>JACEFZ010004848.1:132500-240000 GCA_014155875.1 Cepaea nemoralis | reverse complement strand
CATAGTCATCAACATTATCGTCATCATCAAAGTCATCATCATCATTATCAGCATCATCAGTATTATCACCATTATCATAATTATCACCACCACCACCACCACCACCATCTTCATCAGTTTTATCAACATCGTCATAATATCACCACTACCACCACCATCACCAAAATCACCATCGTCAGTATTATTACTATGGTCATCATCATCATCATCATCATCATCATCATCATCACCATAGTCATTATTTTCACCGCCCCACCATCTAATCACATCAGTCGCTTAAAAGTCGACAGGGTCGACTTCATCGCACCGGGTTTTATCCCATATGGCTCGGTCTCTTTCCGCAGCGCGGAAAGCGTCGCACAAAGCACGAACTCCGTAGCTTTTAGCGACGACCCACAGGAGTCTCCGAAACATTTAACTCGTAAACCGAAGGGCGCGGCCCGGAATCGAACCCAAAACCTTCGGAGCACGAGTCAAACGGCTTGACCACTTCGCCACAGAGACTCCCTAATATCAGTGTTAACTGTTAAAATGCCATGGGATGATCAATCGTCTTAAGCGATTTCGCGTTTCTGCCACAGGCTTACATATAGCTGAAATGTTGAAATTACGTTATAATAGAACACGCCTGTTACCATAGTAACAAGTTTTACGTCATAACTGTGACACGCTCCTACTTTCCATTTTCCGTCATTCATTTTTATTTGGTCAATACGTACTTTTTATTCAGCACAGAATCTGTTACTATCCACAGGAAACTGAGCTACTGCCAGATAGGGACACTCAACAAGGAGGCACTGCTGGGACTCAGCAATCTGCATGGCTTGTGAGTTGAAGTGTGTAACGTGCTTGTTATTCTCTTCCAATCATCTCATATAAGGCTTCATGTATCACATTGCAAGTGGTATCAAAAATAGGTGTGTGACTGTTACCGAGCGGGTGCATGAAAATGAATTAACACAAAACATAACTGCTACTTTCGATATCAGTTTTGATATTCTGATCGACTGCGCCCCGCGTGTTTCTTCGTCATTTTGTGTGTTCGTGTTGTTTGTTTCTTGAAAAAGACTTTGAGTCGAAACGTTCTCTCGTGACTGTTTGTATGTCTTTTCTTTCGCCGCTGAGTTATCTAATTATATTTTGTGTGCATGTTTCTTTTTCATATCGGCACTGACATATCACATAACTACTGGAATGTCAGGTAACGATTAAGATGTCACATAGCCATTGTAGCGTAGCGTATACTACTAGGGTGGAAAATAGACCAAGGTAAATACAAAGTAGACTTCTATGAATACACAGTCTAACCACCGCTGACGTAGCGATCAAAAGGCTCGTAATTCTAGACGGATGATTTCCAAAGTCCCAGAATGGATCACAAATTCTAAACAGTGTCAGGCGGAAAATTTTGACGACCAACCGTACTTAAAGAAAGACAGTATGCCAATGGATTCCTGCTATCGTGCCTGGTTGAATAATGATCCCCCACAGTCTAATTCATTCTCACAACAAGGAGATGGAGTTATATATACCTGCTCGTGGTGGCGAGGTCTCGGAGGATTCGACGCTATGCCGCCAGCGTCTGCAGCCTACCTTGTGCCAGACGTATTGAATACCCATTCCTCTGGAATACACAAGACTAGGCCGAGGGAGAGGCCATGTCGTTTGGGCATCACATGGTTCTCTATAAGCTCTGCCCAGGCATTGTGATGGAATATTGGCCACATTCCAACTCACATACTTTTAGTCTGTCAAGACTGCACGGTGCCACACTTACTTACTTACTATATATATATATATATATATATATATATATATATATATATATATATATATATATATATATATAGTATATATATATATATGTATACATATACAATCCTTTCAGTAGTCACACAATCTGGTGATACTACTAGTACTAAGTTAATAATGACAAAGTTGGGTTTGTTATGTTACCAAAAATATAACAGACAATATTTATTTGTAAGAACACTTCGTGAGACCCAGGGACACATCATGGGATACGCAGATCCCTGAGTATTCTAACTTCCTACAATCAATCAGCTAGTGGATGTCATAATCATAGAAATGTGTGTTGGCCGATAGCGGACGTAAATTGGTGATTGTTGTAAAGTGGCAAACGGATTGTCAGCCACTTATCTGTTGGTCCTTGGCCTCCTGGATGGTAAGCTGAAAGGTGCTGACTGATTAGTGGTATGGACCTCACACTCAGTTGTATCAATGTGAGTGGTGCGTAGCTCAGTCACCGGTCGTGACTGCAGCTGCTGTTAATCAGGGTGTAGGCTCTGCGAGTGACAGTGAGAAGGGGTGAGCAATCCTTCGAGACAAAGCTATAAATCTAATCTTATCTATGTCCTATAATGATCTCACATGTCTCATATTGCAAACTAAAATAGCATGGGCTGTCTTTGCCTATTCGATTCCTTATACTGAGATCAATAACAGTACACTGATCTAATGAATTAAATTGTAAGAAGACACAGGTTATGGTCGTCACTAGGAAGAACGAAGTGCCACAATGTAATATACAAGTAAATGGGAATATTCTTCAACAAGTGAATCGGTACAATTATCTCAGAACAGTCATAACATCTGATGGCAGATGCCTTGAAGAGATTAGTACAAGAATCGCCATGGCGAAAGTAGCCTTTAGCAAGATGAAAAACATTCTGACCTATGAAAAGATGTCAATTGAAACGAGAAATAGAGGGTTGAGGGGATACATAGAGCCTGTTCTTTTGTATGGATGTGAAACTTGGACAATGAGCAGTCAGGCTGAAAAACATCTGATGGCTGCAGAAACGTGGTTTCTGAGGAAAATGCAAAGAATACCATGGACAGATAGAAAAACCAATGACCAAGTACTACAGGAGACAAATGAAAATCGTAAATTGATTAGAGAAATTAGACGTAGACAGTCAAAATTTTTTGTACATGTTATGAAAAGAAATGGATTGGAGAACTTAGTGACAACTGGCAAGATCGAAGGGAACAGACCAAGAGGAAGACCGAGAGGAAAATACCTGGATGGCTTGGCCACATGGCATGGTCGAGACAGGAACACTAAGCTGATCCACGACTCTGGTGATCGAGTGAAATGGCGAGTCATGACCACCCACGCTTTCTGGTATGGCACATTATTGATTGATTGATTGATTGATTGATTGATTGATGGATTGATTGATTGATTGATTGATCCAATGAAAAACAGCACACAAAAGATATTCTATTCCTTCTTCTTATATTTAGATCAAACATTTATAACCACTCAGACGCTCTATGTCAAAGACTACTGTCCTAATAATATATATATATATATATATATATATATATATATATATATATATATATATATATATATATATATATATATATATATATATATATATATATATATATATATTCTATGTCATAATTAATCATGGAAACACACGAACCACAATTCACACAATGAATTCACATCACTTATTATCGGATGAATTAAATGGAATAAACCCAAATCACACGTCACCTTGACGACGTCACTATATACACGATGAACCATTACATCTATCAAACACCACAAATAGTCTTCCATAGTTACGAACTGTAATTCTAGAGATCATCTTCCTTATCTTCATTTCAACATAATTAATTATTCAGGAGATTTCCTAGCTAGGCTTAAGATTACTTTCACTATAAACAAGAACGATATTAGGGCTGGAGAATTCCCTCAGTGTTTGATCTTGACAGCGGGCGATCTTGGGCCACGTGGTAGTAATCTGACGATGGGTGAGATAAGGATTAATAAATAATAGTTAAGTGTAACGTATTTACTCTCTGAACTAATTCCTTAGACTAATATATATATATATATATATATATATATATATATATATATATATATATATATATATATATATATATATATATATATATATATATATATATATATATATGATCTAAAGACATATGTTAGTTCCTAAGCAATGAACATAATTAATATATCTTAACTCTAATCGTCCACTCAGTAAATCGGCCTAAAGAAACAACAGTGGAAGATTAACTCTATGGACCACTGAGAGAACTATAACAAGACAGTGAAGTTCACACAAGAGACAACATTGTAGATTTTGACAAATATCAAGCGAACGAAAGAAGAAGAAGGTTGGCATGTCACAGATCCGCTGGCATGTCACAGATCAGCTGACATGTCATAGATCGTCTGGAATATCATACATCCGCTGGCATGTCACAGATCAGCTGACATATCACAGATCCACTGGCGTATTACAGATCCGCTGACATATCACAGATCCGCTGACATATTACAGATCCGCTGACATATCACAGATCCGCTGGCAGATCACAGATCCGCTGGCATATCACAGATCCGCTGGCATATCACAGATCCGCTGGCATATCACAGATCCGATGGCATATCACAGATCCGCTGACAAATCACAGATCCGCTGGCATATCACAGATCCGCTGGAATATCACAGATCCGCAAGCATATCACAGATCCGCTGACATATCACAGATCCGCTGGCATGTCACAGATCCGCTGGCATGTCACAGATCCGCTGGCATATCACACATCCGCTGGCATGTCACAGATCCGCTGGCATATCACACATCCGCTGGCATGTCACACATCCGCTGGCATATCACAGAGCCGCTGGCATGTCACGGAGCCGTTGGCATGTCACAGATCCGCTGGCATGTCACACATCCGCTGGCATATCACAGAGCCGCTGGCATATCACACATCCGCTGGCATATCACAGAGCCACTGACATGTCACACATCAGCTGGCATGTCACGCATCCGCTAGCATATCACAGAACCGCTGGCATATCACACATCCGCTGGCATATCACAGAGCCGCTGACATGTCACACATCCGCTGGCATGTCACAGATCCGCTGGCATATCACAGAGCCGCTGGCATATCACAGAGCCGCTGACATGTCACACATCCGCTGGCATATCACAGAGTCGCTGGCATGTCACAGAGCCGCTGGCATTTCATACATCCGCTGGCATATCACAGAGCCTCTGGCATATCACAGATCCGCTGCCATGTCACAGATTGAATAAGAAGTCACATAACTACGGAGAAGTCAGAAACGCATGATTTAGGTGACATCACGGGGTTACAGTTCAAACAGGGTTCAGAAGGCAAGACGCTCTACTGTCTTGCACCGAGTTTTACGCCACATAGCTTGGTTTCTTTCCGCTGGGCAGCTTGCCGAAATCCTCGCACAAAGCACGAACTCCGTAGCTCCAGGAACGACCCCCCCCCCCCCCCCCCCAGGAGTCTCCGAGAAACTTGCACTCATGAACAGAATGTCGTAGCCCGGCATCAAACCAACAACCTACGGAGCGCAACCACTTGGCCACGGAGATTTCCTGGTCGCAGTACTCGAGCCAATGAAGTCATATAGGTACTATCCCCTTAACAAGACACCTCCAAATACGAATGTCGCTCGTTCAAGAAGCCTTATTATTTCACGAGAAAACTCTATCTGCCTACCATAATCCCAGGGTTGCGTACATATCAGATACCATCACGTGATGATTCTCTGTGAGAACAAACCCCACAACGAGATTAACGTGACACGTAACAGTGAAGAAGAGGACGTAGAGGGAAGAAAACTGGAAAGAGGGTGGGTGTAGGTATAAAGATTAAGAGGAAAACATCACTTGTTGCCAGGTAGTCATCAGACAAGGCCAACAATGGCTCACATGACCGTGGGTCAGTCACGTGATGGTCGCTGTAAGAGCTCCGACAGTTGCCAAGTTGTTCATGAGATGATCCGGCAGTGATGCTTTAGTGGGCAGCTGAGATGATCTTCAACTTGACGACCATGATATGTTGTTATCTGAAAGTGTTAACAAACTTGACAATTGTTATAACTACATTGAATACGCTATCATTGATTCTCTTCTATTTAACGATTAGTACAACTTGTTAATAATAACTAGCACATTCACGACACCCCTATACTACCAATGTCAAACGTGGACATTAAGCAAATCACACTTACTCAAAATAAACACCTGTGAGATGAGATGCTTGAGAAGAGCTGCCTACTTAACTATCCGAAACCGAATAAGAAATGATGTTATCAGTGGGATCAACACCTTGTGCCACGTATATTGAAAGGCAGAATATTACACGGTTCGGCCATCTCGTTAGAATACAGACCATCAACTACCACGAGGAGTCTCCGTGGCGAAGTGGTCAAGCCGTTTGACTCGGGCTCCGAAGGTTGTGGGTTCGATTCCGGGCCACGTCCTTCGGTTCACGAGTGAAATTTTTCGGAGACTCCTGTGGGTCGTCGCTAGAGCTACGGAGTTCGTGCTTTGTGCGACGCTTTCCGCGCTGCGGAAAGAGACCGATCCATATGGGATAAAACCCGGTGCAATGAAGTCGACCCTGTCGAATTTTAAGCGACTTTTATAAAGCGACCATCAGCTACCAGCACTGGAACTACATCAAAGAAGATCTGACGATGATGATGATGATGATTAATGATGATGATGATGATGATGACTATGATGACGATGATGATGATGATGATGATGATGATGATGATGATGATGATGATGATGATGATGATGATGCGGCTGCATTATCACTTATGTATGTAATCATGTTATCATTATTTTATGTTATGTCTACAATTATTTCACACATCTCAGAGACCTGTCGTGGAACAAGATAACCCACATTGCATCTGGAACATTCTCTGAACTCAGTGTCCTCAGCTACCTGTAAGTATAACCAGTCCATAACCGGATGGTTAGGATCGGACTTACTGAAAGCATATCTGAGGATTGGGCAGGCTAGGCTTAGCAAGATTCTAAAGTACCACAATCTTTAGTAGTATAGCATAGGAAAGAAATAACGAGATTCTAAGGTACCACAATCTTCACTAGTATAGCATAGGAAAGAAATAACAAGATTCTAAGGTACCACAATCTTCAGTAGTATAGCATAGGAAAGAAATAACAAGATTCTAAGGTACCACAAATCTTCAATAACATAGCATAGGAAAGAGATAACAAGATTATACAGTACCACAATCTTCAATAATATAGCATAGGAAAGAGATATCAAGATTCTAAGGTACCACAATCTTCAGTAGTATAGCACAGGAAAGAAATAACAAGATTCTAAGGTACCACAATCTTCAATAACATAGCACAGGAAAGAGATAACAAGATTATACAGTACCACAATCTTCAATAACATAGCATAGGAAAGAGATATCAAGATTCTAAGGTACCACAATCTTCAGTAGTATAGCATAGGAAAGAAATAACAAGATTCTAAGGTACCACAATCTTCAATAACATAGCATAGGAAAGAGATAACAAGATTATACAGTACCACAATCTTCAATAACATAGCATAGGAAAGAGATATCAAGATTCTAAGGTACCACAATCTTCAGTAGTATAGCATAGGAAAGAAATAACAAGATTCTAAGGTACCACAATCTTCAATAATATAGCATAGGAAAGAGATATCAAGATTCTAAGGTACCACAATCTTCAGTAGTATAGCATAGGAAAGAAATAACAAGATTCTAAGGTACCACAATCTTCAATAATATAACATAGGAAAGAGATATCAAGATTATGCAGTAACACAATCTCCAATAATATAGAATAGGAAAGAGATATCAAGATTATATAGTACCACAATCTCCAGTAATATCATAGCAGAGGAAATTGATAACAAGATGCCTAAGACTAACTTTACTGACTTACTGATTCACTGATTGCTTGCTTGCTTGTGTCCGCTGGCTGTGAAATCCAGCGTGAAGTCCTGTATGTCGGATGAAGACATCCTGTTGTCCAACATCAGTGTGATGTCATACAGGACCTGAGGTTTGCGTGAGTATCCATTGTCCTATGTCTGGATTATTGGTGTGCAGACTGGTGGTTCCTCGCCGTGAAGGCAGATACTCTCCGACTTCGGAAGAATCAGCGATCCTACTGCGTTAGCCAGGACCCCGAAGGGACCTGTTGCCCAGGACGCATGACTAGGACGTGTTAGTAGGTCTTGGCCAGTATAGAACCTGGCCCTGGTGCCTTGGAAACACCTCTGCGTCCCTTTTACTGATTGAATGGCTTACTGACTGACTGATTTACTGATTGAGTGGCTTACTGACTGACTGACTTACTTACTGACTAATTTACTGACTTCTGACTTACTGACCGACTTACGCCAAAAGCAAGGTTCGGTAAAGATTTAGGTGTAGAAAGTCTTTCAATTTGATCCTTCGGGGAGAAGTTGTAGCCATTAGGCAGTGACAGCCTGTAGTCATCCGTCAGCATCTGTGAAATCTATCCCGTGTTATTTCATGGGCATCAGGGAATTTCTAAACAGCTCATCGTGAAATCGTGAAAGGGTCGGCAAGTAGTTTTCTCGTCATGTGCTGATTGTGAGTGGTGTAAATGTAGGCTGAATCACAGATGTCGGAGACTTGCATTCTCGTTAGTTCTAATGTCAACTATAGTCCTGATAGGTGTGCTACTATCTGACTGTAGCCAGTTACTAGTCAGTCGTTTGTACAACAATTAGCTCTTCTTCTTGTACCTCCTCCTAGTTATCCTTCTTGTTCTTGTTCTTGTTCTTGTTCTTCTTCTTGTTCTTCTCCTTCTTCTTCTTCTTCTTCTTCTTCTTCTTCTTCTTCTTCTTCTTCTTCTTCTTCTTCTTCGTTATCTCCATCATCTGTGAATCTCCACAATTAGTAAATAAGCAAATAAACATCCCGCAATTAATTTGTTTTCTTTTGCGATATAATAATGAAAATTGCTTTGGACAGTAAAACAAACACCCCCAAATATGGAAATGTGTTGACCGAGGCTGAAGCATAAAGACAAAAACTGACAAACATTGGAAAGAGACTAAAGCACAAAGACAAATAAGAACAAACATCGGATAAAGACTAAATCACACAGACAAATAATGATAAACATCGGAAAGAGACCAGAGCATAGAGACAAATAGGGACAAATATCGGAAAGTGGCAGGCAGTCATATATTTTTGGCTACGTAACGAGAAGAGAAAACAGAAAAAATATTGCAGCAATTGGAATTGTTTTTCTTTTCTTTTTTTGGGGAAATAAGATAGAGCAAAACAACGAATTCACAAATTCGACACGGGGCAACTTTTCGTCATTACATGACGTAACATTTTGTCATTATATTGACCAAACTTTTGTCATTACATGGAGCACCTTTTTGTCATTACAAGGAGCAATTCTCTGTCATTACACGGAGCAACTCTTCATCATTACATAGAGCAACATTATGTCATTACATGGAGCAACATTATGTCATTACATTGAGCAACATTATGTCATTACATGGAGCAACATTATGTCATTACATGGAGCAATTTTTCGTCATTACATAGAGCAACATTTTGTCAATATATGGAGTAATATTTTGTCATCACATGGAGCAACTTTTTGTCATTACATGGAGCAACTTTTTGTCTTTACATGTAGCAACTTTTTATCACTACAAGGAGCAACTTTTTGTCATTACATGGAGCAACATTTTGTCATTACATGGGACAACTTGTTGCCATTACGCGGAGCAACATTTAGTCGTACATGGAGCAAACTTTTGTCTTTATATGAAGCACGTTTTTGTCATTGCATATTTTTTCATTGCATGGAGCTATTTTTTTGTTATTACATGGAGAAAATTTGTGTCATTACATGGAGCAACGTTTTGTCATTACATGGAGAAACTTTTTTGTCATTACATGGGGCAACTTGTCATTACATGGAGCAACTTTTCGTCATATATGGAGCAACATTTTGACATTATATGGAGCAATATTTGTCGTTATATGCAGCAACTTGTTGTCATTACACCTATGAAACACAACAAGTTAGCTTCCAGAGTTATGAGTTGTAATTCTAGCAATCGTCTTCCTTATCTTCAGTAAACATAAATAATTATCCAGAAGATTTCTTAGCTAGGTTTAAGATTACTTTCACTATAAACAAGAACGATATTGGGGCTTGAGAATCTCCCCCCCCCCCCCCCCAGCAACTTTTTGTCATTATAAGCATCAGATTTTTCTCAACACATGAAGCAACCTTTCGCATTAGATGGAGCAACCTTTCCTCAAGACACGGAGCAACCTTTTGTCAAGATGTGAAAATATATCAGCGCATGAATGAATACATGTTGTTGGGAATGTCAGGATGTGGCATGATGATCACTGCTGTTGACAGGACACCTTGTATGTGTGTGTGTGTGTGTGTGTGTGTGTGTGTGTGTGTGTGTGTGTGTGTGCGCGCGCGCTGGCTTTTAGTATGTATATAATGTACATTACCGCTTACTGCACAGGTACCTGGAACACAATCAGCTGAAGCTGGTATCGCCAACATGGAAGCTACCGTCCACGCTGAAGATATTGTAAGTTGCTAAACGTGTAGTGTCGTGTTGTGTGTCGTTTCTGTGTGTGCGTGCGTGCGTGCGTGCGTGTGTGTGGGTGTGGGTGTGTGTGTGTGTGTGTGTGTGAGATTTTTTGGCAAGTTTACGTTCACTAGTTTGCCATTGCTTTCTCAACGACCGGTACACATACCATTTTATGAAAACAATCGCAAGACTGTCTGCTTCCAAATCGCCCGCATATGTGTTCGAACGCGGTATGCGCGATTATAAACTGCGTTATTAACACCTTGGCCACAGATCCGGTAGAAGAAGACGACGCATAAGCGGCCACAGTGCAGTGCGGATTTCGTTAAGTGAACCAGAGAGTTCATTAGTGTAGCGGCATTGTCGTTACGCTGGTAGTGTCATGCTTGCGGACGGACGAGGTTTCGATGCCGACTCTCGACGCTTGCTACGTGAAGGACAGACAGGCCACCTACTTCACCGTGGGCCTGCAAAATGTGGTGGTCCCAACACTTCACAAACCCGCAACCGGCTCCTACTACCAGACTATGGGAGAAAGTTATTTGAGTATCCTGAATTGTCGACGGGCTTCTTGAACCTACGGCGATGATTGTTGGGTATAAGAATGAATAAACGAACGAACGAACTTTATTTTCAATGAGTCACAAATTGGGCACGCAGGCCCGTTTTATATTCGGTCATTCCAATTACTCACTTTTCGTACATCATTTATCTATTGTGTATGTTATATTAATTTAGGGGGGGGGGGGGGGGGAAACATTGTCCGGGGGAAACATTGTCATTTGAAAGTTGTGAACAAAAAAAATGCATATTACCACGCTATGAGACAGGCAGGCAGCCAGACAACTATACACACGCACATGCATGAAGACATATGTGTATATGGCAATTGACTGACATGTGGATAGAATACCAGTATACATACATCTTTTACACACACTCTCACAGTTATGTACCCACTCAATAACACACAAATGCACACTCCCTCGCAAACACATACACCTACTCACAATTACAAACTTATTAACAAAAGTACGCGCGCATACACACACACACACACACACACACACACACACACACACAGAGACACACACACACACACACACACACACACAGACACACACACACAGGTGTTTATAAGACCGCGGTTTCAATCTACGTTTGTCTGGTCAAACCTGACGTCTGCCATCAGATCCCTGGCTGGGAATGAGATCACAGACATTCAAGATGGAGTCTTCCACGCCATGGATCTTACAGTGCTGTAAGTAGAGATGTTCTGTATGTATGGTGTCAGTACAGATGTTCTATTTCTGTAGTGTAAGTAGAGATGTTTTATTTATGTGGTGTCAGTAGAGATGGTCTACACACAAGGTTTAAAGATGTAAGATCGACTTCATTGCACCTGGCTTTTATCCTATACGGCTCGGTCCCTTTCCGCAGAGCCTGCACGAAAGCGTTGTATAAAGCACGAACTCCGTAGCTCCACCCACGACCATCTGAGAAAATTGCACTCGTGAACCGAATAACCCAGTCCGGAATTGAACCTATAACCTTCGGAGCACGGAGCAGGTGGATGACCAAGTCGCGACGAAGGACCTCCACCCTTAAACCCCACTCCCTTCCCTCCTCCCCCCCCCCCCCTCTCTTCCTTTCCCGGTATTGCATGGACGGAAATAAGGAAGTTTGAGAGTTCCTTTGATGTAACAAGACATTTAATGTAGCTCTGTATATCTCAAGTAGCTGTTTCTATGTATTATAAAGTTAGTTATCGGAATTCTTCTCTATCCTCCGCTTCTCATCTAATGTAGCTCTGCATATCTCAAGTAGCTGTTTCTGTGTATTATAAAGTTAGTTATCGGAATTCTTCTCTATCCTCCGCTTCTCATCTAATGTAGCTCTGCATATCTCAAGTAGCTGTTTCTATGTATTATAAAGTTAGTTATCGGAATTCTTCTCTGTCCTCCGCTTCTCATCTAGTGTAGCTCTGTATATCTCAAGTAGCTGTTTCTATGTATTATAAAGTTAGTCATAGGCATTCTTCTCTCTCCTCCGCGTCTCATCTAGTGTAGCTCTGTATATCTCAAGTAGCTGTTTCTTTGTAGTATAACATAATAGTATTATATTAATAAGATTTGGTGGGACTGCGGTAAAGCTGTGAAAGTGTAAACAATATAAAATGACACAAAGTAGTGCAGCTTTACATAACAGAGTTAAGACACATACAGAACGTTGCGGCGATTAGCCTTCATCAGCAAACAAACACATTCACAAACACAACATACAGTCAAGGAGATCTCCTGTGACTACATCAGAAGGTGACGACAGGACGAGAAGAACAAAAGCATGGGAAAATGGAAGCAATGAAGAGAAAATGAGAATTGAAAACAAAAAAAAGGTTATTTGAAAAGAACGTTACTTGAAGAAAATGTTTAATTGAAAAAAAGCTAATAGAGAAAATGCTCATACTCACCTCACCGTTCGGATCTGTAAGTGACTAAGAAAACCTCCTTTGAATTCTGATACCCGTGCTGGGTGTTACGGTTCAGTGAGTACATAGAAGGAAGGGGCGGGGTAGGAGGACGGTAACTGGTCTGGTAAGGGTATCTGAGCAATCACAGTGGTGTCATAGTGAAGCATGAGGAGAGCAGGATTGAAGTTGGTAACCAAAACCCCATCGTGTTATTATAGGGGCGAGTCTAAAAGTCTGGGTTGACTGATATGCTTTAACACGCGTACATACATAGACACACCTCAACAGACAAAATGCTAGAGTATGTGGCATGTGCAAAGTATATGTAGGAAGAGAGAGAGATAGAGAGAGAGAGAGAGAGAGAGAGAGAGAGAGAGAGAGAGAGAGAGAGAGAGAGAGGGGGGGAAGTGCCTGTGATATACCACATGAGGTATGCGGAGTACGTCGGTCTACACCTACGACGTTTCACTCATAATGTACCCTATGTAATAGTCAGTATGGTTGATTGTTATACAACATATGTAAGGATCTACTCGCCCAGTGCTTGAGTTATTGGGGCTGTATAAGATCCAACCACTGGTAATACACGTGAAGCAGCTAGGCACAGAGAAGCAAGATGTAAGGAGAGAGAGAGAGAGAGAGAGAGAGAGAGAGAGAGAGAGAGAGAGAGAGAGAGAGAGAGAGAGACAGACAGACAGACAGACAGACAGACAGACAGACAGACAGACAGAGACAGACAGAGACAGACAGAGAGAGACAAAGAGAGAGACAGAAAGAGAGAGAGAGAGAGAGAGAGAGAGAGAGAGAGAGAGAGAGAGAGAGAGAGAGAGAGAGAGAGAGAGAGAGAGAGAGAGTAAAATGTTCTGTATGTGTCTTAACTCTGTTATGTAAAGCTGCACTACTTTGTGTCATTTTATATAGTACTAGCTGACCCGGCCTGGCTTCGCCCAGTCCCTGATGGGGAGCATCTCATTTAATTCATATAAGTAGTCATATAAGTTCCCGTTCCCGTTACCGACTGTCTGTCTGTCTGTCTGTCTGCCTGTCTGTCTGTCTGTCTGTCTGTCTGTCTGACCCGGCCCGGCATCGCCCAGTCCTTGGTGGGGAGCATCTCATTTAATTCAGATAAGTAGTCATATAAGTTCCCGTTCCCGTTACCGACTGTCTGTCTGTCTGTCTGTCTGTCTGTCTGACCCGGCCCGGCATCGCCCAGGCCTTGGTGGGGAGCATCTAATTTAATTCAGATAAGTAGTCATATAAGTTCCCGTTCCCGTTACCGACTGTCTGTCTGCCTGCCTGTCTGCCTGTCTGTCTGTCTGTCTGTCTGACCCGGCCCGGCTTCGCCCAGCTCCTGATGGGGAGCATCTCATTTAATTCATATAAGTTCCCGTTCCCGACTATCTGTCTGTCTGTCTGTCTGTCTGTCTGTCTGTCTGTCTGTCTGTCTGTCTGTCTGTCTGTCTGTCTGTCCTTCCCTCTCTGTCTGTCTGTTTGTCTGACCCGGCCCGGAATCGCCCAGCTCCTGATGGGGAGCATCTCATTTAATTCATATAAGTTCCCGTTCCCGACTATCTGTCTGTCTGTCTGTCTGTCTGTCCCTCCCTCTCTGTCTGTCTGTCTGTCTGTCTGTCTGTCTGTCTGTCTGTCTGTCTGTCTGCCTGTCTGTCTAATCATTTATTGGTTGCGGTTAGAACAACCTTAGATAAACGAAGACCAACTTACAAAAAGCATTAGAAAGAGCACTTGAAAGATCTTTACATATTCCCCCAACAATTAACTTGGGTAAATGGAGCAGCGGCAGCAGCAGAAGAAGAAGAAAAAGGAGGAGTAGGAGGAAGGAGGAGGAAGAGGGTGGAGGAGGGAGGAGGAGGGAGGGAGGAAGAGATAGACGGAGAGAGGAGGAGGAGGGAGGAGTAGGGAGGAATAGGAGGGAGGAAGAGGGAGGAGGAGGAGAGAGTAGGAGGAGGGAGGAGGTGGAGGGAGCAGGAAGAGGGAGGTAGAGGCAGGAGGAGAAGAGAGGAGGAGGGAGTTCGCCATTCCGAATTTCTGAATTGTTATTGATATTGCCGTGGCATGGAGGCATATATATCAGCAGCAGAGTTGAACGCCTACGCCAGCCGGCACGGCACTTGATGATGATGATTGCCGTGTGACGATTCTGTGTAGTCACGTCATTTTCTTCCCTTTCCCTAGCGTTTTGGTTCGGGGATTCTTTCATCATCATCATCATATATTTACGTACGTATTTTGGGAATGGGAGGAGGGAGGAGGAGGAAGAAGAAAAAAAAATACGACAGTGGGCTGCACTGGAATGAAAGGAAGGCGTGTAGAAAATTTCATCTCAATCGGATGGGCCGTTCGCGAGCGCATAAAGGACATACGGACAGACAGACAGACAGACAGACAGACAGACAGACAGACAGACGGAGATCGCAATTTATATATAAAACTAGCTGTCCCGGCCCGGCTTCGCCCAGTCCTTGGTGGGGAGCATCTCATTTAATTCATATAAGTAGTCACATAAGTTCCCGTTCCCGTTATCGACTGTCTGTCTGTCTGTCTGTCTGTCTGTCTGTCTGTCTGTCTGTCTGATCCGGCCCGGTCATATAAGCTCACGTTCCCGTTCCCGACTATCTATCTGTCTGTCTGTCTGTCTATCTGTCTGTCTGTCTGATCCGGCCCGGCTTCGCCCAGCCCCTGATGGGGAGCATCTCATTTAATTCATATAAGTAGTCATATAAGTTCCCGTTCCCGACTGTCTGTCTGTCTGTCTGTCTGTCTGTCTGTCTGTCTGTCTGTCTGTCTGTCTAATCATTTATTGGTTGCAGTTAGAACAACCTTAGATAAACGAAGACCAACTTACAAAAAGCATTAGAAAGAGCACTTGAAAGATCTTTACATCTTCCCCAACAATTAACTTGGGTAAATGGAGCAGCGGCAGCAGCAGCAGAAGAAGAAGAAAAAGGAGGAGTAGGAGCTGGGAGGAGGAAGAGGGAGGTGGAGGAGGGAGGAGTAGGAGGGAGGAAGAGATAGGCGGAGAGAGGAGGAGGAGGGAGGAGGAGTAGTAGGGAGGAGGAGGGATTAGGAGGAGGAGAGAGGAGGAGGAGGGAGGAGAAGAACGCAGGAGGAGGAGGGAGATGGAGGAGGAGGCAGAGGGAGAAGGAGGAGGAGGGAGGAGGAGGAAGGAGGTGGAGGGAGGAGGAGGAGAAGGAGGAGGAGGGAGGACGTAGGAGGAGGAGGGAGTAGGAGGAGAGGAGGAGAAGGGAGGAGGAAGGAAGAGGAGTGATTAGGAGGAGGGAGGAGGAGAAAGAGGGAAGAGGAGGAGGGAGGAGGGGAAGAGGAAGAGGGTAGGAGGGGAGAGGAGGAGGAGGAATATAACGCATATGCCTGTAGATTTAATAATGGCTGAAGTTGTTCCATGTCTTCTTAGAGTTGGCGACAGTGTAAAGAAATATAAAATCTTCAAACTTGATAGAGATAAGGTAACTATTATGCATTATTTTTATGAAAACTTTGAAAATGCCTTAAAGATTGTATCATTATTTATTATAACTCATATGCCGGTACATAACTATGGACAAAGAGTTTATAAATCTTTGAAAACGATGCCACAATATGACTATAAGTTATACAGAAAAGTTATGCCCCTTGAAATAACTTTTACAGAGTTAAGTCCCCTGAGATATATGAAATTATAATGAAAAATGAAATAATATTGGGTAAGCAGCCGATTTCACACTAAAAAAATATCACAGTTGGCTGCGCTGGAATGAAAGGAAGACGTGTAGAAAATTTCATCTCAATCGGATGGGCCGTTCGCGAACGCATAAAGGACATACGGACATACAGACAGACGGAGATCGCCTTTTATATATAAGATTATATTAGCAGATTCATTGGCAAACAAAAAGTAGGTTTGGGGCAAACAAAACTGGATGGCGGAAAATGAGAAGTAGAGGTGTCACTGTTATGGCTACAATAGTGTTAAAATTGTAGCATATATATTGTACTATAAATGCAATGACAACATTTCTGCGATATATAAGCTCATGTCAGATATGGGAAATAGGTTACGACGATTGATCATCCCATGACACTTAATCGGCTAACATATGCTGCGGATTGAACTTTGACCGTTGCCTTGACAGCAAGCGAAGTAATCACTACATCATCGAGTCTTCTAGCTGTGTACTGTAACAAGCGGCATGTCTTTGCAGGACGTTGTAGTCACGTCCAGCGCCCATTGACTGTTTGTGGTTTTCTAGACAATGTTACATGCAGTAGTTTGCCATTGCTTTCTGAACCAGAAGTCAACATTTACGTCCAATTGACCGGCGAGTGGAACGAACCCACTGCGCCGCCATCAAAAGAGCAAGTTTACGTGCGTTATACCACTCAACCACGGCAACCCCCATAATGAGAACAAAACAGGTAGCTGCGTATCCTTTACAGGATGGTGCAGTCAACCCCAGCATTATTTGCTATTGTAATTTCTTGGTAAGTTTACGTTCAGTAGTCTGCCATTTCTTTCTCTCTCTCTCTCTCTGTCTCTCTCTCTCTCTCTCTCTCTCTCTCTCTCTCTCTCTCTCTCTCTCTCTCTCTCTCTCTCTCTCTCTCTCTTCTTACATGTACTTTGCACATGCCCACATGCACAAGTATTTTGTCTGTTGAAGTGTGTCTATGTAGATATTCGCGTTCACACATTTCAGTCCACTCAGACTTTAAGACTCGCCCCTATAAACAACACAATGGAGTCTTGGTTAGTACCACCCCCAGCCTTACCAGACCAGTCAACGTCCTCCTGCCCCGCCCCCTTCCTTCTATGTGCTCACTGAACCGTACACCCGTCACCAGGTATCAGAATCCATCGGAGATTTTCTTAGTCATTTACAGATCCGTAAGGCGAGGTGAGTGCTAACGTTTTCTCCATTAACATTTGTATCAATTAAACATTTTCTTCAACCAACATTCTTTTCTATTAACATTTTTCTCCAATTCTCATTTTCTCTTCATTGCTTCCACTTTTCCATGCTTTTGTTCTTCTCGCCCTGTCGTCACCTTCTGATGTAGTCACAGGAGATCTCCTCGACTATATATGTTGTGTTTGTGAATGTGTTTGTTTGCTGATGAAGGCTAATCGCCGCAACGTTCTGTATATGTCTTAACTCTGTTATGTAAAGCTGCACTACTTTGTGTCATTTTATATTGTCACAGAAGTCACGCCGTTTTGAAACTGCCTACTCCTCCCATACATTTGCTGGACTGACAGGCATGCATCACCATACTGGACCTTTATTTACCGATGGATTTCTATAGGTTTCACCACTCCACTGATCACAATATTGATAAAAGAATGCTGCTTCTTTTTGGTGCATATCAAAAGTGGGACAGCTATCTTTAATATGTCCTTATGTGTGTGTATATGTATGTATGTGTGTGTGTTTATGTGTGCATGTGAAAGCGCATATATGTGTGCATGTGAAAGCGCATATATGTGTGCATGTATTTGCGCATATCTGTGTGCATGTCTATGTGTATATAAGTCTATCGCACCATATATAACTCCGCATACTCTTATTTGCCTCTTCACCACTGTGTCCCCCTACTCCAGGTTCCTCAACTCCAACAAGCTACAGACGCTGTCCCCGACCACCCAGATGTACCTGTCCTCCAGGAATAATGTGTAAGTGTGTCTCTCAGTGTGTGGTCTTGTCTGTGTGTGGGTGTTTGTCTCTCTGTGAGTGATCTTGTCTGTGTGTGTAGGTGTTTGTCTCTTAGTATGTCATCTTGTTTGTGTGGGGGTGTTTGTATCTGAGGTGTGTTCTTGTCTATGTGTAGGTGTGTGTCTCTCAGTGTGTTATCTTGTTTGTGTGTGTAGGTGTTTATCTCTTAGTGTGTCATCTTGTTTGTGTGTGGGTTTGTCAACAGCTCAAACAACACACCCCATGTTGTCTTCTCTCTCGTTATCTGCTATCTTGTTTGTATGTAAACATCAATTGGAGAACGTTTTAAGGCCACTAAGACATTTCATAAATAAACACACATGTACCGCTTGGCGTTCAAAGAAATAGAGAACAGTTGCAGGGAATAGTTGACAGACTTACGCGGGAACACACACATTTACATACATGTGCACATTTAGTGAACTCGGTACATAAACCAAAACCACAGCCAGGCATGACAAACTACATTAACTGTACAAAAGCAGAGTAACAAGAGTACGAGAACTGTTTGAATATAACGAATTCACGAAAACAAAAGGATCATGATGAAAATGTTAAAGAACAAATATATTTAAACTTTTTTTTAGTTCAGTGTTCCGTCTCAAAAGTATAAAACAATATTAACAATACTGATGAGGAAGTTGGCGGTGAAATGACCTTCCATTCTCGTATCAGCAACATCAGAGGCATGTAACGACATTCTGCATGCTGATAGCCCCAGACGTCTGCTAATTATATCATCTGCCATATTGTCCCAGCTTCTGATGACGTAAACGGCGAGATCTGATGACAAAACTCACTGGCCCTAGAAGGACGCCGCTTGCTGGGAAAGAGATCTTTGTTTGACTGTTTACTCAGCGGGACAAGTACTTGGTACTTTCTGGTCAATGGGCTTTAGACATAAATGATTTATCAGACCTCACACGGTTCTGTTAGCAACAATAGACACATCTGCCTCAGTAGCCACAATAGACTAGACACAACTGTGTCAGTAGCAACAATAGATAGAAAATAACGGGGAAGTTCGGTGGTGGCGTGTTTTAGCAAATTAGCTGCTTTTATTCCGGGTTTTGTTATTCACTTTGTCGTTGATTCAGTTTAGAGATGCCTTGCCCCAGGCTCTTCTCTCTCTCTCTCTCTCTCTCTCTCTCTCTCTCTCTCTCTCTCTCTCTCTCTCTCTCTCTCTCTCTCTCTCTCTCTCTCTCTCTCTCTCGTAATTAACCCAGTGTAATAAATAAATAAAATAATGTGGCTACAAATAAACGGAATTTGTGATTAGTTGTCGTGGACGAATTTAATGTCATTCTGTTGTCTATTCTCGTACTTTGTTTAGCTTGTGTCACGTTACTTTGGGGTTTTATGTCTTTTTAGCTTGTGTCACGTTACTTTGGGGTTTTATGTCTGTTATTTTGCATGATATTCGTGTGTGTGTGTGTGTGTGTGTGTGTGTGTGTGTGTGTGTGTGTGTGTGTGTGTGTGTGTGTGTGTGTGTGCGAGAGAGAGTGGGAGTGGGGGAAGTTGTGACTACTCTTTTATTTTAAGTAAGATTCGTGTGTGGGTGTGAGTGAAAGAGTTAAAGAGTGAAAGAGATAGACAGAGATATACAGAGAGATACAGAAAGTAATAAACTAATATAGACGGACATATAGAGAGATATAGAGAGATAGAAAGATAGATGGAGAAAGATATGGAGAGATTACAAGATAGATTGAGAGATAGATAGAGAGAAAAATACAGATAGAGGTAGATAGAGAAAGATATTGAGATAGCCAGAGAGATAGAAAGAGATAGAGAGATAGGGAGCGGTTGAGAGAGAGAGAGAAATAGAGACACACCGATGTAGATAGATAGATAAATATAGAGTGAGATAGACAAAATAGAGAGAAATAGAGAGATAGAGAGGGGTATGGAGAGATAGAGAGATATATAAATAGAAATCGATATAGAGAGAGAGAGATAAGAGATAGATATGGGGAGATAGAGAGATAAGGAGAGATAGAAAGAGATAGAGAAATAGATATAGAGAAATAGAGACATGGAGAGATAGAGAAAGAGATAGAGAGAGTTAGAAAGAGACAGAGAAAAATAGGGTGAGATAGAAAAGTGATTGAGAAATAGAGATAAGAGATTGGGATAGATAGGGAGAAAGATAGAGAGAGATAGAGATTGGTCGAGAGAGATAGAAACAAGATATTTAGATAGAGAAAGTTGGAGTGAGAGAAAGAGAAAGCTAAAGAGAGGAGAGAGAGAGAGAGAGAGAGAGAGAGAGAGAGAGAGAGAGAGAGAGAGAGAGCGTGAAAGATAGAGATGGGATAGAGAGAGAAAGATATTGGGAGATAGAGAGAGAAATAGAAAAATATAGAGAGATATATAAAGTGACAGATAGATAGAGGTAGAGAGAGACAGACAGAGACAGACTGACCGATATATATATATATATATATATATATATATTATATATATATATATATATATATATATATATATATATATATATATATATATATATATATATATATATATATATATATATATTAGGGCTGCTGAAGTTAACGATTAATTAATCGACTAATCGTTAATTGATTTTAACGATTAAATTTTTTTTAAACGATTAATCGAGAACTTTTCTCCCATCACTTATACAAATGAACCGGATGTCGAAAAATTGTCGGATATTTTAAACATAGTGCTACAAACACAACCGAGTTGCAAAATTGTACTGAGTCACCATTGTGTAAGCTGCAGCAAGATGTACCAACAAGATGGAACAGTATGTTTATTATGCTACAGTCTTCTACAGGCCAGAGAAACATTAGCTGTCTACATGTCAGATGAAAAGAATCAATACAAAGGTCCAAAACTGTCAGATTCGGATTGGGAGAAGATTTCGAAATATGTCAAAGGTTTGGACTTATTCTGTCAGACCACAGTCCTGCTTAGCGGTCAAGATTATGTTTCATGTAGCTGTGTATTGCCACTGCTATCATCGTTGACAAAGCATAAGACTGTACACTATGATGATCCGGGCTACATATCTAAATTAAAGGTAGCATCTTTTAATGACTTCAGTGAACGTGTAGCTAATATGACAAGTTTTGAAATACTACAGATTGCAACAGCACTTGATCCATGCTACAAAAACATGAAGTATTTGTCAAAAATGCAAAAGAACGAACTTGGTCACGTATTGAACAACAAATAGCAGTTAATGTTCATGATGAGCAGATGGAGACTGCTGCAACGAATGATACTGACATGACAATGAAACTGCAAGTGAACCAAATGAGAAGCGTATAAAGCTAATAGAGTCTGACTCAGACACGGATGATCATGTCGACAACTCTCCTGATGAATTGCTGTGTTATAAAATATTACTTGAACCAAATACTGTCATCATACTAGTCTGCTTGCATAGTTGGTTATTAGATGACATCTCCCCGGGAAGGTAACCCTTTCAAAAAATGCCCGCAGAAGTCGGATGTGTCGGCCTGAGCGGTGGCGGGCGTGGGGTCGATTCCTGGGGTCGTCGCTCTCTACGGGAGGGAGATACTGGCCACCAATTCCTGCATGCACACATGCCTTCAAGATTTGATGGTTTTGACACATGATGGGTGTGTGAGTAAATGTTTGATAGTGTGTTTGTGATTGTGATTGTGGGTATATATGTGGGCGAGGGAGTTTGTGTTTGTGTGTTATTGAATTGGTGCCTAACAGTGAGAGTTTGTGTAAATGATGCATGATTGTATGAATATGTGTAAGTAGGTATTATGTCTGTCTGTCTGTCTGTCTGTCTGTTTGTCTGTCTATCTGTCTGCCTACCTGTCTGTCTGTCTGTCTGTCTGTCTGTCTGTCTGTCTGCCTACCTGTCTGTCTGTCTGCCTGTCTGTCTGTCTGTCTGCCTACCTGTCTGTCTGACTGTCTGTCTGTCTGTCTGTTTGTCTGTGTCTGTCTGTCTGCCTGCCTGCCTGTCTGTCTGTCTGTCTGACTGTCTGTTTGTCTGTCTGTCTGTCTGCTTGTCTGTCTGCTTGTCTGTCTGTCTGTCTGTCTGTCTTTCATTCTGTCTGTCTGTCTGTCTGTCTGTCTGTCTGTCTGTCTGCCTGTCTGTCTGTCTGTCTGTCTGTCTGTCTGCCTGCCTGTCTGTCTGTCTGCCTGTCCTGCCTGTCTGCTGTCTGTCTGCCTGCCTGCCTGTCTGTCTGTCTGTCTGTCTGTCCTGACTGTCTGTCTGTCTGTCTGCCTGCCTGTCTGTCTGTCTGTCTGTCTGTCTGTCTGCCTGTCTGTCTGTCTGTCTGCTCTGTCTGCTGTCTGTCTGTCCTGTCTGCCTGACTGTCTGCCTGTCTGTCCTATAACATAATCATTATTTATGTTCACAGCATACATTTGGCACTGTTTGTGTTTATATGTGAATGTAGCATTCACAATAGATAATTGATAAACGAAACATGAGTGGTTGGAAGGGTCGAATGCAAGACGAGCCTGCGTGCCCAGTTTATGACACTTTGAAAATAAAGTTCGTTCGTTCGTCCATCATTCGTTCATAGGTTCCTTCGTTCCTTCGTTCGTCGTCGTCCGTTCCTTCCTTCGTTCTTTTGTTCCTTTCTTCGTTCGTTTGATTGTTTCATCGTTCGTTCATTCATTCATTCATTCATTCATTCCTTCGTTCATTTATTCGTTCGTTCGTTCATTCGTGCGTTCATTCACTCGTTCGTTCGTTCATTCGTTCCTTCTTTCGTTCGTTCGTTTGTTCCTTCGTTTGTTCTTATACTCACTCGTTCGTTCGTTCATTCGTTCGTTCGTTCGTTCATTTGTTCCTTCATTCATTCGTTCATTCACTTGTTCGTTCATTCACTCGTTCCTTCATTCACTCGTTCGTTCATTTACTCGTTCGTTCATTCACTCGTTCGTTCGATCCTTCGTTCTTTCGTTCCTTCTTTCGTTCGTTCGATTGTTTCATTGTTCGTTCATTCGTTCATTCGTTCATTCGTTTGTTCGTTTGTTCGTTCGTTCATTCATTCATTCGTTTGTTCATTCATTCGTTCATTCGTTCATTCATTCATTCGTTCGTTCATTCATTCATTCATTCGTTCATTCGTTCGTTCGTTCATTCGTATGTTCATTTGTTGTTCATTCGTTCCTTCATTCATTCGTTCATTCGTTCATTCGTTCATTCGTTTGTTCGTTTGTTCGTTCGTTCATTCATTCATTCGTTTGTTCATTCATTCGTTCATTCGTTCATTCATTCATTCGTTCGTTCATTCATTCATTCATTCGTTCATTCGTTCGTTCGTTCATTCGTATGTTCATTTGTTGTTCATTCGTTTCTTCATTCATTCGTTCATTCGTTCGTTCGTTCATTGATTCATTCATTATTTCATTCATTCGTTCGTTCATTGGTTCGTTCGTTCATTGGTTCGTTCATTGGTTCATTCATTGGTTCGTTCGTTCATTGGTTCGTTCATTGGTTCGTTCATTGGTTCGTTCATTGGTTCGTTCATTGGTTCGTTCATTGGTTCGTTCATTGGTTCGTTCATTGGTTCGTTCATTGGTTCGTTCATTGGTTCGTTCATTCATTGGTTCGTTCATTGGTTCGTTCATTGGTTCGTTCATTGGTTCGTTCATTGGTTCGTTCATTGGTTCGTTCATTGGTTCGTTCGTTCATTGGTTCGTTCATTGGTTCGTTCATTGGTTCGTTCATTCATTGGTTCGTTCATTGGTTCGTTCATTGGTTCGTTCATTGGTTCGTTCATTGGTTCGTTCATTGGTTCGCTAACAGAAAGCATGTAGTACCGTCTACTGCCATATGGTAGCTCAGTCATATTTGACTAAGACCTGACACACACACACACACCACACACACCACACCACACACACACACACACACCACACCACACACACACACACCACACCACACACACACACACCACACCACACACACACACACCACACACACACACACCACACACGCACACCACACACACACACACCACACACGCACACCACACACACACACACCACACCACACACACACACCACACCACACACACACCACACACACCACACCACACACACACCACACACACCACACAACACACACGCGCGCACGCACACACACACACACATGCGCACACTCACGCACGCACACTCACACACACACACACTTACACTTAGCTAGGCATGTTTTCCAGTTGTTTTTCACCTTGTATACACGTGTGTACATGTTGTTGCTGGATACATGAATGCTTTTAGTGCCCCACCTGGTGTTGTTCTATCTGCCCCAGCCCACAGCCGTAGTTGTTATTGTGTTTGCTTTAGCAGTCCATTGTTTATTCGTTTTGAACTTCTGTCATCACTTTTCTCTCGCCCGTCTTCTATTAATTTCAACTGTCTTTCTGTCATTTCTGTCTGTTGACATGTGTTTAGTGTGTTGTCATTGTTTTTGTTTTCCGCATAAATGGGCACTTTCCCGTGTGGGCACATTCATTGGTTCGTTCATTGGTTCGTTCATTGGTTCGTTCATTCATTGGTTCGTTCATTGGTTCGTTCATTGGTTCGTTCATTGGTTCGTTCATTGGTTCGTTCATTGGTTCGTTCATTGGTTCGTTCATTGGTTCGTTCATTGGTTCGTTCATTGGTTCGATCATTGGTTCGTTCATTGGTTCGTTCATTGGTTCGTTCGTTCATTGGTTCGTTCATTGGTTCATTCATTGGTTCATTCATTGGTTTGTTCGTTCATTGGTTCGTTCATTGGTTCGTTCATTGGTTCGTTCATTGGTTTGTTCATTGGTTCGTTCATTGGTTCATTCATTGGTTCGTTCGTTCATTGGTTCGTTCATTGGTTCGTTCATTGGTTCATTCATTGGTTCGTTCATTGGTTCGTTCATTGGTTCATTTATTGGTTCGTTCGTTCATTGGTTCGTTCATTGGTTCGTTCATTGGTTCGTTCATTGGTTCGTTCATTGGTTCGTTCATTGGTTCGTTCATTGGTTCGTTCATTGGTTCGTTCATTGGTTCGTTCGTTCATTGGTTCGTTCATTGGTTCGTTCATTGGTTCGTTCATTGGTTCGTTCATTGGTTCGTTCGTTCATTGGTTCGTTCATTGGTTCGTTCATTGGTTCGTTCATTGGTTCGTTCATTCATTGGTTCGTTCATTGGTTCGTTCATTGGTTTGTTCGTTCATTGGTTCGTTCATTGGTTCGTTCATTGGTTCGTTCATTGCTTCGTTCATTCATTGGTTCGTTCATTGGTTCGTTCATTGGTTCGTTCGTTCATTGGTTCGTTCATTGGTTCGTTCATTGGTTCGTTCATTGGTTCGTTCATTCATTGGTTCGTTCATTGGTTCGTTCATTGGTTCGTTCATTGGTTCGTTCATTGGTTCGTTCATTGGGTCGTTCGTTCATTGGTTCGTTCATTGGTTCGTTCATTGGTTCGTTCATTGGTTCGTTCGTTCATTGGTTCGTTCATTGGTTCGTTCATTGGTTCGTTCATTGGTTCGTTCATTGGTTCGTTCATTGGTTCGTTCATTGGTTCGTTTATTCATTGGTTCGTTCATTGGTTCGTTCATTGGTTTGTTCGTTCATTGGTTCGTTCATTGGTTCGTTCATTGGTTCGTTCATTGCTTCGTTCATTGCTTCGTTCATTCATTGGTTCGTTCATTGGTTCGTTCATTGGTTCGTTCGTTCATTGGTTCGTTCATTGGTTCGTTCATTGGTTCGTTCATTGGTTCGTTCATTCATTGGTTCGTTCATTGGTTCGTTCATTGGTTCGTTCATTGGTTCGTTCATTGGTTCGTTCATTGGGTCGTTCGTTCATTGGTTCGTTCATTGGTTCGTTCATTGGTTCGTTCATTGGTTCGTTCATTGGTTCGTTCATTGGTTCGTTCGTTCATTGGGTCGTTCGTTCATTGGTTCGTTCATTGGTTCGTTCATTGGTTCGTTCATTGGTTCGTTCGTTCATTGGTTCGTTCATTGGTTCGTTCATTGGTTCGTTCATTGGTTCGTTCATTGGTTCGGTCGTTCATTGGTTTGTTCATTGGTTCGTTCATTGGTTTGTTCATTGGTTCGTTCGTTCATTGGTTCGTTCATTGGTTCGTTCATTGGTTCGTTCATTCATTGGTTCGTTCATTGGTTCGTTCATTGGTTCGGTCGTTCATTGGTTTGTTCATTGGTTCGTTCATTGGTTTGTTCATTGGTTCGTTCGTTCATTGGTTCGTTCATTGGTTCGTTCATTGGTTCGTTCATTGGTTCGTTCATTCATTGGTTCGTTCATTGGTTCGTTCATTGGTTCGTTCATTGGTTCGTTCATTGGTTCGTTCATTGGTTCGTTCATTGGTTCGTTCATTGGTTCGTTCATTGGTTCGTTCATTCATTGGTTCGTTCATTGGTTCGTTCATTGGTTCGTTCGTTCATTGGTTCGTTCATTGGTTAATTCATTGGTTCGTTCATTGGTTCGTTCATTCATTGGTTCGTTCATTGGTTCGTCATTGGTTCGTTCATTGGTTCGTTCATTGGTTCGTTCATTGGTTCGTTCATTGGTTTGTTCATTGGTTCGTTCGTTCATTGGTTCGTTCATTGGTTCGTTCATTGGTTCGTTCATTGGTTCGTTCATTCATTGGTTCGTTCATTGGTTCGTTCATTGGTTCGTTCGTTCATTGGTTCGTTCATTGGTTCGTTCATTGGTTCGTTCATTGGTTCGTTCATTGGTTCGTTCATTCATTGGTTCGTTCATTGGTTCGTTCATTGGTTCGTTCATTGGTTCGTTCATTGGTTCGTTCATTGGTTCGTTCATTGGTTCGTTCATTCATTGGTTCGTTCATTGGTTCGTTCATTGGTTCGTTCATTGGTTCGTTCATTGGTTCGTTCATTGGTTCGTTCATTGGTTCGCTAACAGAAAGCAGGTAGTACCGTCTACTGCCATATGGTAGCTCAGTCATATTTGACTAAGACCTGACACACACACACACACACCACACACACCACACCACACACACACACACACACCACACCACACACACACACACCACACCACACACACACACCACACACACACACACCACACACGCACACCACACACACACACCACACACACACACCACACACACACACACCACACCACACACACACACACCACACCACACACACACACACCACACACACACACACCACACCACACACACACCACACAACACACACGCGCGCACGCACACACACACACACATGCGCACACTCACGCACGCACACTCACACACACACACACTTACACTTAGCTAGGCATGTTTTCCAGTTGTTTTTCACCTTGTATACACGTGTGTACATGTTGTTGCTGGATACATGAATGCTTTTAGTGCCCCACCTGGTGTTGTTCTATCTGCCCCAGCCCACAGCCGTAGTTGTTATTGTGTTTGCTTTAGCAGTCCATTGTTTATTCGTTTTGAACTTCTGTCATCACTTTTCTCTCGCCCGTCTTCTATTAATTTCAACTGTCTTTCTGTCATTTCTGTCTGTTGACATGTGTTTAGTGTGTTGTCATTGTTTTTGTTTTCCGCATAAATGGGCACTTTCCCGCTGTTATTGTTTCACCATGACACCGCAAGGCACAAGTGAAACAAGATGACATAATGATGATGATTGTTGTTGCTCTTCTTGCTCTACGATTGTCATTATTATGAATTGTTGCATGAGATGGGTGGCGGGGTAGGGGTATTCCCTATCAAAGGAGAGGTAAGACGCCTCCTTCCCTCCGCTAGCTTACGGGACACCCTTGGGCAAGGTGGAGTACCCGTTTATCCCCCGCTCCCTCGAAAAGGGTGACGTGAAGCCATGGGTGCAGGTGGTGGATGAAGTTGAAGTGCAGCCAACAGATAGTTGTAGGTTATGGTC
Organism: Cepaea nemoralis; assembly: GCA_014155875.1. Taxonomy (NCBI): domain Eukaryota; kingdom Metazoa; phylum Mollusca; class Gastropoda; order Stylommatophora; family Helicidae; genus Cepaea; species Cepaea nemoralis. The sequence goes on along the minus strand of JACEFZ010004848.1, from coordinate 211,473 downwards.
TCCAGCTACACGACGGTAGGCAGAGGATCTCTTTTTTGGGAAACAATGGCTACGGTCATCGACCAGTATGGTCTGCTAGGAAGGAAAGCAATGGCAAACTACCTTCTTTACAGATGCCAAGAATATCATGTACTGCTGGTCGAGACAGGAACACAGAGCTGATCCACGACTCTGGTGATCGAGTGAGATGGCAGAACGTGACCGCACGTGTTTATCGGCATGGCACATGATGGATGGATGGTTGCATTGAAACGTAAACTGTGTGTTTACCTGTGTGCATGCGCTACGTAATTAGTTGCCCAACTCACATCTGTTTTGTTTTGTTGGTGATAATACAGAGCTGTCAACACACGGAAGTTCGTGTGTATACGCGATTACACACACACACACACACACACACACACACACACACACACACACACACATATATATATATACTTCACCTCGACACCGCAAGGTACAAGAGGAACATGATGAGATGAGATGAGATATAGTAGTATTAGTAGACACCTTGCAGTCTTGACAGACCAAAGTATGTGAGTGGAATGTGGCCAATATTCCATCACAATGTCTGGGCAGAGCTTCAGAGAATCATGTGATGCCCAAACGACATGACCTCTCCCTCGGCCTAGTCTTGTGTATTCCAGAGGAATGGGTAACCAATACGTCTGGCACAAGGTAGGCTGCAGACACTGGCTGCTCAGCGTCAATCCACCGAGACCTCACCACCACGAGCCGGTGGCGAGTTATGGCCAGACCCTGACACCCAAGGGACCCGGCTTAGAGGCGTTCAGCCATGTCCCACAGGTGAGGGCCTTGTACGAGCCCGGACCATGAGGGCGCGCACATCTGTCGATCACAAGTGTCCGGACCTGTGTAAAGCGTGCACTATCGTCAGACTCCCCACCTGACTTATAGCGGTCCCCGCGACCAGCGGGAATAGGCCCGCCATAGCTACCGCAGGAGATATTGCCTGTCTATTTGCAAGCAAATCTCCCATACTTCCACTGTATATATATATATATATATATATATATATATATATATATATATATATATATATATATATATATATATTAGGGCTGCGACCAATTAATTTACATTTAATAGTTAACTTTTGAAAAATTAACGATTAATTCATCGTTAATTTTGATTAAAGCAAAACAATTATAGTCATATAACTCACATTATAGTCGTATTTGTCAAAAATCGAAATAACACTGGATTGTCTTGTTCGTATGTCATATAATAACCATCTATGCAAACAGACGTGTATGTTGACAGTATTTGGTTCAAGTGACGAGCGCGTCTTATTAACAATATAACCCGCAGAGCTGAGCAATCGTTCACATGGAACGGAACTGAGATAGCCGGTATGCACAGAATGGTCTTGGCAAGGAATGCCAATTTTGGATATCGATGTTCATTAAGTTTCCACCATTGTAAAGGGTCAATCGATTCAGCAACTTTCTTATCCATTTCAGACTCAATTAGCTTAATACTCTCTACAATTGGTTCACATATAGTTTCATTGTCAATGTCAGTGTGGTATAATAAAACGTCCTTACCCTTTCCTATTTATGGACTCCCTTAAAAATAAACAAACCCTTACAATTACTGTTTAAGTAACTTACTTAATGTAGGAGAAAATAAAACAGCGATAGACTGACCGTGGCACAGCTAAATTTATTTTGGCGTGTTTTCTCTCCCGTATCTGGCCAATCCTGGCGAGGGGGAAAACAAAGACTGAAGCGGCCATTTCTAGTCAAGAGAACACACAAGAAAGTCGACCTTTCCCTTCGGGGAGAAGGTAGTTTGCCTTAAAAACATGATTCTATTCAAGCTATTGGTATGTTATCTACATTATTAAGATATATTTATGTATTACATAGACCAGTATGTTTAATTAAGAATTAGTTACAATTCTCTTAAACCAGGCTGGATGATGTTTACCAAAGAAACACATGTGGGCGCCACGCTGTAAATTTTCCTAGGTCTTACCAGTTTCAAATTCGTATGTTAATATCTTTTATAGGCATTATGAACTTATATCTAACTAAATAGTGTTTATAACCTATGAATAGTATGTGTACTGTAGTACACAGAGTATCAACTCTCATGTCAGAAACTCTTTTCAATTTAGGAAAGACTCCTGATTCATACTTCAGAGAAGAAAACTCGTTTCTGCCAATTTCATAGTCCTATGAAAAATAACTTCTATGCAATGGAACTATATATCCCTATCGATGCTTAGAAATCTGCAAATAATTTATGTACTGTAGAGATTGGACTTTAAAGAAACATTTTCTCAATGTAGGAGCAGACTCTGGATTTCATACTGCACAAGTAGAGAACTGGTGTCTGCCACTTTCAAATATCCTATGTAGTGTAAATGCACTGGTAAGGATGTCTCTGAACTTGTTTTATCCATGCGGGGACATACAAATGATTACGCATATTCCTGACTCTTACTTAGTCAGGGGATAAAATATTTTGCCACATTATAATCTGTAACTTGGAAATATAGTGCTAAATTTTAGTACCATTCTTTTGTTAACAGATTAGTAACCACTCCATATGAGGGTGAACATATAATCATTTCATAAAATAGTGTTAGGGACAGGCCATGTTTGAATATAAATTCATGAACAATTAAACGCGTGATGTAAATGCATGTTCGGATAGGATTCACTCCGCATCACCTCACTGTAGTAGGAACAGAAGCGAAGATTGATGTGAATATATTGCTTGAATAATAGCAGTCCTTGACAAAATATATCACAGCGACTACTATCCTCATCTGCTGTACGCAGTGGGGGAAAACAATGTATGTTTTAAGTTATGGATTAACCCCTGAGAAAACCCAAAAACAAAGGCTCCCTGCATCAGCATTATGATTAATTATTATGTATGAGTATCATGTACTTAATATCAGAGAAATGTACATGTATGTCTTTTTCTGGTATGAGAATTTTCTTTGTTCTGATTGTTACTTTTTACTGTGGGAATATACATTTTAATGTTGCACCGTGGGATTAGAGGATGTTGATGTAAGAATACATATGTATGTCAGTACTTAAGAAGCCAATGGTGAATAGTCTTGACCTAGTGATGATTATAGTGCCGAAATGAAGACGCGGCATTAGAAACCACAGGGATTCTGTATAGGCTATTCTCTTCAAGTAATGAGAGAGACAATATCAACATGTTGGATGGACAGAATGACTTCACCCATCCAATAGTCCCAGTAACAACAGAACAAAATATAAGTGAGAAAATACCTTACTCACTATGAAGAGTCAGAATGGCTCTACTCAGCAATGAGGGACAGTGGAACATGGACACCCACTCCTTTCCCCTTCTCCCCTTGGTGTTTTGTATTTGTGTTTGTAATTGTGTTGTAAACCTTTTACCATAACACAGTAGGTTAATGCTAGTGTTGTATTCTTGTCATCCCTTTTCTATAGAAGAGAAGCAGGTGGTGGTTGAATTTGGTGGGACTATATCACTAACACTGGATCCTGGGTCAACAGCCATAAAGTGAATGTCCAAACCATAGTCTGGATCTAGCAATACCTCAATGTTTACTGCGGCGCTCAATAGCTCCATAGCGAGCAACAGAAAAGTTGAAGATAACTGATTGGGTGAGTGATTAAGTCCTATTTTCGTAGGAAGATCCAGGATGGACTTCAAGATCTAATAATCTACAAAGATGAAGATCAACAAAGTAACTGACAACAGTGACTCGTCAGTTATACGTTTGAGAAGTATCATCTATGGCCTCATCATTCAACAAAATCAGTGAAACTATGGGACAATCCTTCTACAAGTTATTAAAACTAACAACAGTGAGTAATCTTCAACTGTTGGTTGGATTACCAAGTTAATATCCACAATGGATAAGTCTTCGAAAGAACATCTCACAGCTGCAAAAGTCAAACATAAGGTTCCAGCCATGCAACACCAAGTTCTAGCTATGAACACCAACTTCAAACAAATGGGAAGAAGACATTGAACCAATACAACCAAGGTGCCAACTGAAAACCATACCTACACCAGATTACCTCAAGGTTCCCAAACCTGAACACATAAAAAAAAGACCATATGAAAGCAGCTAGCGGAGTAAATGCCTCTACGCCTGCAACCACAGGAATCACCTGATGGCTTGCAACCCTGGATATGTGGTGGAGTCAATATTCTTCAGTTCCATGCCTGCAGCAGAATCCTGGAATTAATTCCAGATGAACCAAATGAATAACAAGCAGAATTGTATGTCTACACTGAAAGTAAATAATGAATCAGAACTCTGTGCTGGTCCCATGTCAGCCTAAATGCCAATAACGGTGGAATAGGTTATAGACTGATGACTAGGTGGGTGAAAAATCTGTGGGAACAAAATTGAGATTCGGATATTATAAGCCGAGACGCTGAAAGGTAGGCATCCTTTTCATCAGATATGGTGATATAGGGAAGAACCTTAGTCCAAGACCAAAGATGCATCTCCTGAAGGTATGACCAACCCAGGCCTCAATTTCACACTGACACCGAGCCGTTCGCAAAGAAGATTCTTGAATTCAGCTCCACGGAGGAGATATGTGGTGAATTTATTTCCTAATAAGGATTATAATTAATTCCGCAACAAACTTCAGTGGACATTAAACATGACTGTGAGTATTTAGTGGTGTCACGGATAAATATGGACATTAACTGCTTTGCACTGGAGAAGAATACCCATCCGCAATGCCTAAATGAACACTATAATTAATTAATTTAATTATTAGTATCAACTGTTTTCATGTGTGTGTTTTTTTCTTCTATGACATATAAAGAGTGTTATTGAGGTATAACCAATGATGGTTAAGGTAAATAGTATTTTGACATCAACTCATTATTTTTAAATATGATAATTGTACATGGTGTCAGAAACAAAAATATATATGTTGGGTTTCTGCACCTAGACCAATGTGATTTTATCTAGGTACAATGAGTCGAGTAAGCAGAACCAATTTGTGGTTGTTGTGTTGTTTGTAATAACCTGGTTTTTTTCTGGGGTCACTGGGTACTATGTTGTAATACTGCATATCATTCCCATGCCTGTCTGAAAATGCATAGTGTTTATTACACATCTATATATGTAATTGCAGATCTTGAGTTAATACCTGAACTGTTTGTCCAAAAGTGTTGTGTACATCAAGTAAATGTGGTGTCCAATAAGTGGTTGTTTATATGTTGTGAGCAATCAATATCCTTCTAGCACCATAGATAATGTAAAGGGTGATGAAGTGGGAAGGGAAACCTACACACAGATGCCATTGTTTCAAGGATTGAGCTCTTTCTTCCTGGGATTTGTGGTAAATATCCCTGATCACCCTGCATTCTTACCAGTGACCAGAGAATCAATAATACCCCCTAGACATTTTAACGAATTATTCTCAGGAATTAAAATCCACATCCCACATGTGTGGGCAACGTCCGTGAATTTAAAACTCATGGTAAACATCACAAATGGTGTATTATTGTGGGTAGATGAATTCAGGGAAAACCTCTCGCAGGTAAACCAAGTCACTTCAGAATGTTATAGTGTTAGTAACAGACCTAATCACTCATTAGTATGAGCTGAGTCAAGTGTTATATGAACCCATAATGGCTCAGATAAATATAGGTTTTTTTTGGTACAAAACTGTTCACAGGTAATATCTTGATTCTGGCAGATGCATCAGGTAGTTGGTTGTTGGATATGAGATTTTTTTTTAAACTCATATTTTATATCTTATTGATGGGAAACTCAGTAATGAACCTCCAGTAGTAAGGTCTCTGGGATGGTAAACTCACATAAGATAGGTAATTCAGTGAATGTTTAGAATTCATAGTCATTCCCATTTGATGTTTGAGGTATGGTTCTGCTACTCTGGTATTCTCTTTAAATGGTTTAAAAGTGGTGTACTCATGAACACACTACTATATTATGTATCCATAAGGTTTATGTTCCTACATATGAATCATGTGTTAATTAATTATTTTGTCATTGATTATCATTGTATTTTCATGCTTGATCTGCTTGTATAATTCATGTAATATTGAAAAGTTACCAAGGCAGCAGAGAGTGATAGACAATTTTATAGATAATTAGGACAGATAAGTTAAAAATCCAATAAATTTTTTTTAAGGGAAAAATTTAATCAACAAATGATGATTCAGTAGGAAAGTAAATAATACCTGAGAGATGAATTAAACCAGGGGAAAATAGCAGTAACTAAAGTAAATGAACTAATGGTTAAGGCCTAAAACCACCACTTGCAAAAATGTAGACATAGTTAATGGAAGGGAAGGAATATTGTAAGAATTTGCAGTATTTAGGGGCACCCTAATTTAATCCTTTTTTTTCATAGGACATAACATGTTCTACAACACCGGTAGTAAAGTAAAGTGAATAAATGATGGATACTTAGGAAGAAAAGCCATACCGACACTTATTCTACTCCACCGGTGATATGAGTAGTTATTAATAACTAACTCAGATGGCCCATATGTTAATGAGGGTCAAAACCAAAATATTCACCTGGTGATGTAAGTGAAACTGATCAACTCACTTACTGACCCAACAGAATATAAGGTATTTCTTTAAATTATCCACCCCGATTCCATTATTAATGGTAGCGGAAACAGACCGTATAGGTATGGAAAAGGTATAATTAAAGAATTAACTTAAGAAATTGGAATTTCAAATAAACTTCAGGAGATACCGGAAAAAATCTGTGCCAATCTCTAGTAAGAGACTGAACATTTCAGATATTGGCTCCTTAACTTTGAAATTTACAGTTTAACCTCATTAAGTGAAATGTTCACTATGAGTAGTCCTCATCAAAAAGAGGAGTGAAACAGCTTTTAGTTAGCGATTAGCTTACGTAAAGTTATTTCAATAATTGCCTAACTAACATTAATATTCTCATAAGGGAAGAATTAAGAAGGGCAAAAATAAGTGGTACAATAGAGGCGCGCGACTCAATTGTATTTTCTTTAAACTAACCGAGTAACGAAATTCTAGATAATGCTCGAAGCCTACTAATAAGTAGGGGAATCAGAAATCAATCGCAAGACGAAACAGATTTCTACATCTCAGTTCTGACTAGGATTATATGCCAGCATTAAATATGTGAAAGCAGATCCAGACTAACAGAGATTAGCTTAAATAACTGATACGAATCAGTAAAAGCAACAATTAAATAAACAACTCTTGAAATAGATGCTGTTTATAAATAGGACGAACTCCTTGACGTGAAGACAGGGAAACGCCTACAACTTATACAGTGAACCCATGCTAGGAAAATGGAATATAGCTGTGTAAAAACCAAGCAAATTGGAGCAGATAGCTGAAGAATTGCTTGATATTTACTAGAGTAGGAATTTCAATCAGGAATCCAGCTAGTAAATTATATAACAGTTCAAAGATAGACCTTAGTCAATCTAAATAAATCCAGAGTTTCCACGTATTAAACGGATGAAAACAAAACTGGAGAGAAACATTAAGAGTACCTTACCTGTTATCTTGAGGACACAACTCAGGAGACGCCAGTATTAGAGGGATATACAGATGTAATAGTAATTTTACAAAAACTAGTAATCCACATCCATAACTGGAAAGTGAACCAGCAACTTGATTGTCTGGAAGACTATCAAAGGAATCACAAAAAGGGGCTTTTAACTTCTCACTGAACTGATTATATATGGTAGGAGACAATACGTCCGAACCTACATAACAATGTATGTTGCTAAGTTGAAAATAGTCTAAAACCTGGAGGGAGGCAGACGACGATCAATGTACGCCAAGCGACGCAAAATTGCTCGTAATTCAACACCAAAGCAACAAATACAGAGTGAAACTCAAACACATCAGCTTAGAATTACTAATAAGGATTCTAGCGTAAAATAGATCTCGATTAGAAGGAATAGCAGAGAAAGTAAGCTAAGAATTACTTCATTTCTGATAGATTCATGTTCCCCGTAATATTCGGTTCAGAACGGAAATCTAGAAATGTTGGACCTTGTTTACATGTTAGACGAGATTCTCCGGGAAAACCCGCAAGAGAAAGGGACACCACTCTAATCAGTAGTTATCAAAACTGATCGGAAAATCCCATAACTCGACTAAATACCCAAACACATGATGTGTTGGATGAAAATGTATACAACAGGAACCATATTTAGCTTCCTTTAAATATCAGATCTATAGTTAAAACAAACGTCTAACTTACAGGGAGACGGGCGAGTTTAATATGCTATCAGTAGACGCAGAATTAACCGTCGGTTTTAACATAATCTCAAGATTGATAATCTAATGAGAGAGAAATCAAGCTTAATGATGATATCTCAATTGCTTCAAAAAGTCGGTTTGATGCAGACAAACCTAGTACTGGAAAGTAACAAATTATCAGATAAACACTCATATTTCAAACAATAGCTGACAACAGTGGAGACGGTGCTACACTCTTTCACTAAAAGAGAAATAATCCATTAGGGTTATGCCAGTTGTCGTGACTAGAAGAAAATGAGCGTGGCTCTGGTAGATTTTAATATAGGAAAGAAAGGTATTAGTAAAGTAATAAGGGATGGATACTAGGGGAGTCAATGTAAAGACGGAAATTGTAGAGTACTACTCGACCATTTAATTTCTGAAAGAAATAAATGTCTTAAATTGGGGAGGCGTGTGGTATAATAAAACGTCCTTACCCTTTCCTATTTATGGACTCCCTTAAAAATAAACAAACCCTTACAATTACTGTTTAAGTAACTTACTTAATGTAGGAGAAAATAAAACAGCGATAGACTGACCGTGGCACAGCTAAATTTATTTTGGCGTGTTTTCTCTCCCGTATCTGGCCAATCCTGGCGAGGGGGAAAACAAAGACTGAAGCGGCCATTTCTAGTCAAGAGAACACACAAGAAAGTCGACCTTTCCCTTCGGGGAGAAGGTAGTTTGCCTTAAAAACATGATTCTATTCAAGCTATTGGTATGTTATCTACATTATTAAGATATATTTATGTATTACATAGACCAGTATGTTTAATTAAGAATTAGTTACAATTCTCTTAAACCAGGCTGGATGATGTTTACCAAAGAAACACATGTGGGCGCCACGCTGTAAATTTTCCTAGGTCTTACCATTTCAAATTCGTATGTTAATATCTTTTATAGGCATTATGAACTTATATCTAACTAAATAGTGTTTATAACCTATGAATAGTATGTGTACTGTAGTACACAGAGTATCAACTCTCATGTCAGAAACTCTTTTCAATTTAGGAAAGACTCCTGATTCATACTTCAGAGAAGAAAACTCGTTTCTGCCAATTTCATAGTCCTATGAAAAATAACTTCTATGCAATGGAACTATATATCCCTATCGATGCTTAGAAATCTGCAAATAATTTATGTACTGTAGAGATTGGACTTTAAAGAAACATTTTCTCAATGTAGGAGCAGACTCTGGATTTCATACTGCACAAGTAGAGAACTGGTGTCTGCCACTTTCAAATATCCTATGTAGTGTAAATGCACTGGTAAGGATGTCTCTGAACTTGTTTTATCCATGCGGGGACATACAAATGATTACGCATATTCCTGACTCTTACTTAGTCAGGGGATAAAATATTTTGCCACATTATAATCTGTAACTTGGAAATATAGTGCTAAATTTTAGTACCATTCTTTTGTTAACAGATTAGTAACCACTCCATATGAGGGTGAACATATAATCATTTCATAAAATAGTGTTAGGGACAGGCCATGTTTGAATATAAATTCATGAACAATTAAACGCGTGATGTAAATGCATGTTCGGATAGGATTCACTCCGCATCACCTCACTGTAGTAGGAACAGAAGCGAAGATTGATGTGAATATATTGCTTGAATAATAGCAGTCCTTGACAAAATATATCACAGCGACTACTATCCTCATCTGCTGTACGCAGTGGGGGAAAACAATGTATGTTTTAAGTTATGGATTAACCCCTGAGAAAACCCAAAAACAAAGGCTCCCTGCATCAGCATTATGATTAATTATTATGTATGAGTATCATGTACTTAATATCAGAGAAATGTACATGTATGTCTTTTTCTGGTATGAGAATTTTCTTTGTTCTGATTGTTACCTTTTACTGTGGGAATATACATTTTAATGTTGCACCGTGGGATTAGAGGATGTTGATGTAAGAATACATATGTATGTCAGTACTTAAGAAGCCAATGGTGAATAGTCTTGACCTAGTGATGATTATAGTGCCGAAATGAAGACGCGGCATTAGAAACCACAGGGATTCTGTATAGGCTATTCTCTTCAAGTAATGAGAGAGACAATATCAACATGTTGGATGGACAGAATGACTTCACCCATCCAATAGTCCCAGTAACAACAGAACAAAATATAAGTGAGAAAATACCTTACTCACTATGAAGAGTCAGAATGGCTCTACTCAGCAATGAGGGACAGTGGAACATGGACACCCACTCCTTTCCCCTTCTCCCCTTGGTGTTTTGTATTTGTGTTTGTAATTGTGTTGTAAACCTTTTACCATAACACAGTAGGTTAATGCTAGTGTTGTATACTTGTCATCCCTTTTCTATAGAAGAGAAGCAGGTGGTGGTTGAATTTGGTGGGACTATATCACTAACACTGGATCCTGGGTCAACAGCCATAAAGTGAATGTCCAAACCATAGTCTGGATCTAGCAATACCTCAATGTTTAATGCGGCGCTCAATAGCTCCATAGCGAGCAACAGAAAAGTTGAAGATAACTGATTGGGTGAGTGATTAAGTCCTATTTTCGTAGGAAGATCCAGGATGGACTTCAAGATCTAATAATCTACAAAGATGAAGATCAACAAAGTAACTGACAACAGTGACTCGTCAGTTATACGTTTGAGAAGTATCATCTATGGCCTCATCATTCAACAAAATCAGTGAAACTATGGGACAATCCTTCTACAAGTTATTAAAACTAACAACAGTGAGTAATCTTCAACTGTTGGTTGGATTACCAAGTTAATATCCACAATGGATAAGTCTTCGAAAGAACATCTCACAGCTGCAAAAGTCAAACATAAGGTTCCAGCCATGCAACACCAAGTTCTAGCTATGAACACCAACTCAAACAAATGGGAAGAAGACATTGAACCAATACAACCAAGGTGCCAACTGAAAACCATACCTACACCAGATTACCTCAAGGTTCCCAAACCTGAACACATAAAAAAAAGACCATATGAAATCAGCTAGCGGAGTAAATGCCTCTACGCCTGCAACCACAGGAATCACCTGATGGCTTGCAACCCTGGATATGTGGTGGAGTCAATATTCTTCAGTTCCATGCCTGCAGCAGAATCCTGGAATTAATTCCAGATGAACCAAATGAATAACAAGCAGAATTGTATGTCTACACTGAAAGTAAATAATGAATCAGAACTCTGTGCTGGTCCCATGTCAGCCTAAATGCCAATAACGGTGGAATAGGTTATAGACTGATGACTAGGTGGGTGAAAAATCTGTGGGAACAAAATTGAGATTCGGATATTATAAGCCGAGACGCTGAAAGGTAGACATCCTTTTCATCAGATATGGTGATATAGGGAAGAACCTTAGTCCAAGACCAAAGATGCATCTCCTGAAGGTATGACCAACCCAGGCCTCAATTTCACACTGACACCGAGCCGTTCGCAAAGAAGATTCTTGAATTCAGCTCCACGGAGGAGATATGTGGTGAATTTATTTCCTAATAAGGATTATAATTAATTCCGCAACAAACTTCAGTGGACATTAAACATGACTGTGAGTATTTAGTGGTGTCACGGATAAATATGGACATTAACTGCTTTGCACTGGAGAAGAATACCCATCCGCAATGCCTAAATGAACACTATAATTAATTAATTTAATTATTAGTATCAACTGTTTTCATGTGTGTTTTTTTCTTCTATGACATATAAAGAGTGTTATTGAGGTATAACCAATGATGGTTAAGGTAAATAGTATTTTGACATCAACTCATTATTTTTAAATATGATAATTGTACATGGTGTCAGAAACAAAAATATATATGTTGGGTTTCTGCACCTAGACCAATGTGATTTTATCTAGGTACAATGAGTCGAGTAAGCAGAACCAATTTGTGGTTGTTGTGTTGTTTGTAATAACCTGGTTTTTTTTCTGGGGTCACTGGGTACTATGTTGTAATACTGCATATCATTCCCATGCCTGTCTGAAAATGCATAGTGTTTATTACACATCTATATATGTAATTGCAGATCTTGAGTTAATACCTGAACTGTTTGTCCAAAAGTGTTGTGTACATCAAGTAAATGTGGTGTCCAATAAGTGGTTGTTTATATGTTGTGAGCAATCAATATCCTTCTAGCACCATAGATAATGTAAAGGGTGATGAAGTGGGAAGGGAAACCTACACACAGATGCCATTGTTTCAAGGATTGAGCTCTTTCTTCCTGGGATTTGTGGTAAATATCCCTGATCACCCTGCATTCTTACCAGTGACCAGAGAATCAATAATACCCCCTAGACATTTTAACGAATTATTCTCAGGAATTAAAATCCACATCCCACAGTCAGTATCATTCGTTGCAGCAATCTACATTTGCTCATCATGAACATTAACTGCTATTTGTTGTTCAATACGTGATCAAGTTCGTTCTTTTGCATCTTTTGACAAACACTTCAGGTATGTGTAGCGTGGATCAAGTGCTGTTGCAATCTGTACTATTTAAATACTTGTCATATTAGCTACAAGTTCAATGAAGTCATTAATACATGCTGCCTTAAATTTAGCTATGTAGCCCGGATCATCATCGTGTACAGTCATAGGCTTTGTCAACGATGATAGCAGTGGCAATTCACAGCTACATGAAACATAATCTTGACCGCCAAGCAGGACCGTTGTCTGGCTGAATAAGTCCAAAATTTTGTCATATTTCAAAATCTTATCCCAATCTGAACCTGACAGCTTTGGACCTTTGTATTGTTTCTTTTCATCTGACATGTAGACAGTTAATGCTTCTCTGACCTGTAGAAGACTTTGTAGCATAATAAACATGCTGTTTCATCTTGTTGGTACATCTTGCTGCAGCTTACACAACTCAATACAATTTTCCAACTCGGTTGTGTTTGCAGCACTATGTTTAAAATGTCCGACAATTTTTCGCCATCCGGTTCATTTGTATAAGTGATGGGAGAAAAGTTCTCGATAAATCTTTTTTTTTTTAAATTAATCGTTAAAAAAATTTTACGATTAATTGATTAATTAATTGTTGACTTCCGCAGCCCTAATATATATATATACGAACACATACACACGCGTGTGTTGGTGTGTGTCTGTGTTGTATGGTTGCAAGTATTTCAGTGTAAACGTGTGTGCATGTGTTCGTGCGAATGTGTGTGTGTAAGTGTGTGTGTGTGTGTGTAAGTGTGTGTGTGTGTGTGTTCGTGTGTATGCCTGTAAATGTGTGTCTATGTTTTAACACGATGCTGACATGGTCGGGTAGTAGTACGCCTGCCTGTTGCACTCACGCCCGCCCTAGGTTATGTTCAAGCCTCGATCCCTGATTACACGGACTCTCACACTGATCGGAACCAGGTACTTCAAATAAGACAATGTGTAATGGTAGTTCCATGTCAGAGGCTGCTTGTGATGTGTGAAGCACTAGACCTCACATATGCTAGGTCACGGCATAATGAGGTGAGGCGACCAATACTCTTCGTGTCTCCTTCCATTTCCAGCAACATTAAGAAAGTTCTGAAAGTTATCCGCTACTCAACTCATGCGACTGGCTCGAACCTAGAGCTTCACTGATGGGAATTAACATAACCCAGCCTCTGATAGTCTTTGACCCCAGACCATTCGTGTGGCAAGTAACCGGGCTAATTGCTATACCACTATATGTGGTTGTGTGTGTGTGTGTGTGCGCGCGCGCGCGCGCGTGCCAGTAACACAAGAATAAAGAATGTATTTTACTTCTAAGCGCCAAGGTGAACGAGCTGCCACAGAGACGCATCTAAACATCCTATGTAACTAAAATATAGTACAGGAACCAATCATCACACACGAATCTCTACATTCCCAACAAATATGAACCAATCATCACACACGAATCTCTACATTCCCAACATATATGAACCAATCATCACACACAATTCCCTACATCCCAAAAACATACGATCCAATCATAGCACAGTTCTCTATATCCTAACAATATATGAACCATTCATCATACACAATTCCCTACATCCCAATAACATACAATCCAATCATAGCACAGTTCTCTATATCCTAACAATACATGAACCAATCATCATACACAATTCCCTACATCCCAATAACATACGATCCAAGCATAGCACAGTTCTCTATATCCTAACAATATATGAACCAATCATCATACACAATTCCCTACATCCCAATAACATACGATCCAAGCATAGCACAGTTCTCTATATCCTAACAATATATGAACCAATCATCATACACAATTCCCTACATCCCAGTAACATACGATCCAATCATAACACAGTTCTCTACATCCCTAACAATATGTTGTGTGTCCAAGAAGATTGATGATGACCATTCAATTCATCCAGTGGGGTTTAAAGTATGGAGCCGTGAGTTCTCAGATGGCTAATAAGGCTTATTTTGGCTCGAAATGTTCTTTGACAATGCGGGCAAAGAATGCTTGACGTTCCAGGAAGAGGATCTGATGCAGTGGTTTTTCTGTTCTGTCTTTTCTTCACAGCTCTTGCAGTCCTGGTTGCCTAACACATGACTGCACCCTTGCGTAATGACGCACGCCACGAATTTCGGTCTCTGGTTGTAGTCTCCCAGGCGTCATGATGAATTCCAAAATCATTAAGTGAGATCTTCAGAGTCTTTAAAGGTTTCCCCTGGCCGCTTTGAGCGAGTTTACCGTAACGCAGTTCGCCGTAAAAAATTCGTTTAGGGAACCGTGTGGCATGCGAGTCAAGTGACCAGCCCAGTAATCTGCTCCTTCATTAATAGTGTGTGGATACTGGGCATGGACGCTCTTTCTAAGAGTTCAGTGTCTGGGATGTTGTCTTGCCATTTAATCTTCAATAGCTTTCTAAGGTAGACTGTGTGGAAGTGGTTTAATTTCCTAGCGTGTCGCTGATAAACAGTCCAGGTTTCACAAGCATATAGCAGTGTGAATAATACAACTGCTTTGTAGACTTTCAGCTTTGTTTGCAGGCTTATTCCATTTCTGTCCCATACATTCTTGTACAGTCTGCCAAAGGCCGCGCTGGCCTTGGAGATTCTTGCATTCACTTCGTCATCAATTGTGGCAGCTTGTGACACAGTGCTGCCAAGATAGGTGAATTTGTCAACAACACTTAGTCTATGACTGTTCACCTTGATATTCGGCACGGTGTGATTATTCCCTGGAGCTGGCGGGTACATAACTACAGTCTTCTCCAAGTTGATACTGAGCCCAAAGTTGGCACAGACAAGAAAGCTGAAACATTGTGTTGCATGTCTGCCTCTGAGTTGGCATATAGAGCGCAATCATCAGCAAACAGCAGTTCTCTGACGGTGTCGCTGTTAGTTTTGGTTTTCGCTTTCAGCCTTCTGAGATTGAACAACTTTCCATCTATGTGGTAGTTGATGTCTATTCCAATGTCGTTGTTCTCGAAGGCATTCATCAACATGACTGAAAACATGAGGCTGAACAGTGTTGGTGCCAGGACACATCCTTGCTTCACTCCATTGGTGACAGGAAAGGGCTCAGACAGTTCACCATTTTCTGTACTCTTGCCTGCATGCCATCATGAAATAGCTGCACTATTTGGACAAACATTCGTGGTCAGCCATATTTTGCCATAATCTTCCACAGTCTCTGCTGACTGTATCAAAGGCCTTGGTAAGGTCAATGAAAGTGGAGAACATTTCGGAGTTCTGTTCCTGACATTTCTCTTGCAGTTGGCTTGCAAATATATGAACCAATCATAAGACATTTCTCCAGACCTCAAAGTTATATGAACAAATGATAATACTGTTCTCTTTATCCTAACTATATATGAACCAATCATAGTATAGTTCTCTATATCCCAACAATATATCAACCAATCATAACACAGTTTTATATATCCTAATAATATATCAACCAGTCACCACATACCGTTCTCTACAAAATAAAATATAAAGGTTTCACACTGACTACACTAAAATTGCAATGTCGTCGTTAAACGGAGATCAATGTTCTTTGAGGCTCTATAACTTTAGGGCCAAAATAGGCATTGAGTACACTAAATCTCCTGAAATGCGAACTCTAATGATGTGATTTGTATTCCCACAGAACTCTGGCAAATAATTCTTGGCGATGCGACTGTGATCTGGTGTACCTAATCCATCATGTCGCCTTGAGAGTTCATGGACTGTACGATGATGTTCTTTGCGCATCTCCACGGCGCATACGGATGTCAACCATTATCATGCAGAATATCACGTGTCCTGTAAACAATGGTATGCGTGTGTACTAGATTGTGTGTGTGTGTGTGTGTGTGTGTGTGCGCGCGGGCGCGCGTTCTGGGGAGAAGGATGGGGTTATGTTACTGTGTCAAACAGCCAAAGATGTGTTCGAGAGACGGACAGACAGACAGACAGACAGACAGACAGACAGACAGACAGACAGACAGACAGAAACTCTTTAATTTTGGAGGACAACGAGCGCAGATGTCGAATTCTCGTCCGACCTCACTCATAACATTATCAACGTGTTGCCCCAGGGATTTCACTTACGCACACCCTTTTCTAACTTCAGGTGATACGATCTTTCAACCAAAAGCCAAAGTGAATAGTGAAAAATGGGGTTGAAAAGGCGATAGATTATTCATTACATCAGGTTTTATCCCATATAGCTAGTTTCTCTTCCCGCAAGGAGGCCTGCTGCCAAATGCGTCGCACTAGGCAAGAATCCGTAGCTCCAGCGACAACCCCCATAAGTCTCCGAGAAAATTGCACTTGTGAACTGAACGACGTAGGCGGGAATCGAACCCACAACCTTGGGAACGGGGGCAAGCGGCGAAACCACTTCGCCACGGAGACTCACAGGGCGGATTGTGAAAGAATCAGAAATACAGTGTGACACACGAAACTAAGGCACAGAAACAAATACAATTTCACACATGAGTATCGCGGTGGAATGCTGAAGATTGGACTATTCATTAAACAATGAGAATATTTGAAAGCCATTGAAACATAAATTAACGAAAAAAAGAGAAGAAGCTGATCAACACAGGCGGATCTCAAAGCTGAAGAAGATTGGTTGTCGAGACTTATCAAACTGAGGGGAATCCGATAGTTTGGGCATGGGCAAAAATATGTGAGTGCCTGGGGAGTATCATTTTTGGGGAATGTGTGCCTTGGGGAGAGAGAGAGAGAGAGAGAGAGAGAGAGAGAGAGAGAGGGGGGGAGGGAGTGTGTGTGTGTGTGTGTGTGTGTGTGTGTGTGTGTGTGTGTGTGTGTGTGTGAGATAGAGAGAGAGAGGGGGAGAGAGAGAGAGAGAGAGAGAGAGAGAGAGAGAGAGAGAGAGAGAGGGAGAAGATAACTATATCGTAGATATATTTTGAGATGTGATAGATCGTCTGCGCATAACAGCACCAGATACGTAATATCCGGCTTATGATAGAGAGAAATCTCCAAAGGCCATTTTGGGGAACAGTTATGCACTGGATGACACCAGACAAAGTGAGAAACTTGTGAGAAGAAGATCGTTTCTCTGGCACATTAATGGGCCTTTTTGAGAATCTGACGTGAGTTCAATAGTCTCGACAGTTGTAGGCTTTTGCCTTAGGGGTAGAATTATGAGTAATGACTAGCACTGATAGCATATACCAGGGCAAGACAATTGACACTTCGGTCATGTTTTCAATGGAGATGATCTCAGGAAGGTTTCACAGTTAGGAAGATCGAAAGTATTTAGGGCAGAGAGACAAAGTGAGAGGGGTGGGGATAGGCCGCGAAAGAGGGAGGGGAAGAGAGAGTGGGATCAAATGAGAGAGAGGGAGATTCGAGAGGTCAAAAAAGATAGAGAGGAGGAGAGAGAAAGAGAGAAAGAGGGAGAGCGGGGAATGGGGAGAGAGAAAAAGAGAGAGGAATGACGAGAGAGAAATGTCAAGAGAAAGCGACAGAGAGAAAGCGACAGAGAGAAAGAGACTGCGGGAGAGAGAAGTCAGAGAAAAGAGATAAAGGGAGGGAACGAACGAACTTTATTTTCAACAGGTCACAAACTGGGCACGCAAATCCTTCTTACATTCGGGAGAGAGGTTGATAAAGACAGAGAGTGAGAGAGGTTAATAAAGACAGAGAGTGAGAGAGATTGATAAAGACAGAGAGTGAGAGAAGTAGATAAAGACAGAGAGAGAGAGAGAGAGAGAGAGAGAGAGAGAGAGAGAGAGAGAGAGATTGGGTTGACAGATTTACACAGAATATGAAAGGGTCGATGTTATCAAGAACACAAAGGGCACATGATTGAGAAGTAACGTCATCATCTCTGGGTCAACACAGAGCACTAAGCAACACCTGGACTTCGATACAACGTTGCTCCTTGACTGCAGTTGACCATCTTGGCTAATCTACTCTGGTTCTGGGAGTTGGTGTACATTATATATAAGTTACTCATCTGTTTCCTTGTTGTGGAGTCGACACGTGCGTCATCGAATTCACGTGCATAATTATAACAAAGCGGCAAACCGGAAATGGGACGGCAAAGCTGTTGTTTCTCTAGGCCAGAAGGTTTGCCTATATATGTCGTATTTTGGAGAGTCCTGAAGTAAGTGATCTACTGTCTGCGGCGCAAATCTACATGCGCATATGATGGTATGGAACAGGTACATCAGGTTGCGGCGATAAAACAAAGAAAATTGAAATATTTGGTCACTTAAAACTGGATGAAAGTTTGGAGAGAATAATAATGGAGGGGTATATGCCCGGGAAGAAAAGAAAGAGGAAAGCCAAAGGGAAGATTGGTGCAGGGTGTGGCAGATGATCTCCAGATGGGTGTATTGGACGCGGGGCATCTAGCTTGTGACCGAGTTTTCCGGAAGATTGTTATGGGAGCGAGGTTCTGCAAATGACATGCTACTAAATGAATGAATGAATGAATGAATAACATCAGGTTGATATCCTGTTGTTCCTTCCTTAGTTTATCAGCTCTCTTGTTTCCGAATACTCCACGGTGAAATGGTATCCATTGTATGGTGACCTTACGCTAGCTGTCAAGTTCAGAAAGTAGTGTCCGTAGTACAGGCAATTTCCCAGACAGTAGCACCTTGAGTACAGATCTCTCATCTGTCAATAGCACCACATGATGTGTACCATGGTTGGTATTTAGTATTTCTCTGTTGCTATCTTGATTGCCTAGATTTCTGCATCATAGTTATGGCAGCACTTTCCTGTTGGAACTCTGGCTGTGTCCCTAGTATTATGTAGATATTCTATGCACTCTTCGAAACACAACTACCGGTCGTACCGCAGCGGAGCGCCTTGCTTTAGGTTTTTATAGAATGGTACGAGTGCCGGTCATTCAGAAAGCAATGACAAACTGCTGAACGTAAACTTGCCAAGAAATCACAAACAGACAAAAAGTGCTGGGGTTGACTGCGATGTCCTGTAAAAGATATGCAACTAACTAACTTTATGTAAACTCCCGCTCCTCCATTTCAAGCAGCTCTCTGTGCTGACCCATCTGTATAGGCTCGGATCCAGAGATCCTGTAAGTATTCTTCATCAAGAAAGATGAGAGTGGCTTTTCTGCGTTGTACACTGTTCTGTTCTTCCTTGTTAAATATTCCTTTCACTTTTGTCTAGATTTGTGGTGACAGTCTATGTATCCCTGTCCATTGAGTCTGTTCTTGGATAATTTTCAGGGGGATGCCAACTGTGGGCAGATCAGTGGGCAGATCAATGGTTTCTTTGCAGAGTCGTTTGGTCTGGTGGATAACACTACTTCTTTTCAACCACTCCATAGCTAAGTTTCATGTCTGTTCTTGATAAGGTTGTCTGGCACATTGAGGAACATGTCTGCTTGTATTGTTAGCGTTTTCTTATCCCTGCGCCCTCTCATGGCGTGTGTCCTCCCTATTTACTCCATCTCCTCTACAGGGATTGATCTCATCCCTCCCTTGACTCCAAGTGCTTGATTTTACACCTTGTCCAACTCTTGTTTTTGCTGCTAAACACCATGCAGTTGACCATATTCCAAGTGTGGTCTTATGCTCTGTTGATAAACTTTGCTAATGTATTTTCCCGCTGGCTCCGAATGTGATTCCACTTAGTTTCTCATGATGGCTTAGTTTCCTTCTGGCTTTTGCTGCTGTGTCGAAGTGTTCTCAATGTCAGCCTGTCATCATATGTTTGTAACTTCAAGAAATGTTGATTCTTTATCTTGTCTAAGGGGTATTCCATATATCTGGAAGACGCCTGCCTTTTGTTTTGGAGAGAGTGTAAATAGAATGGTGTTGCACTTGTCAGTTGTATGCTGACACACCATCTATTTGCCTATGCAGCTAATGCATCTAACGCTCTTTGTAGCAGTCTGGTGGTCACTGATGCTTGTCCATTTGTGCTCCATAGAACCAGGTCATCAGCGTATATTGCCACTTTACTTTCATGGTGTAGTTCGGCAACAAGATCATTGGTAAATATTAGAAAACGTGGGGGGGGGGGGAAGAGAGAGAGAGAGAGAGAGAGAGAGAGGTAGAGAGGTAGAGAGGTAGAGGTAGAGGTCGGACTCCACCTTGAGGACACCATGACACACTTGAACTTTTCTTCTTGCTCTTGAGACCGTCTATCTGTACTCGGGCGCTTCTGTTGTGCAAGTATGCTTTCACCCTTTGGTAAACTCTTCAACTGAATTTACTAATTTCTCAATGTCTTCATAATATCTGAAGGTAACTTGAAGGGTCATGGATGTCCATCTTATTTTCTCAGCGTGTGCCCAGGCTGTCTGTACCCCGTGTACGCGAGGTCTTCAGAGGAAGGTAGACGACAGGTGTGTCTGCATGGAAGGCACCCAACCCTCCGGTGCTCTTTTGGGTAGAACCGGCTGTTCTGGTAAGTGCGTGTGAGTGTGTTTTGTGTGTATGTGTTTGTGTATACGTTGGCCTTGAACTCAAACCGTAGTCCATACACGTAGTAGTGTTCTACTGCTTCTAGTAGCACTGCACTGATGTTTCGCGTGTGGATTAGCTTTCCTTATTGTCAGTGTCCCTCGCCATCAGGCGAACCCACTCCGACTTTTGGGGTACTTGTAGTCCGGATTAAGGGTTGAACCCGTTACCTCTGCATCAGCACACCGGATGTCTAAGAGCCAACGCTCTTATCCATTCTGCCTTGCTGACATCCTGGTAAGTGTGTGAACTACTGTCTATTCCTGCCTACCCCTGCCTATCCCTGCCTATCCCTGTTTATCCCTGCCTATCCCTGTCTATCCCTTCTAGTCCTGTTTATCCCTGCCTATCCCTGTCTATTAAGGGTTATCCCTGTCTATCGCTAACTAGCCCTGTTTATCCATGTTTATTCCTGTCTATCCCTGTCTATCTCTAGCTAGCCCTGTTTATCCCTGTCTATTCCTATCTATCCCTGTCTATCGCTAACTAGCCCTGTTTATCCCTGTCTATTCCTGTCTATCCCTGTCTATCCCTAGCTAGCCCTGTTTATCCCTGTCTATCCCTTCCTACCCCTGCCTACCCCTGTCTATCCCTGTTTATCCCTGCCTATATACACTTGAATGGTACAGAAAGAGTTAAAGCAGTGAACAGGCCAGTGTGGGTTACTATAACATTGGGCTGGGGACACAGAGAGTTACGTGGATGGAGAATTCAATGGATGGGAGAGGGATCTCGTGGATACGTCAATGTTTCACCCAGTCAGAGAATGGATTTCCTTGCAATTAAGAAATGAAGTCGTTTCTTCGTCACAAAACTTACACAGCATCAGGCACAGACACAAATATATAGTCGCATATACAATGTCGCACACACAAGCCATAGAAACTCAAAGTTAATACCAGTCTTCGTCTCCACAGCCTGTCCGGCCGATCACTACAAGCCACTTCCGGGCAACAGCGCCTGTATGCCTTGTTCGTCTGGATCTATACCTGTTTCCGGTCCGTCCCCTGTCTGCGCATGCTCAAAGGGCTATTATACCAACAGCCTGGGAGACTGCGAAAGTAGGTCAAATAGTCAACTTTTTGTCGTTCTTTCGCTTTGAAGTCGAGTGTGGTCAACGCTGGACTGATATAATAGTGTGGACCGGCTTTCCCTATTACCAGTGTCCCTCGCCATCAGGCCAACCCAATCCGACTTCTGAGGGACTTGTTATTTACGTCCCCAAGTCAAAGACGAAAAGTCATTGTTGAAGTCCGACTGACCGGTGTGAGAAAATATCCCTTACCATCAGCGGCCCGGAAGTTTAAGAGCGAGGGTTCTTATTCATTCCGTCCGTGGCTTCCAAACATAGTGAACTGTAAATGATTACATTAGACTTACTTCTGGCGTGGGACCCGCAGTGGTGCAGTGGCTATATCGCCATCTGTCTGCCCTGTGGTCAAAGGTTCGAACCCTCATCAAGGCGGGGTATTGACATTCACATTTACTTCCAGAGAGACCCAAACTAAAATGGGTACCGGGAATAAAAGGTTGCAAAATGCAAGAGAATTGACTTCATTGCATGGCTCACTTTCCGCCGTGCGGCCGGCTGAAATTGTCACACAAATTACGAACTCCGTAGCTCCAGCGAGGACCCCCAGGAGTCTCCAAGAAAATTACACTTGTGAACCGAACGACGTAGCCCGGTATAGAACTCACAAATTTCGAAGCGCGAGGCAGCGGTGTAACCACTTGGCCACGGATACTCCCTGCACACCAGGGAATGTCTTGGGGAGTAAAGACCACATCACCCAGCACACGTCAACCAGCACACATCACCCAGCACACATCACCCAGCACACATCACCCAGCACACATCACCCAGCACACATCACCCAACACACATCACCCAGCACACATCACCCAGCACACATCACCCAGCACACATCACCCAGCACACATCACCCAGCACACATCACCCAGCACGTATATTGTGATCTCATCACATCACCCAACACGGGTTTTGTGATTTATACACAGACTGATCTAGCACTCTACGCCCAATGATCTCATCACATCACCCAGTTGACATCACCCAGCACATCACCCAGCACGGGTCTTGTGATTTATACACAGACTGATCTAGCACTCTACGCCCAATGGGCCTTCATGTGTGTAAAGAGTCGTGTACTTATATATGACTGATCGACAGCACAACTCTTCTTCGAGAAACCATCACCTCTGTCTCCTCCTCAAGAAACTATGATCTTTGTCTCCTCCTCAAGAAACTATGATCTTTGTCTCCTCCTCAAGAAACTATGATCTTTGTCTCCTCCTCAAGAAACTATGATCTCTGTATCCTCCTCAAGAGACTATGATCTTTGTCTCTTCATCGGGACATTATGATTTCTGTCTCTTCTTCGAGAAACCATGATCTCTGTCTCTTCCTCGAGAACCATGATCTCTGACTCTTACTCAAACAGCCATAATCCCTGTTTCTTCCTCAAGAAACCATGCCTTTAATTACTTGTTGTTTCCCAGCCACTATGACATATAATATGAACCAATTGTTTCAGTTTCCCAGACATGACTCTGTATTTGAACCGGCTTTCATCAATGTTCAGATCTCTTAGAACGCCAGTAATTTATTTCATTCTTCTTGATCCACATAATTATAAGAATTTTTCTGTAGCATTTAAGCTCTCTAGCCTGAACTATTTTGTTTTTATTTTAAGTGAATGCCGAATGATTCATGACGAATGTTGCCACAGGGAAAGTGCTTTTTCTCAAACTTGTAACTTTAATTTCTATGCCGGTGTAATGCCACGGGTTGTTAATATTGTGCCATCTCTACATTTGTAATGGCTTGGCTGCTAATGGTTTCTGTCAACATTGTACAATGTGAACATTGTTGTTTATTGTCGAGCCAAGATATTCACAGTTTTTAACATTTTCAATGTCTTCCTTGTGGATTGTATTTATTTATTTATTTATTTATTGTTTACATATCGTTCTACGAGTAGAAAATGAACACCATATACCTGCAAAGATGTGACTTGTTGCTGTTGTTATTGGTCGTGAGGATGATGGTGACGCTGCTGCTGCTGCTGTTGTTGTTGTTGTTGTTGTTGTTGTTGTTGTTGTTGTTGTTACACAATAAATATACGCTAATACAGCTACATAACACATATACACAAGTTACTTAGTTGATGTTAATCTGACGTCCATGAATCCGTGTT
Source organism: Cepaea nemoralis (assembly GCA_014155875.1). Taxonomy (NCBI): domain Eukaryota; kingdom Metazoa; phylum Mollusca; class Gastropoda; order Stylommatophora; family Helicidae; genus Cepaea; species Cepaea nemoralis. The sequence continues at coordinate 187,074 of JACEFZ010004848.1, read as the reverse complement.
TCCCTGACTGTGTGTGCAGATCAAACTTGGAGAGCCACAGACGAGACTGCCTTTAGAAAAGTGGATGCAAATTGTAAATTGACTAAATAAATGAATTGTAGACTTCGAGACTTTGAGACATTCAGTGAAAACAACTCATTGGACAAATGGCACCAATAATAAAGAACAAAGATGTATCAATAGTTACTAAGAAAGCACTCTACAACACAATCTTCCTACCAACTCTATGTTACCAATTCCTTACCTAGATAATGACAGAAAACAGAGAAAAGAAAAATCACAACAACAGAAATAAGATTCCTGAGAAGAATACTCAATGTATCAAGAAGAGAGAAACTTAGAAATTAAGAAATCAGGACTTAAAGTGGGTGTTATAGCAACGCTAGATTTTATTTGAAGGCAGCAAGTCAAATGGTTTGCTCATGTAACTAGATTACCAACTAACAGTATACCACAACAAGCAATGATGTACAGACCAGAGGGAAGCAGAGGAAGAGGCCGACCACGAAAATGATGGACTCAGGGAATAACTGAGTCCATGGGAATATCAAATCAAATCAAATCAACTTTATTAGGGTCACAAATTGGGCGCGCAGGCCCGTCTTACATTCGGCCCTTCCAATCACTCGTCTTTCGTTCATCAAGAGCATTATACATTTACATAGGAAGAAAAATAAACATTGTGAAATGAATGTTGTAAACATAAACAAGGCTAAACATGGAGAAAAATGTGTACATAAAAAGTATGTGACGTAAAAGTAGTGATGCCAGCGCGTCCCACACACACACACACACACACACACACACACACACACACACACACACACACACACACACACACTCTCTCTCTCTCTTTCATTCACTCTCACTCTCACTCATTCACTCACACACACACACTCTCACTCATTCACTCTCCCGCTCACTCATTCACTCTCCTGTTCACTCATTCACTCTCCCGCTCACTCATTCACTCTCCCGCTCACTCATTCACTCTCCCGCTCACTCATTCACTCTCACGCTCACTCATTCTGTCTCTCCCGCTCACTCATTCACTCTCCCGCTCACTCATTCACTCTCCCGCTCACTCATTCACTCTCCCGTTCAATCATTCACTCTCCCGCTCACTCATTCACTCTCACTCATTCACTCTCACGCTCACTCATTCACTGTCCCGCTCACTCATTCACTCTGCCGCTCACTCATTCACTCTCACGCTCACTCATTCACTCTCACGCTCAATCATTCACTCTCCCGCTCACTGATTCACTCTCACGCTCACTCATTCACTCTCACGCTCACTCATTCCTTCTCACGCTCACTCATTCACTCTCACTCATTCACTCTCACGCTCACTCAATCACTCTCACGCTCACTCATTCACTCTCACGCTCACTCATTCACTCTCACGCTCACTCATTCACTCTCCCGCTCAATCATTCACTCTCCCGCTCACTCATTCACTCTCACTAATTCACTCTCCCGCTCACCCATTCACTCTTCCGCTCACTCATTCACTCTCCCGCTCACTCATTCACTCTCCCGCTCACTCATTCACTCTCACGCTCACTCATTCACTCTCACTCATTCACTCACACTCATTCACTCCCACACACAGACACTCTCACTCATTCACTCTCCAGCTCACTCATTCGCTCTCACGCTCACTCATTCACTCTCCCGCTCACTCATTCACCCTCACGCTCACTCATTCACTCTCACTCATTCACTCTCCCGCTCATTCATTCACTCTCACTCATTCACTCTCCCGCTCACTCATTCACTCTCACGCTCAATCATTCACTCTCCCGCTCACTCATTCACTCTCACGCTCACTCATTCACTCTCACGCTCACTCATTCACTCTCACGCTCACTCATTCTGTCTCTCATTCACACTCACTCACTCTCTCACTCAAACTACAGTAATGAACATAAGTTTAGATTATACATGATAAAATCAAATGGTATTTAACTTATAATATGACAGATGAGAATACACAAACATATGGATTCGCGTGTTACATAACATGCGTGTTACATGACATGCATCTGCTCAGCTCTCTCTCTCTCTCTCTCTCTCTCTCTCTCTCTCTCTCTCTCTCTCTCTCTCTCTCTCTGTATTCTTTCATATACACACACTCACACGCATGCGTACGCTCACACACACACACACTCTCTCTCTTTCTCTCTCATTCACTCTCACTCTCACTAATTCACTCTCCCGCTCACTCATTCACTCTCACGCTCACTCATTCACTCTCCCGCTCACTCATTCACTCTCCCGCTCACTCATTCACTCTCACGCTCACTCATTCACTCTCACGCTCACTCATTCACTCACCCGCTCACTCATTCATTCTCCCGCTCACTCATTTACTCTCCCGCTCACTCATTCACTCTCCCGCTCACTCATTCACTCTCACGCTCACTCATTCTGTCTCTCCCGCTCACTCATTCACTCTCCCGCTCACTCATTCACTCTCCCGCTCACTCATTCACTCTCCCGCTCACTCATTCACTCTCCCGTTCAATCATTCACTCTCACTCATTCACTCTCACGCTAACTCATTCACTCTCACGCTAACTCATTCACTGTCCCGCTCAATCATTCACTCTGCCGCTCACTCATTCACTCTCACACTCACTCATTTACTCTCACGCTCACTAATTCACTCTCACGCTCAATCATTCACTCTCCCGCTCACTGATTCACTCTCACGCTCACTCATTCACTCTCACGCTCACTCATTCCTTCTCACGCTCACTCATTCACTCTCACTCATTCACTCTCACTCATTCACTCTCACGCTCACTCATTCACTCTCACGCTCACTCATTCACTCTCACGCTCACTCATTCACTCTCCCGCTCACTCATTCACTCTCCCGCTCACTCATTCACTCTCCCGCTCACTCATTCACTCTCCCGCTCACTCATTCACTCTCCCGCTCACTCATTCACTCTCACGCTCACTCATTCACTCTCACGCTCACTCATTCACTCTCACTCATTCACTCACACACACAGACACTCTCACTCATTCACTCTCCCGCTCACTCATTCGCTCTCACGCTCACTCATTCACTCTCCCGCTCACTCATTCACCCTCACGCTCACTCATTCACTCTCACTCATTCACTCTCCCGCTCACTCATTCACTCTCACTCATTCACTCTCCCGCTCACTCATTCACTCTCACGCTCACTCATTCACTCTCACGCTCACTCATTTACTCTCACGCTCACTCATTCACTCTCACTAATTCACTCTCACGCTCACTCATTCACTCTCACGCTCACTCATTCTGTCTCTCATTCACACTCACTCACTCTCTCACTCAAACTACAGTAATGAACATAAGTTTAGATTATACATGATAAAATCAAATGGTATTTAACTTATAATATGACAGATGAGAATACACAAACATATGGATTCGCCTGTTACATAGCATGCGTGTTACATGACATGCATCTGCTCAGCTCTCTCTCTCTCTCTCTCTCTCTCTCTCTCTCTCTCTCTCTCTCTCTCTCTCTGTATTCTTTCATATACACACACTCACACGCATGCGCGCGCTCACACACACACACACACACACTAACACATCAACTCTCCCACTGTCTCACTCTCTAACACACAATCCTACACACACACACACACTCACTCTCTCAATCACACTCTCTCACACATACACGTACACATGAACGCATGCACGCACGCACACACTCCCTCACTCACTCTCACACATACACGTACGAATGCATGCACTGACACATTCCCCCACCATTTCTCGCTCAATCACTCTCTCCACACACACGCATGCACACACGCATTCACTCTCTCCCTCTCTCTGACACACTCTCTCTCTCTCTCTCTCTCTCTCTCTCTCTCTCTCTCTCTCTCTCTCTCTCTCTCTCGCTCCCACACGCACACACATATATAGTGAACAATTATAATGAACAATTATACTGAACAATTATACCAGTAAATGAATTATGGTGGCATATAGTCGGTATGGATTAAGTATTGAAAGAGTTTTCGGTTAAATGTGTAGGGACTCATTGGATTTTTCAGATCTGGAGGCAGATGATTCCATAAGTGAGCACCAGAATAGGCAAAACATGTTTTGTATAGGTCCAATCTAGGCTTTGAGACATGTAACAAATTTAGGCGCTTGCTGTTCATTGCATTAGATTGAATCAGCGGCAGAAGATACTCTGGGGTATTTTGAGATATAATTGTATTCACTAATTTGGCTTTGTTGAAAAGGAAGCGCTTTTGTAGTGGTAGAAGTCTTAGATGACTGTACAAATTATTACTTTCAACGTGCTTTATGCCAGAAACCAGACGAATAGCGCGGTTTTGTAGAGAACATAGTCGTTTTAAATTAGATTTAGGGCAACCATCCCAAACTGTGGAACAGTAATCGAGATGTGATTGGATATAGCATGTATAGAATATTTTTCGTGTGCTTTCGTCCAGGAAGTGCTGAATTTTAGCAAGTTGGTAAACTTTTTGTGCTATTTTCTTGGTAAGAGCGTGAACATGAGAGCTCCAGTTCAAATGGCTGTCTATTAAAAGCCCTAGTGGTTTATGTTCAGTCACATTAACTATAGGTAACGTGCCCATGCGGAGTTCGAGCGGTGATCCAGTTATGGCTAGTGTCTGTAGTTTTTGTCTGGTCGTTATTAGCATGGATTTGGTTTTGCCGATACATGAAGCCCATTAGCGGGCACTCTCCTGCTGTTTATACTTCGCTTCGACACTGCAAGGTACAAGAGGAACATGATGATGAGATGATGTGAGGTGAGTGGGAAGTAGACGTTAAAACATATTGACAACTTGTAAACTTGATATGAAATTGCAATAACTAAGATAATGAGATAAATACATGTTAAAAGTTAGTTGCATATCCTTTACAGGACGTAGCAGTCAATCCCAGTATATTTGTTTAGCTGTTTGTGATTTTCCTGTTGTTTGCCATTGACTTCTGAACGACGGCACTCATACCATTTTATTAAAACTAACTCAAGGTTGTCTGCTGCCAAGTCTCCCGCAGCTGTGTTTCGAGCGTGGTATGCGAGATTATAATGTAAATAATCTCAAATGCATGCGTGGCCTTATATAATAGGAAAGAGAACACTTCTGAGTAGAAGAATAAAAGCTATAAATACATTAATGATCGAACGAATGGATGAACAAGTTCATGAATGAAGGAACAATCCAACCAATCATCGAATGAATCTTGCAAGGAGTCTAACATCTTGTTTCCTGTTGAGTGTTTGTTGCAAGGAGTCTAACAGTCATCTTATTTCCTGTTGAGTGTTTGTTGCTAGGAGTCTAACAGCCATCCTGTTTCATGTGGAGTGTTTGTTGCAAGAAGTCTAACAGCCATACTGTTTCATGTAGAGTGTTTGTTGCAAGGAGTCTAACAGCCATCCTATTTCATGTGGAGTGTTTGTTGCAATGGGTCTAACAGCCATCCTGTTTCACGTAGAGTGTTGCAAGGAGTCTAACAGCCATCCTGTTTCACGTAGAGTGTTTGTTGCAAGGAGTCTAACAGCCATCCTGTTTCATGTAGAGTATTTGTTGCAAGGAGTGTAACAGCCATCCTGTTTCAAGTAGAGTGTTTGTTGCAAGGAGTCTAACAGCCATCCTGTTTCAAGTAGAGCGTTTGTTGCAAGGAGTCTAACAGCCATCCTGTTTCACGTAGGTTGTTTGTTTCAAGGAGTCTAACAGCCATCCTGTTTCACATAGAGTGTTTGTTGCAAGGAATCTAACAGCCATTCTGTTTCACGTAGAGTGTTTGTTGCAAGGAGTCTAACAGCCATCCTGTTTCCCGTAGAGTGTTTGTTGCAAGGAGTCTAACAGCCATCCTGTTTCATGTAGAGTATTTGTTGCAAGGAGTCTAACAGCCATCTTGTTCCCTGTAGAGTGCCAGCCTGGAACCTTCAAGTCTTACGCAGGGGTTGGCTCCTGTAGTCCGTGTACAGCGACCTCTACGCACGCGCAGCAGTGCATGCTGGATCAGACAGGTGAGATAACCGGTGTAGACCAGTGTTAAACTGTTACTTTTACTGTAGAATTGTTCCATTCAAAGCTGGTTTATAGTGAGTGATCAAATGTGATAAAACCTCCGCGGAGCAAGCACGACACAAGGCTTCTGATCGCCAGAAGTTGTCCTGCTTTTTCCGAATGTTTCGGTCCTTTACATACATAATACTCTCCGGGGGAGGACACACCCAGGTCATGACTCTGAATGGTTTACTCCTGTCGTACATTCGTACCCTGTTTCGAGACGTTCCATTGGTTTTTTCGCTGGTCTCACACATGCGCATCGTGCCTGCTTTACATAACATACCCCACACACCTGCCTCATATAACTCCCATACCTACCTCACAACCTCACATACCTCCCACACCTACCTCACATAATTCCCACATATACTTCTCAAATACCTCCCACACCTACCTCACATAGCTCCGACACCTACCTCACATATCTCTCACACCTACCTCACATACCTCTCACATCCACCTCACATTCTTCACACATTTACCTCATATACCTCACACATATACCTCACACATATACCTCACATACCTCTCACATCTACCTCACATACCTCTCACACCTACCTAACATACGTCTCACACCTACCTCACATACCTCTCACACCTACCTAACATACCTCTCACATCTACCTAACATACCTCTCACATTTACCTCACATACCTCGCACATCTACCTCACATACCTCTCACACCTACATAACATACCTTTCACATCTACCTCACATACCTCTCACATCTACCTCACATACCTCTCACATCTACCTCACATATCTCGCACACATGTCTTGTGCCCTACCCACTAAACCCACACGTGGATGTTTTAATATATACATTTACTGATGAAAAAAAAATAGCAAGCAACGTGAAATTTCTACGAGCAATTTCTACTCCTAACATTGTCAGATAATAATTTGATATTTCTTTTTTTTTGATTTCCTAAACTAGATTGAATTACTGAAATTAATTATTTATGTTTTTTCGTCTAAACAATAATTGTTGTTTATATAGGTTTCAGTGCGCTGTGTCTCAGGGGAATAATGAAAAGCGTAGTTTCATAATTCATTCTGAGTCGAGGTCTCGAAATCAGATGCTGGTGAACTGGAAGCAGAAACAAGTATATGTACCCTTTGCCCGTGCCACTTTGTGTCTTGATCATATAGCCATTTCTTCGCTGCTTCATCGTCTCCACACCTTGTCCCATGGGCAGCTTGTTTACGTGGACCAAATAGATGTAAATCAGAGGGTGCCAATTCGGGACTATAGGGTTAGGGCTAGTACAGTCCAACCCAAATTGGCGATTGCTTCCCGTGTGCCAGACTTGTGTGAGGGCGCGCGTTGTCGTGAAGGAGAAGCAGGTCTGCTGGATTCTTGTGCGGCCGAACTCTGCGAAAAGAATTACACCTTCAGCGTCGCAAAAGAAAGTTATAATAACATTTCCAGTTGAAGGAGTTGTCTTAAATTTCTTTCTTAATGGTGATTGTGGATGATGCCATTCCATTGACATTTTTTTTTCCTCTGGCTTCTTCACCTGTAAAGATCTTAGCCAAAACCTTCTCTCCATCAGCATTGAAACGCTCCAACAATTCAGAAGAGTTTCTTGCCTTCGCAATCGCTAGCATTTGCGAGGCTTCGAGGAACCCATCTTGCGCAAACCTTAGAAAATCCAAGAGTTTTTGTGACTGCAGTTGCACTACCATGCTGGCTGACAGCTATAGGGCCAAATGTTGTTCACCCATCAGTAAGAATAATTATCTCAGCACATTTGAATATTTCTGCGTTGGTGGCGGAGGCAGGACGTTCACAGCGCCACCGATTAAGCAGCTCAGTATCTTCACTTCCTAATTCTTTGATTCTCTGAACCCAGAGACTGACTCTACTCCTGTCGACTTCAAAACTTCCATACTCATCACATAGACGCTTGAGAATGTTCATAACAGTTCCCTTCTTTGCAACGAGAAATTCTACCACCATTTGCTGCTTATAACGCGAGTTGCTAACACGCTCTATTTCAACGTGTTAGGGCAGCCATTTTATTGTGGCTTGAGGGTCAAGGACCCTATTAGGCGCGTTAACCCGCATGCGGCACATGGTGGTAGACGCATATTTGTATAGAACAGTCGGTACTTGGTGAGCATTAGTTCAGTTACCTCTGAAGTCGGAGTGAGTTCGCCTAATGACGAGGGACACTGTTGATAGGGAAAGATAATCCACACACAAAATTCAGTCCAGCACTACTAGAAGTAGTGTCTATGGACTACGTTTGAGTTCAAAGCGAGCGCCAACAAAAGAATATGGTCAGTATTCCCCGGCCGCTTTCACTTCCCTGGACATTTCCTGGTATCCATTTTTGGCAGTCCAGGTTAATTTGAACAATTTGCATCTCCCCGATGCGGATTCAACTCTCAGACTAGGAGCCTAGCGTCTGGCCACTACGCAATTGACTGCGGCTCCTGGTGGTCCCAGAATTGAAAAAAACATCATGAAGGTGGAGAGGCAGCTCTGTCAAGAGGATCTGTAGGGTACAACATCCATAGGGAGATTTATCTCACTAGATTTATTCTAGGCATTGAGTTGAAAGCAAACTTCACTGAGGAGACGGCACTGAATGATGATGAAAGGTAGCCGTTTTACGCACTGACTCTTAGCGCACAGGTGAAATGAGAATACGGTTTTGGGCACCTCGGCCTGTGATAGAGAAACCACCAGCTCCAGATGAGTAGCCATTGAGTTTACTTGGGTGTTTTCAATTATAAACAATAACAAAGAACACGGAGTAATGCGGCTTTACTGAACAAAATGACGGGAAACAAAGGATGTTACCGCAACTAGCCTTCTTCAGCAAACAAATACACGCAAACACAACATAAACACACAGAAGAAACTACATTAAGGAATAATAACTGAGTGCGTAGAATGGTAAGATTAAACCCATAAAAAAGTGAGAACAATGAAAAGAAAATGAAATAAAAATGAAAAAAATGTGATACTTATCTCAAAAGTACTGTAAAATATTGTTTTATTTATTATGTTTTTCCAATTATATAACGATGTTATTTTTTTACTCGCTGAACTCTCAAAGTTATTACCTCTCTTTCAATATACACATTAAAAACATCACTTAGATGTAATGTCTTTGGGGGCGCAATACGATAATGGTGCTCTCTTGTTGGTATCTTCACATCTGAGAAACGTGGGCCTTTAATGTCGGATATAACCTTAAAGAAGACATTTGATCCCTGATATTATTAAGCTAGTTTAAAGAGAAAGGCGGCAAAGTTGTCGTCATCATCTGTGTTGTTTGTCTGGGCTGACTCATGGTCTGCCCGTCATATCATCAAAGCGGACTGCCTAGAAGGATACGATGTTTATGTCGACTGCCGAGTTACAGTCCTTCAAGAAACAAATTAAGATCGTAAACTGATAGTTAGAGTCATTACACGTAGACAGTCAACATTTTTTGAACATGTTATGAGGACAAATAGAGAACTTGGTGACAACTGGCAAGATCGAAGGGAAGAGACCAAGGGGAAGACCGAGAAGTAAATACCTGGATGGCTTGACCACGTGGCATGGTCGAGACAGGAATACGGAGCTGATCCACGACTCTGGTGATCGAGTGAGATGGCAAAACGTGACCGCCCACGCTTATCGGCATGGCACTCTATGGATGGATGGAGTTACAGCGGCATTCCGTTGGTTAGAGGAGCACCACTGCAACACACATTAGCATCACGGACTCAATGAGTATGCTTAGTAAGGTGGAGAAAGGAATGTTTCGTGTGGAATGGCTCACCTTGCTTCAGAGATCACAGATTGTGAGAATTGTATGGATATTTTTCTCTGGTCATGCGGGAGTGCGGGGGGGGGGGGGGGGGGGGGGGGGGGAATGAACAGACTGATAGGCTGGCAAGAAATGTGCACCTCTTTGTTTGCGGTCGATTACTTATGAACAAGGGGGAGGTGTTCTTGCGCCTGTAGGATAGGTGGAGAAGGTGGGGAAACAGATTGAGAACCCGTATGTGGAAAGGATGGGATTGCGGGCGATTGGCAGGGTTCTGGTAGAATCTCAAAACTGAGAGAGAAGACCAGGAGAACTTTCAATCAGATAGCGGTGGGAACGACTAGTAGTGTGACTCTTCGCTGGTTGTTGAATGCGGAGACGGAGCGCGTATGGGATTGTCCTGGGTGCAGAGATGTCAGTTCTTAGCTCAACCCAACTCAACCAGCACTGATTTATCAAAGCCCCGATCACCTTCAGATGTTGACGTTTCTTTAATGTCTTCAATTTAAACCTATACTTTCTACATCTTTCCTTGTTTCTTCTAAAGTGCCAATCAAATGAACTGTTCGTGCTTCTTTACTCGTCCTTTATACTTCCGCAGCGATGGTTCCCCTTACAAGACATCAAGGTCCTGCTCCGTCCTCCCAAGCTCAATACTGGGTTATCCAGCAATATTTTCATTTATGATTAAATACAAAACAACGTATTCCATTAGTGATTGTAAACACAGACGCAATAAACAATATATTGCACGATTTCTTGCCTGACATATATCCCTGCATCTCGTCAGGTAGTTGACAAACAATAAATAATCCATTGCTCAAGTATATCGAAGCATTATCTATTAGACCAGTGGTTCTCAACCGGTGGGAAATTCCCCCCCCCCCCCCCAGGGGGGAATTTTGGGGTTTCCAGGGGGGGAATGAAGATTATTTCAAGATCGAGTTAATACAAGAACCGATTACTTGATCTTGTTTTTCCTTTCATACTTTACGCTTCTGTACGCATCACCCTTCTGAAATTCATTTTATAACGTAAGTAGATCCGCAAATCACATTTTATGTACATGTCTAGACTTGTTTTAGTATGTGCTATTAAATTTAGCTTCAATTATTACGTATACTGTGTAGGGCAGTCATTTTCCCATATGGATGTTTCCTAGATGTTCACCCACACAATCCACGAAAATACAGTTCATCATCGATTCCATAAGAGGTAAACTGGATGTTTTGTGGGGGACTATTGTGTTGACATTCTGGCGGCGGCATTATGCACAGTGTATCTGTGCGGCTGTTGTTTGTTGAGACTCCTGTCTTTTCCACTTTTCACATTGGGCAATGGGGAGCGTTTTATGTGATATTCACTGGCACAGGAATGGAGCATAATGGGGACGACCCGTTGCTGTGAAGTTGGAACCGTGACTAACTAACTAACTAACTAACCTAACTAACTGTGTAGGGGTAGGGGGAAATTTTTAGGGAGGAAATACAAAAGGGGGAAGGACGTTCTAAAAATATGGTAGGGGGGGGGGGGGGGGGAATGATGTCCTAAAAATATGGTGAGGGGGGGGGGGGGGAATGACGTCCTAAAAATATGGTGAAGGGGGGAACGGACCAAAAAAGGTTGAGAACCACTGTATTAGACGATTCCAGCCTTCGCTATGCAAACAGAAGGACTTCCCTGTTACGTCTTAGATTTCCATAAGGATACCGTTTCTCCACATTTTGACGGACAGAACGAACGAACGAACAAACTTTATTTTCAAAGGGTTAAGAATTGGATTGACGGGAAACAGACGTACAGTTAGACCAATGGAAAGAGAGACAGATAGATAGAGAGAGAGAGACAGTTAGAGAGACAGACAAATTTGCGGACAGACGGTCGGGCGGAGAGACAGATAGATAGAGAGACAGACAGACAAATTAACGGACAGACGGACAACCAGACAGACAAATGAACAGACAGAAAGGCAGATACATAGAGGGGCAGGCAGATTTACGGACAGGCAGTTAGAGGGAGGGAGGGACAGACAGACAGACAGACAGACAGACATGCTAACAACTTGAACACTATCATCCCGTGGTGTGTCTGCAGTGCCACGACAGAACGTGACCGTCACAAGAACAAGTAATGACAAAGATGTCAGTAAGTAGAACATTCACGTCCGACATGTCATCTATGTCAATTTATATGTCACGTCTTTCAAAATACGCCTTTTTTTTCTTCTTCTTCTTCTTCTTCTTCTTCTTCTTCTTCTTCTTCTTCTTCTTCTTCTTCTTCTTCTTCTTCTTCTTCCTCTTCCTCTTCCTCTTCTTCTTCTTTTTCTTCTTCTTCTTCTTCTTTACATATCTCTGTTTATAAAAGAGTTGTATTTACTGAAGGGTAAGCTTGAAGGTAAGCGAGCAAGAGGTAGACAACGATACAAGTGGGAAGATAACATCAAGAGATGGGCGAACGTCAGCCTGATAGAATGTAGTCAGGGTGAATGACAGACAGTGTTGGAGATCTATTGCAGCCAACCTTCATTGCGGAGACGGCCCGTGATTGATTGAATAGTCAAGTAAATTTTTCACACAAACTAACTTACTTTCTCAATAATTTGTTAGTGGTATTAAAACATGTCATATTCACCATCATCATAATCATCAAGTGCCTTGCCGACTGGCGATGGCGATTATGTTGCGTCACTTCCTATAAAACCAGCTAACTGAAGACAAACTAGCCTGGGACAAACAAGAAGGATTACTCGGAGATCTGTAAATATAAGTAAAGATATTGTTGACATACTCGCATGAATCATCATCGTCGTCATCGTCGTCGTCATCATCGTCGTCATTATCATTGTGCCCTGCCAATTGTTGTGCGCGCTGATGTCTCTCCGCAGATCACAGTCTCCGAGGTCATGGATCAGCTGTGATGATGATATTCCTCCTGTCATCGTCTAACTCCATTATTTCTCTCTCTCCTTCTCCCTTTCCCGCTCTCCCCCTCTCCCTTTGCCTCTCCCCATTCACTCCCCCTTTTTCCCTATCTCTCTCACTCCCACCCTCCCTCTCCCTTTCCCTCTCCCCATTCACTCTCCCCCTCTCTCTCTACTTTCTCTTCCAATCTCTCTCACTCCCACCCTCCCGCTGCCTTTCCCTCTCCCCATTCACCCCCCCCCCTCTCTCTCTCTCTACTCTCTCTTCCCATCTCTCTCCCTCCCACTCTCCCCCTGTCTACCTTTTTCTCTCCCCATTCACTCTCCTCTCTCTCTCCTCTCTCTTCCCATCTCTCTCCCTCCCACTCTCCCCCTGTCTACCTTTTTTTCTCCCCATTCACTCCCCTCTCTCTCTCTCTACTCTCTCTTCCCATCTCTCCCCCCCCCCACTCTCCCCCTGTCTACCTTTTTCTCTTCCCACTCTCCCTCCCTTTCCCTCCCCCTCTCTCTCCCCTCTCCCCGCCACTCTTCTCCTCTCCCTCCCTCTCACCCTTCCTCTCTCTCCTTCTCCCTTTCCGTCTCTCCTTCTCTCTCAAACTCTCTCTCCTTCCTCTCTCTACCCCTCTCTCTCACTCTGCCACTTCCTCTCCTTTTTCCCTTCCCTCTCTCATCTCTCTCCATTTCCCTATCCCAGTCTCCCCTTGTATTCCCTCTCTCCATTCCCCCTCCCCCGGTCTTCCTCTGTCTCCTGTGTCTGTCATTTATTCAGTTGTCACGATGTTTCCATGAGCTCTCTTCTCCTTATATGTCCAAAGAACGCATGTTGTCCCGTTCTTATCAGAAAATGTTGCACATCTTTACCGGGTGCATCAACCTCAGGCCGATTTCGGTAGTTTGCCATTGCTTACTGAACGAAAAGTCAACGTTTACGTCCAACTAACTGGTGAAAGAAATGAACCCACTACCCCACCATCAGCGCCAGAAATTGTAAAAGCAATCGATCTTAACCGATCGGCCATGCTAAAATATCTTATAGTTGTATACAATTTCAACTTTCATTATTCTCGCGTTACATACACAAAACATAGAAACATTCTCGCATTACACACACACACACTACATGCAAATAAATAAAATTGTCAGTTTGACCGTAAAGTTGTTTCAGACAATGCAGATTTGCAACCATTCTGTATCCATCTGTTAATTGGGACACATAAAATTCCGTTAACGTCACTTATGTAATCAGTTAACAAACAAATTTAATAAGATAACGAACAAATTAACAAACAAGAATAGTTCTCAACTGTACAAGGAAGTGGTATCATTTTCAACGTGCTTTCGCCGCCTTATTTAGTTTGCCCAGTTGAAAGCTCATGGCGACCAGTCATCTGATTGGTAGAAGGAAATTATGGGAAAGAAGGTGTTAGAATCATAACAGCACCCTCTGGTATCTTATTACAGAAGATTTACCAACATGGCGTCTATTTTAACGCTATGATGCCTACACGTTTTTGTTTCTTTTCTTTTTTTTAAATTCATTCAGGAGTTTGAAGCTGTCTTTGAATGTTCTGAGTGAATGTGTGTGATTGTGTGTGTTTGTTTGTGTTTCTGATTGTATGTGTGTCTGTGAGTTACTGCATACGTGTTTGTGTGTCTGTGTGTCTGAGTGTATGTGTATCTGAGTGTGGTTGTGTTTGTTTGTGTGTCTGAGTGTATGTGTGTTTGTGTGTGATTGTGTGTGTTTGTTTGTGTGTCTGAGTGTATGTGTGTTTGTGTGTGATTGTGTGTGTGTTTGTTTGTTTGTCTAAGAGTATATGTGTCTGTATGAGCTTGTGTTTGTGTGTCTGAGTGTATGTATGTATGTGAGTTACTGTGTGTGTCTGTCTGTTTGTGAGTCTGATTGCGTATGTTTATATGTGTCTGCTTGTGTGTTTGTGCGTCTGTTTGCGTGTCAGTGAGAAGGCTTGCGTGAACATATGATGTGTTAACTTATTAAGTATTAAGTAAATAGTTAAGTAGAGAGATAGATAGGTGAGTTGGTGGGTAGGTAGAGAGGTGGGTGGGTAGGTAGGTAGGTACAAAGGCAGGTAGGTAGGCTAGCTAGCAGGCAGGCAAGTAGACAGGCAGGCATATAGGCAGGCGACAGTTAGGTATGTAGGTAGGCAAGTATGTAGGTAGGTAGGTATGTAGGCAGGCAGGTATGTAAGCAGGCAGGCAGGTATGTATATAGGCAGGTATGTAGGCAGGCAGGGTTAGGCAGGCAGGTATGTAGGCAGACAGGCAAGTATTAGGGCGGTAGGTAGACAGGCAAACAGGTGTGTAGGCAGGGTAGGCAGTCAGATAGATAGTCAAGGAAGTAGTCAGGCAGGCAGGCAGGTAGGTAGGCAGGCAGGTAGGTAGGCAGGTAAGCAGGTAGTTATGTAGGCATGTAGGTAGGCAGGTAAGCAGGCAGGTGTGCAGGCAGGTAGCTAGGCAGTCATGTATCCAGGTAGCTAGGCAGTCAGGTATAAAGGTAGGTAGGCAGGCAGTCAGTCAGGCAGGTAGGTAGGTAGGCAGGTAGGTAGGCAGGCAGGCAGGTAGGTAGGCAGGCAGGTAGGCAGGTAAGTAGGCAGACAGTCAGGCAGGTAGGCAGGTAAGTAGGCAGACAGTCAGGCAGGTAGGTAGGCAGGCAGGTAGGTAGGCAGGCAGGTAGGTAGGCAGGCAGGTAGGTAGGCAGGCAGGTAGGCGTATGTGAGTCCTTACGGCACGCATCCACTTATTCCTCACTGACCTGTGACACAAGCAGTCTGGATCATCTATTTCCACAGTCATCTATTTCCACAGTCATCTATTTCCACAGTCATCTATTTCCACAGTCATCTATTTCCACAGTCATCTATTTCCACAGTCATCTATAATCGCAGTAATCTATCTCCACATTCAGCTATCCTCTACAGAAGTGTATCATGTATGACGTATTCTATGAACACCAGTTAGGCCGTTAATCATAGATTGCCACGATTGGTTGTCTAATCCGACAGTGTGGCCAAGCATCACTGCAGCAGTTGGCGTGCTGATCCTCATCGCGGTGGTCATCCTCATCCTCCTGGCCAGGAAGTACTACAGCAAGCAGAAGCAGCTCATCTCCCGCTACACGAGCAAAACGGTACGTATCTTGTCTTCCACACTTCATTGGCACCTGGCCGACTTGGCAGATTATAGTTTGTTACATTGTGCTTCAAAAAAGGCATAATAACCACGACCCAAAGCACAAAGTCTGGGCTGTTTTGTAGAGACCATAAGTTGCCCATGCAGGGTGAGTGCCCTCTCGGCCTGCCTAGGTTACTCCCGAAAAATGGTTACATAATCTGGAACAAGACAAGCTGCAGAAGCCGCTATATCAGCGAAGCAATACTCTAAGCTGTCCACCTGTCGAACCTTCGACCCTAGACCAGTTTATGTATTATTTTCTTATTTTATTGTTCTTTCTTCTTAGTTTCTTGTGTCACAGCTTTCTGTGTTTTGGTTTCATTATGATTCTGTTTTATTAAGTGAATAAGGGCGCTGTCTACGGAGCCAAAGAAGAAACGTCCGACAACAGGGAATTGTATCATCCATTTAACTGATTATAGTCCATGCCGTACGGAGTTGGTGATCATGTCTGTGCACAACCTTGTACCTTTCGTGCTGCCAACCATTATTGATATCGACAAGTGCCTCCATTCTACGATGTCAATCTGTACAGCACCTTCTATCTTGGTCTCCCCTGCCTATCTTCCCGTCTATATTTCTCGTTGTATCGACATACTCCAGCTTCCCCCTTTTCATGACATGCCCAAAAAATGTAGATTGCTTTCTTCTGATGCGAGTAACCAGTTCTCCTCGTAAGTTAACTTTTTTATTTCCATTGGTCTGTCTATCTTTATCATCAGTTTTCTATGAAATCACATCTCCGCAGCTTCCATACAATTCCTCTCTTGACTGTTACTTGTCCATGTCGCGTCCGTACATCAGGATTGATTCAATATAGCTCTTAAGCATTGTTTTCCCTCGCCTAGATTAACAAAGATAAATTACAGAGAATAATCTTTATCTTGTAAAAGTCTGCCTTTGCCTGGGCTATTCTGTATTTAACTTCCGTAATACATCTTCCATCTGCTGTTATTAAAGTACACGAATACTGAAAAACTTTAACGAGTTTCAGATTTGTTTCGTTCACTTTGATGTTGCATTTAAGTATACACTTTTTTTTTGTAATAAACATTACTTCTGTTATTCAGACTAAGTCCTTTGTTCTGACATTGTTTTGCAATTGTATTTAACATTTCTTGTAACTGTGATTTTGCAATTATATTTAACATTTCTCGTAACTGTGTTTCTTTTTCAGCGATCAAAACCATATCATTAGCATTACGCATGTTAACACACACAATAGTCGCTTGTTAAAGTTTGCAGAAGCCATAATGATTAATCTACATAGGCCGGTTTTGTGTAAGCAGAAGACATGATAGTCATTTTAAAATTACCGTGGTAGACATTTGATATTACTGTGCGAACATGTATATATTTCAGCTTGAAGGAGTTATCTAGTTACTTTACTCTGAGTTGTGTGAATTCTATAGTATGTATCTGACGAGATGCCGCGAAATATGCCAGGCATAAATCGTTCAATCTATTGTTTGTGTCTTCGTTATTTAAATTCACTACGGAAAAACATTGTTTTGATAACGCATGTAGTTTACATTATGCCCACCATCTGATTTTCCTTTCATGTTTTGTATGGATCTTATTATTTCCTTAAACAATGAACATATCGGGTGATAGTGTACAGCCCTTTCAAACACCTGGAGTGTGTTTAGTAAGGTGGAAAGAGGAATGTGTCGTGTAGAATGGCTTTCCTCGCTTCAAAAGTCACAGATTGTGAAAATTGTGTGTCTTGGCCATGCGAAAGTGCGAGGGGTGGGGGGGGGGGGTGAACAGACTGATAGTCTGGCAGGGATTGCTTCTATTGGCGGTAGATTATCTATGGACAAGGGAGAGGAGATCGAGCGCCTGTGGGACCAGGTGGAGAAGGCGGAGGGAACGGACTGAGAACCCGTTGGTGGACAGAATAATATTGCAGGGGATTGGCAGGGGTTCTGGAAGAATCTCAAAACTGAGAGGGAAGACCAGGAGAACATTCAGACAGATAGCGGTAGGGACGATTAGTAGTATGACTCTTCGCTGGCTGTTGAACGAGGTGGAAGGGGTGCGTATAAGAATGTCCTGAGTGCAGTGATGTAGGTTCTTAGCTCAACTCAACTCAACACCTGGTTTAATGTGTTGGAAAGTTCCCAGCTGGTTGTCTGTTCTTATTGTTGCTTTTTGTTGCCAATACATGTTCTTTAGTATTCTTAGATCCTTACCATCGTGGTTCAACATTTCCAACATTGTCATAATTTCTTCGTGTTTCTTCACCTCATTAAAAGCCTTAGCCTAGTCATTAAAGCACACATTTAAATCTCTGTTCAATTGATTCATTCTTCCTGCTAATGTTCTCAAGGTGTGTATAGCGTTGTTTGCGCCTTTACCTTCCACAAATCCACTCTGCTCATCTACTTTTTTATATTTGCATTTTATTTGTGCACATATGGAATAGGTCAGGTGGTAATATAGAACCCCATATAACACCTTGTTTAATATCACATAGACAACCACAAGGTGATATATACGAGGGTAAGTTAATATGTAAATCATAAATGGCTGTAGAAATATAACTAACTATGATAACAACTTGAAACCAGTTTATGTTCATATATACGTTATCCCTTTATTTCTCACCATAATGTCCACCAACATTGACGCATTTATCCCATCGTTTTATCAGTTCCTCTCAAACCGGCTGCATAGGACTGTGTGCTTTGTTTTCATTTACCTGCTATCCCACAGAACTGTGTGACTTGCTTATTGACTCGCCCTGGTAACCTTTTTTTTCTAGCCAGTTTTGCACCGCTTTACGGGAAATTGCTAGGGGCTAAGTCCACTGAAAATCCACCTTGGCGGGAGATATTTCGCGAGTGACGCCGAAGTTGAATGTGAAGTGAAAATGTGGTTTAGAAAACAGAGCACGCAGTTCTATGCAGCCGGTTTGGGAGGACTGATAAAACGATGAGATAAGTGCAGCAATGTTGGTAGACATTATATTGAGAAATAAAGGGACAATGCATAATAATCTGGTTTCAAGTTGATATCATATATAGTTATTTTTCTACAGCCATTTGTGACCTACTTATTAACTTACCCTCGAGTGTGTGTGATCACCTTTTCTGCGAGCCCCAAGAAACTAAAGCTTATCA
Source organism: Cepaea nemoralis (assembly GCA_014155875.1). NCBI lineage: Eukaryota > Metazoa > Mollusca > Gastropoda > Stylommatophora > Helicidae > Cepaea > Cepaea nemoralis. The sequence continues at coordinate 167,985 of JACEFZ010004848.1, read as the reverse complement.
ACGGTTCGCAAACTATATCAAAGAGACTACGACTTCTGCAGGGTATGACAATATATATATATTGTCATACCCTGCAGAAGTCGTAGTCTCTTTGATATAGTTTGCGAACCGTTGATCAGCTTTAGTTTCTTGGGGCTCTCAGAAAAGGTCATCACAACTTGGGGAATCTAATCAGGCTAGTAGTCTCGTCGTAAGGCTATATCCATAATGAGACCATCTAAGGTTAACTCGAATTCATCTTCTATCTAATTTGGCCACGGTTGCCTGACACGGAATACCCTGAAGTGCTTATTCTGTCTTTCGCGCAGACATTTGAAGGCGATTAATGATAAAAGATATCATCGTCATCATCATCTTCATCATCATCATCATTAGCATCATCATCATCATCATTGTCATCATCATCATTGTCATCATCATCACTAGCATCATCATCATCATCATCATCATCATCATCATTAGCATCATCATCATCATCATCGTCATTATTATTATTATTATCATCATCATCTTCATCATCTTCATCATCATCATCATCATCATCATCATCATCATCATCATCATCATCATCATCATCATCATCATCATCATCATCATCATCATCATCATAGCATCATCATCATCATCATCGTCATCATTATCATCATCATCATCATTAGCATCATCATCATCATCATCATCATCATTATTATCATTATCATCATCATCATCATCATCATCTTCATCATCATTAGCAACATCGTCATCATTATCTCCATCATCATCATCATCATCATCATCGCCATCATCATCATCATCATCATCATCATTAGCATCATTATCACCATCATCATTAGCATCATCATCATCATCATCATCATCAACATCATCATTCATCAACATCATCATTGTAGAGTATTTTTCATGCGCTCGTTCCAATGCTCTTTGTAAGTTGATCTTCTCTTCCGTCCCTAATATAGAGGATAAGCTGTTGAGCTGTTAAGGCCTCTGGGGTTTTTATGCTTGTGGATACGGTTTGCTTATGCATTTTTCCTCATGCTGGACTGATAGTACATGATTCCGTCGCCCTGCTACTGAGTTGAGTGTGTGGAGCGACACTGTGAGCTTTGAATTTCATGTGGCGTGCTTTTACATCTGTCCGCTGTTGTTTGCAGCGTGAACTGCATGTTCAGACAACTAACTGGGTCGCCTTATGCAGTAATGTGTGATTGGTGGTTTTCTAGTGACTTCTGCCTCCATCGAAGATTAACCGTACTTTTCGTGGCGGACTTTTGTGTTGGAATTCTGACAGCGGCGTTATTCATAGTATAGCTGTGCGGGCTATTGGTTTCTCGAGACTCCTGTCTGTTTCACTATTCACTTGGGGCAATAAAGAATATTTTGTGTGGTGTTCACTTGCACAGGAACGGAGCATAATGGGGCAACCCATTGCCGCGAAGTTGGAACAGCGACTAACTAACTAAGTTGATCTTCATTTATGTAAGGTTGTTCTTGATACCATCACTCCATCTTTATATGGACTCTGGATCCACTGTATTCCTTCATTGTGGTTCTTTGTGGCAGGTGGTACCAGGACAATATGTGAGGTGGCCAAACCATTTTATCTGTTATTCTTTAGTGAAATGCATGACTGGTTTCAGGCCTTGCTGTCTTCTAATTTCCTCCTTCCTATCTCTATCTCTCACGGTTACTCCAGCAGCTCTGCTACGGCATCATATCCTTGTTGTTATGATTTTACGCTCATTCCAAACTCCGTAGCTCTAGCGACGATTCACAGGAGTACGTGTTCTAACTAGGCAATACAAAACTGGAGAGGCTATGAATTGAAACTCAGTGGTTACAACAGCTCTCCGTGCTTATATTGCCAAGCGTGTCCTCTAAACTCCACCTCTTTCCTCTATGTGAATGTAAACAAGGAAAGGATCTCATTCCATGTGATGAGTCACATTATGTATATGGTGTTTTCCTTTATCTGAGGATGCAAGTTACCTCTTCTGTGAGTGTTGATCAATCATAGTGCAAATATCATGTTATTATCTGCCATCGACGATGAACTGCATTTCGTGGACTGTGTGGGTGAACATCTAGGAAATATCCAGATGGGAAAATGACTGCCGATTCCATCAGAGATAAACTGGGTGTTTCGTGGGGGACTATTGTGTTGACATTCTGGCGGCAGCATTATGCACAGTGTATCTGTGCGGGCTGTTGTTTGTCGAGACTCCTGTCTTTTCACTTTTCACATTGGGCAGTGGGGAGCGTTTTGTGTGATATTCACTGGCACAGGAACGGAGCATAATGGGGACGACCCGCTGCGGTGAAGTTGGAACTGCGACTAACTAACTAATATCATGTTATTAATATGATGACCTCCCGGGGTCGTGTACCTTATGTACCGGAATGGGAGCCTCAGTGAGGACGGAGTTATGCAGTCTGCCTCGCGTTCCAAAGACTGTGGGTTCGATTCCGGCTAACGACATTCAGTTCACGAGTGCAATTATGTCCAAGTCTCCGGGAGGTGGTCGCTGGTGCTACGGAGTTCGTGCTGTGTGCGAGGCTTTCGGCTGGCCACCCTGCGGAAAAAGACCGAGCCAGTATGAGATAAGACCCAATGCCTTTTAAAACTGTTTAAATTTAAAAGTGTAGAAACGAAATTCAGAAGTATTCATCAACACTCATAGAAGTTGAAAGAATGATTAGAGATCAGAGTACACACTAGACTACAAGTTGACAGTTATGTGTATAGTGTCACTTAATTGTTTTCTATGCGTGATAACCAATAACTGTACCTTTATTACTGTTGTTACTTTGACAATCTCAGAGGTTATAATCAGTATCATTGTGTGATAATTTCTCTAGAACATTGGTTCCGGAAGTCTGCATATCTTGGACTCGGAGACCCAGAATTCTCACGGAAGTAACAGCAACTCCATCGAGTTCCGGTGTAATGGCCGCCATTGTATCCGCATAAAGAGTGTAGGAAACATGGTTGGACGAGGCGCCTTCGGCCAGGTCTTTGAGGGTTACGCATATCTGACGTCAAATGATAAGGAGCCGGTGAAGATAGCAATCAAGAGGCTGAAAGGTACACTACTTGGCGTGAACAGAGATCCTTTACTTCACCTTATGTGTGTGGTTTTTCCCCCCCATTGAGTGTGTGTGTGAGTATGTGTTTTATGAGTGTGTATGTTTGTGTGTATTTTCATGAGTTTGTTTGTATGTTTTCTCATGAGTGTGTGTGTATCTGTGGTTTCATGAATGTGTGTGTGTGAGAGAGTGTTCATGCACGTATCCATAGGTGGTTTTGTCTCTCTATAAGTAAGTTTGTGTGTGTCTCTGTCCTGTTGTAAAACATATGTCTAAGTAGTCTGTTTCTTGCTTGTTCTTGTCTGTCTGGACCACTTTATAAGGGTGTGAAACGTGGACGATGAGCAACACCATTGAACACTACTTACTAGTATGCTACAAGTACAATAGAGAGCGAAGGGACCTGAGAGATCACTTCGTCAAAACTGGGAACCCAATGACAATGACGGAGTGCCTGCACATAAACAGCAACCCGGAAACACAGCGACTGGTCAGACAGTTCCTATGCAGAACAGGAAGACCGTATAACCTCCCTACACTGTATATATGTATATGTGTGTTTGTTTGTATTTGTGCATGTTTTTATATGTTATATATTTTTTTTAAATCCATGTACGTAATTTTTTTTTAAGGGGGGGGGGGGGGGGGGGGCGGGGGGGGCGGGTGAATGGCAGGAAGGTGGGTTGGCTCTTCCGGTAGAGCACCTGAGCTGGGAGGACAGGGAGATCCTGGTCATCTTGTTGCTACACCAAACCCACACGCGATGAAGAAAACCGCCAAAAAACAAACGTAAAGGAGTTCGGGCCGCTGACCGGGGGGACAACTTGAGACTTGCACTTGAATGCTCTGCCCTTGCCTACATCGAGTCCTTATGAGAACTGGACATGACCGGGACTAGCCCCGATGAGAATAACACAAGAAGCGACAAGCACGTAGCAGTGCTAACAGAGAAAAAAAGCCAACAAACGAGGGAATGCGGGCCCCATTAGGCCCAACCTAGGACCTGTCTTTACCAGGACCAGCTCAAAACAAATCAATCCGACGAACAGAGCGGAACCAATAAAACCAGTAGGAGTTAGGACCAACAATCCACCCAACTACGGCTCTCAACAATAACCACCGCTGAGGAAGCAGGTTAGACGAGGCCGAATTTGAAATTATTTTTTTTTTTTTTTGGAATTGGAATTGGAATCGGAATCGGACGATGAGCAGACAAGCCGAACATCTAATGGCAGTGGAAATTTGATCTCTGAGGAAAATATTAAGAACACCATGGACAAACAAAAAACCTAATGAGCAAGTTCCAAAGAAAGAAATCAAAACCGTAAACTGATTAGATACATTAGAAGTAGACAGATAAGATTTTCTGGGTGCTTTATGAGAAAAAAACAACATAGAGAACTTGGTGTCAACTGGCAAGATTGAGGGGCGAAAGAACAAATGGAAGACAGAGAGGTATATATCTAGAAGGCTTGGTCATGTTGTGTGGTTGAGACAAGAACACAGAGCTGATCCACGACTCTGGTGATCGAGTGAGATGGCGAAACATGACCGCTCACGCTTATCGGCATGGCACTCGCCGATGATGATAATGATCTCATTAACATATCAAAATACTAGTGGCTCATAGACCACTTTACCAGCAAACATTGAATTCTTTGCTGTTCTATAACATGACTAATAGATGTTATCCCTCCACTGTTCTTAGTTTCTCATTTGTCCCTCTATCTCCTCTTATTTTTCCAGCTGCGTTTCTTATGCATATCATGATGTGATTTTACCCCTGTATGTAACTATAGATGTCGATATCTCAATTTATTGATAGTTAATGATGATGTTTCTTAGCGTCACACAATATAATCGTATGTATGTGATTGTTGTCCTGATCTGGTGTTGTGTGATGATTAGCACTGACTTGTGGGGTATCAACAGAAGATAAGCAATAAGGATATATAGTAATTTGGCAATTTGTCTTTTTGAATAATGAACATAATCAACCGCACAATTTATGACCTGGCATATTTCATCGTATCTCGCCAGGAGCAAATTGCAGAAACAAGCTCAATATATAATGAAGTGGCGTAATGAATTCTTTCTGGCAGGATGCAGCGAAATATGCCAGGCAATTAAATTATGCAATCTATTGTGATTGTCTTCGTAATTCGAATTCCCAAGAGATAAACATTCTTTCTGGCGTGTCAGTTGTAGATTGTCACAATCAGTGATTATGACCATTGGCTTGTGTGCAGACTCGGCGTCGGACGAGGAAGTCAAGTCAATGAAGGAGGAGCTTGACCAGATGCTGAACATTGGGCCTCATCCGAACATCATTGGGCTCTATGGATCTGTGTTCTATGACGGTGGGTTTCTGGTATTTTCTGTTGTGTTCTAGACGTGACAATCAGAACCCAGTATATATGAAAATATTACTGTCCCTGGATACAGACCTTAGTTTTTCTTCCTCTTCTTCTTCTTCTTCTTCTTCTTCTTCTTCTTCTTCTTCTTCTTCTTCTTCTTCTTCTTCTTCTTCTTCTTCTTCTTCTTCTTCTTCTTCCCCCTCCTCCTCATCCCCCTCTTCTTCCTCCTCCTCCTCATTCCCTTCTTCTTCTTCTTCCTCTTCTTCTTCTTCTTCTTCTTCTTCTTCTTCTTCTTACAATCAGATTGACAATCTAGATTCTCCCCCACCCCATTTTCCGCCCTCTTTCATCTGATATTCTACTTAGTTGGTGGTACTTACTTACATGTATCGTGTTGTCCAGCTGTTGAAGTCTTTCATACACATTTGTCCATGTGTTCTTTTACCCAGTATCCCCCTTGGACAAGGCTATCTTCTCTAATCTAGCTCTTCTCTCTTTATGTCCCACAAATTTAGTGTGTCATTCTTTATGTCTGTCCCACAAATGTAGTGTATCATTCTTTATGTCCTGTCCCACAAATGTAGTGTGTCATTCTTTATGTCCTGTCCCACAAATGTAGTGTGCCATTCTTTATGTCCCACAAATGTAGTGTGTCATTCTTTATGTCCTGTCCCACAAATGTAGTGTGCCATTCTATATGTCCCACAAATGTAGTGTGTCATTCTTTATGTCCTGTCCCACAAATGTAGTGTGCCATTCTTTATGTCCTGTCCCACAAATGTAGTGTGTCATTCTTTATGTTCTGTCCCACAAATGTAGTGTGCCGTTCTTTATGTCCTGTCCAACAAATGTAGTGTGTCATTCTTTATGTCCTGTCCCACAGATGTAGTGTGCCATTCTTTATGTCCCACAAATGTAGTGTGCCATTCTTTATGACCTGTCCCACAAATGTGGTGTTTCATTCTTTATGTCCTGTCCTACAAATGTAGTGTGTCATTCTTTATGTCCCGATCACAAATGAAGTGTGCCATTCTTTATGTCCTGTCCCATAAATGTAGTGTGCCATTCTTTATGTCCTGTCCCACAAATGTAGTGTGCCATTCTTTATGTCCTGTCCCACAAATGTAGTTGTTCATTCTTTATGTCCTGTCCCACAAATGTAGTGTTTCTTCTTCTTCTGCGTTCGTCCGGAGTTTTTTTTTCGGACGTGATTGCGTTGTGCCTGTTTACAGCTGAGCTGCGTTCTTGCGCGTTCTTGCACTTCTGCGGGCATTTGTTGACCGGGTTAACCTTCCCGGGGAATGTAGTGTTTCATTCTTTATGTCCTGTCCCACAAATGTAGTGTGCCATTCCATATGTTCCATATATATAGTGTGCCATTCTTTATGTCCTGTCCCACAAATGTAGTGTGCCATTCCATATGTTCCATATATATAGTGTTTCATTCTTTATGTCCTGTCCCACAAATGTAGTGCGCCATTCCATATGTTCCATATATATAGTGTGCCATTCTTTATGTCCCACAAATTTAGTGTATCATTCTTTATGTCCCACAAATTTAGTGTATCATTCTTTATGTCACACAAATTTAATGCGTCATCCCATATGTCCCATACATATAGTGTGCCATTCTTTATGTCCAGCACATTTAGTGTATCATTCTTTAAGTACCACAAATTTAGTGTATCATTCTTTATGTCACACAAATTTAGTGTATCATTCTTTATGTCACACACATATAATGCTTCATTCCATATGCCACATACATGTAGTGTGTCATTTTTTATGTCCTGTCCCACAAATGTAGTGTGTCATTTTTTATGTCCTGTCAAACAATTGTAGTATGTCATTCTTTATCTCCTGTCCCACAAATGTAGCGTGTCATTCTTTATGTCTTGTCCCACAGATGTAGTGTGTCATTCTTTTTGTCCTGTCCAAGAAATGTAATATGTCATTCTTTATGTCCCACAAATGTAGTGTGTCATTCTTTATGTCCTGTCCCACAAATGTAGTGTTTCATTCTTCATGTCCCACAAATGTAGTGTGTCATTTTTTATGGTTTGATACAACCTGGCAAAAACTGAATTGTGTGCTCCAGATACCATGTATCACGCGATGAAAGTGAACCAGCCGTGTGGTATTGCCACTAGTGCATTTGCATACCAAGGTAGAAGGCCGGGTTCACTTCCCTGCAGTGTCATAACTCTTCTTTCCGACCAGTTCATGTTTAGGGCTCGATCAAAGCTCGTGGGTTGAGTTGAGTCAAGCATCGAAAGCACAGAACACTGAAAAGAGATCCTGACGTATGATACCATAATATTTAGCCTGAGAAGGGGTGGAGGAATATATATAGCGGTGTTCCGCTGGCTGAAGAACAAACATGACATGCATGTCATTATTGTAACGAACTCATAAAGCAAAGTGAGAAAGATGAACACAGACAAGCTTCAGGCGGAGTGGCAGGTTTTAATTCAGCACTCAAAAATAGAGAGGATCTGTTTTATTTGTTTCCTAGGATATGCTGGTGTGGTGGGAAATGAGCAGACGAACATATTGGTTGAGTCTTCACCGCTGGGTGGAGTACCGCCTTGGTTGAGTCTTCACCGCAGGGTGGAGTACCGCCTTGGTTGAGTCTTCATCGCTGGGTGGAGTACCGCCTTGGTTGAGTCTTCACCACAGGGTGGAGTACCACCTTGGTTGAGTCTTCACCACAGGGTGGAGTACCGCCTTGGTTGAGTCTTTACTGCTGGGTGGAGTACCGCCTTGGTTGAGTCTTCACCGCTGGGTGGAGTACCACCTTGGTTGAGTCTTCACCGCTGGGTGGAGTACCGCCTTGGTTGAGTCTTCACCACAGGGTGGAGTACCGCCTTGGTTGAGTCTTTACTGCTGGGTGGAGTACCGCCTTGGTTGAGTCTTTACTGCTGGGTGGAGTACCGCCTTGGTTGAGTCTTCACCGCTGGGTGGAGTACTGTCTTGGTTGAGTCTTCACCGCTGGGTGGAGGACTCGTACATGATAAGGCAGACGTGGTCTGAGCCCTCTGGCATCGTGAGTATAGTGCAGAAGTACAGATAGATCATCACATCCTGGAGAGAATGGTGCTGCAGAGATTATGGCTGACACAAGACTCCGAAGAAAGGTCAGACAGACATATAATCAAACTGCTACGGGTACCAGTAGTATTGGGACTCTTCGCTAGCTGTTGACGTTGAGGACGGAAGACGATTGGCGATGTCCCGAGTGATGTGATGTTGGTGCTTGACTCAACGCAACTCAACTCTTCATGCACGAGTGTTGTACATCCTAACTAAGTCCCCCTCCCAGCCTTCCTCCACCTCATCCTAAAGCAGCTCAAGTGTACGAAGCAATCCGTCAGAAACTGTTCTTAATGATACTTCTCAAAGCTACAGTTTAACAGCCCTTGACATTTCCACAAATGTAGCACTCGTAACACTTCCGCTCTGTAAGTACACCATTCATAAATAAATCATGGAAAAACTGACATTTCCAATTCGCTCTTTTCTCAGTTCTGAAGCTTTTACGTCAAGATTATTATGTTGATATGGACAGACAACCAACATTGACAATTAGACATTCGAATTTCTTGCTTCCGTCGATTATTAATCCTGTGCTTTTACTGTTTGCTATCCGCCCGAACACTCTGTTCTAATGAAAGAATTATTCCACAATCCAGCCACATTGTTCCTCTCTGCATTGTGTTGATCCCATTCATGTCCCCGGGGAGAAAGTGTCTGTCTTCAGGGATTTTCCACGTCTGATAAATTAGCCATGGAACATAAAGGTCGCAATTTGTAGTCTGGTTTATTTTGGTGTTATAAAAGTTCAAACCGACGCTCTTTTTGTTACCAGCAAACTAATGGCGAGAAATTGGCATGGAATTATCAGAATCGCCGCGGGTCTTCTTGCCCAAGTGGTTAGACCTCTGCCCCGTGCTTAGAAAGTCGGGGGTTTGATTTCTAACTTTGTCAATTTGGTACGAAATGCATTTTTTTTTCTATGACCCCTGGGGGTCAAAAGTTGAAGAATGTCCAAATTTTGTTGTAGATATTTTGTATTTTCATCTATCGACATTGTATCAACTGCATATAGTAGGTTGTTTATGTAATAAACTCTCCGATACTGCAATGTCTGAGCATGTGCTGTTGTTTAAAGAGCCCTATAGCACAGCAGGTTTATCTGGGCTCATGACGGAGCCCACTTCCGTGCACCGCTTACTCGCTTTACCTAGATCACCATATGTGTGTGTATGTTTGAGTGTGTGAGAGAGTGTATGTAAGAGAGAGAGAGAGAGAGAGTGTGTGTGTGTGTGAGACAGTGTGTGTGTGTGAGAGAGAGAGAGAGTGTGTGTGAGAGTGTGAGTGTGTATGGGAGACAGTGTGTGAGTGAGAGAGAGTGAATATTTATGAGAGAGAGTGTGTGTATGTGAGAGAGAGTAAATGTGAGAGATGGAGAGTGAGTGATTGTGTGTGTGTGTGTGTGTGAGAGAGAGAGAGAGAGAGAGAGAGAGTGGATGTGTGTGATAAATAGTGAGTGTTGTTAGAGAGAGTGAACATGTAAGAGAGAGTTAATGTGTGTAAGAGAAAGTGAACATGTGTGTGAGAGAGTGTATGTAAGGGAGAGAGAGAGAGAGAGAGAGAGAGAGAGAGAGAGTGTGTGTGTTTATGTCTGTGTGTATGTACGTGTATGTGTAATGAATAAATCACCAAAAGACGAGAAGTATACGGTCAGTTTGACTAGAACACGACCACAAATAACAAAATGGACGTTGCAACCAAAGCCTTCGTCAGCACACAGACAAGAAACACACACCGACACAACTACATGAATAATTATACATGAAAATATATGATTCCAGTGTGTGAGTATTGTATGTGTGCAAGCATGCAGACAAGCTCACAGACAGGGACAGAAAATCACTTAGCAGACAGATACACATACATACAAGCAACATACAGAGCGACACATAACAAGATAGACAGACACACGAACAGACACGCAGACAGATAGACGAAATAACATGCATACATGCACACACAGACAAACAGATAGGCACACAGACAAACAAACAGATACACATACATGGAAACACTCAGGCAGACACAAACACACATACACACACACACACACACACAGAGGCACACACACAGGCACATAGACAGCCGCATAGACACAAAGATAGACAGATAGACACACTGGCACACGTATACACACAGACACATAGACATGCACGAACTCAGACAGACATCCACTCTTCCCACAGGGCGTCGTAGATTACGTATACACACAGACACACAGACAACACAGACAACACAAACATGCAAGCACTCAGACAGACATCCACTCTCTCCCACAGGGCGTCATAGATTACGTATACACACAGAAACACAGACAACACAAAAATGCAAGCACTCAGACAGACATCCACTCTCTCCCACAGGGCGTAATAGATTACGTATACACACAGAAACACAGACACACAGACCTGCAAGCACTCAGACAGACATCCACTCTCGCCCACAGGACAGCTGTGTATCGTCATGGAGTACGCCGAGCTGGGCGATCTACTGACCCACCTGAAGACGGAGTGTGCCTGGCCCTTGCAGTATGTCCGGGTTGGCAGCAACGGGCTGGTGGTGGAGCAGAGCGCCCCCCAGGTGGAGGACAACGCCAGCCTCATGTTGTTTGCCTGGCAGATCGCCAAAGGCATGGGTCACCTGGAGCTACACAGGGTACTTTCTAGTATCTGGTTTGGTTCGTTTAAGATTCCTTTTAATGCACAACATACGTCTCCACAGGTGCTTCAGTCTCCTTCAAAGGATCGCACAAGATGGATCTCTCTCTACACAGTGCACTAACTCCTTAGCAGAGTCGAAGATTCAGATGCGTGAATGCTTGAATCACACGTGCTAAAAATGTTATTTTGTTTTGCGTGTACATTTTTCGTTTGCGAGATAGTTATGATCTGTTTAAGTCCCCGCTAATCACTGGTATCATGAAGGCTAATAGACTGCAATGGCTGGAGCATACAGAAAGATAATAGGGAAACAAAACTCGCTTACACTCAGGAAATAAATGACCGTAGACCCCGAGGTAGACCAAGAAGACGGTGGAGAGATAATACATGTACAGACCTACAAGCACTTGGAATTAGCGACTGGCAAGAGAAGGTCCACCAGAGAGACGAATGGAGACGACTTGTATCTGCAGCAAAGAACCTCAAGAAGAAGAAGAAGAAGAGTTAGCCGTATGGCATAGTGATTGGAGCTTTTATCTGGCATGATAGAGGTTCGGGTTCAATCCCTAGATGAGGTGGAGTTCTCTTTTCCGGCCAGAACGGCTGTGGAGTCAGCCCAGACTCGTGGACATGGGTCCCAGCCAATGTTGAGAGATGTCTGGGAACTTCCCAGGAAAGAAACACCACGAGGAAGGAAAGTGATCACCCCACCTTATACGTAATGGCCTAGAATATGTGAAGACCTAATGCAGCAACCCCTACGGCAGTATCGGCTATGGGACTCCCTTCGTCCTTGTGCCTGTTCTACCATCACTTACCGGTGTGTAACGCCCGAGGGATTGATAACGGGTGCCTTGTACACACCGGGTCCCTGACTTTCTCGTCATTATCCTAGAAGGCTAGACATGCGATCCCCTATCCCAGGGTCAGGGGGGAGGGGGTATACCATCCGCTTCTTTGTAAAATATCCAGCGTCCACTAATTGACAAGAGTGTTATTCGGGGGCGGGGGTGTAACAAGGAAGAACAGAAAAACTGTCAGCCAACGATAAACTGGTGTCGTCATCCGCTGTACACTAGTGGGGATACTGAAGCAATAACGAACTGAATGTCTGATGTAGATTGAGGATAATTATCTATCGACACATTAACTGCCTGGGGCACTCCGTAGCCAAGTGGTCACATCGCCTGCCTCGCGCTCCGAAGGTTGTGGGTTTGATTCCGGCCTAGGTCGTTAGATTCACGAGTGCAATTTTCTCGGAGACTCATGGGGGTCGTCGCTGGAACTACGGAGTTCGTGTTTTGTGCACCGCTTTCGGCTGGCGGCCCTGTCTAGAGACTAGGATAAGAGGCTGCATCGTCCGCCTCAATCAAACATCTATGTCAGGAGACAAGGTTAAGAGGTTGCATTGTCCGCCTCAATCAAACATCTATGTCAGGAGACAAGGTTAAGAGGTTACATTGTCCGCCTCAATCAACCATCTATGTCAGGAGACAAGGTTAAGAGGTTGCATTGTCCGCCTCAATTAACCATTTATGTCTGGAGACAAGGTTAAGAGGTTGCATTGTCCGCCTCAATCAACCATCTATGTCTGGAGACCAAGTTAAGAGGTGCATTGTCCGCCTCAATCAACCATCTATGTCTGGAGACCAAGTTAAGAGGTTGCATTGTCCGCCTCAATCAACCATCTATGTCTGGAGACCAAGTTAAGAGGTTGCATTGTCCGCCTCAATCAACCATCTATGTCTGGAGACCAAGTTAAGAGGTTCCATTGTCCGCCTCAATCAACCATCTATGTCTGGAGACCAAGTTAAGAGGTTGCATTGTCCGCCTCAATCAACCATCTATGTCTGGAGACCAGGTTAAGAGGTTCCATTGTCCGCCTCAATCAACCATCTATGTCTGGAGACCAGGTTAAGAGGTTCCATTGTCCGCCTCAATCAACCATCTATGTCTGGAGACCAAGTTAAGAGGTTGCATTGTCCGCCTCAATCAACCATCTATGTCTGGAGACCAGGTTAAGAGGTTCCATTGTCCGCCTCAATCAACCATCTATGTCTGGAGACCAGGTAAGAGGTTCCATTGTCCGCCTCAATCAACCATCTATGTCTGGAGACCAGGTTAAGAGGTTGCATTGTCCGCCTCAATCAACCATCTATGTCTGGAGACCAGGTTAAGAGGTTCCATTGTCCGCCTCAATCAACCATCTATGTCTGGAGACCAGGTTAAGAGGTTTCATTGTCCGCCTCAATCAACCATCTATGTCTGGAGACCAAGTTAAGAGGTTGCATTGTCCGCCTCAATCAACCATCTATGTCTGGAGACCAAGTTAAGAGGTTCCATTGTCCGCCTCAATCAACCATCTATGTCTGGAGACCAGGTTAAGAGGTTGCATTGTCCGCCTCAATCAACCATCTATGTCTGGAGACCAAGTTAAGAGGTTCCATTGTCCGCCTCAATCAACCATCTATGTCTGGAGACCAAGTTAAGAGGTTCCATTGTCCGCCTCAATCAACCATCTATGTCTGGAGACCAAGTTAAGAGGTTGCATTGTCCGCCTCAATCAACCATCTATGTCTGGAGACCAAGTTAAGAGGTTGCATTGTCCGCCTCAATCAACCATCTATGTAGAAATTAAAGGACCCATTCACTCTCCCTGAGGCTGTCAGGTATATGCTGCTTGCGCCATATGTTAGAGTCCAGGCGGCACTCGGTGGCTGATGTCAGAATCATTATGACCGTCTTTACTTCCCGAAATATGTTCTGGTGCCCACTTAAGGATGGGGCGACCTGGGAGACTGGATCAGTTTTAAACATCTGCCTCGAACCCATGTCCACCGGGCCGACAGTTAAGTATCTAGCCACCATGGCTGGATGATCAAGCGTGATAATTGACAAGACATCAATAGAACGTAACAGTTATAATGAAATGAATAGAATATGACAGTTTAACAGAAATCGATAGAACATAAAGTTTAAAAAGAGGTCTATAGGTCAAGAAATGACAGTTGCAAGGAAATCAATAGACAATGACAGTTGAAATACTAATTACAATTATATATATATATATGTCAAGACATGACAGTGGACAGATCCGGAGACAATTGTCCTGTATTCAACTTCTAAGACAATCAGACATTTAGACGCCTGTGAACGTCACAATCAAATTCTCACTGTCTTCTTCATTCCCCAGTTCATCCACAGGGATCTGGCGGCGCGTAACTGCCTCCTGACCAAGGGCCCCATTGCCAAGGTCTCCGACTTCGGCCTCTCCAAGGATGCCTACGAGTTGGGGCACTACAAACGTGTACAGAAGGTGATTATTCTTCTTATTTTCTCCTTCTGCTTTTGTCGTGAAGCGTCGCAGAGAGGAGGCGGGTGTAATGTTCCGTGATTCACTTGTCTTGTTGTTTGTTCAAATGAGCTATTTGTCTCTTTTACTCCATCTCGCGAGAAGAGGCTGGCCGAGTGTCTAGAATGCCAGATTCTCCTTTGGGAGACCTGGGTTCGAATCCTTTGTAATGTGTGGAGTGTTCTTCTGTCGGGGGCGAAAAGAAGACCCTGCCCTTCACAGTTCGCGGCGACTACACTAGCCAGGCGGCCTTAATTCCTCAGGCTCAAGACGCCCCACCCCAACCCCCGCCATACACTGTAAGCTACTATATAGGTAGAAAATGACAGTGACAGATGACTCCATCTAGCTAACTCTTCCTGTATCGTCCACTCCCCTTGTATCCCGATGTTCTCATGTAAAACACTCTCGCCGCTGGTTGGTCTTGTTCCATTCTAACTAAATGTCCGAATGATTTAATTCTTTGGTGTTCTATAAAGTCAGTAATAGGTGGCATTCCTTCACTTGCTCTTAGTTTCTCATTTGCCACTCTATATCTTCTTGTTTTTCCAGCTGTGTTTTTAAAATAAGTTTTTTTTTTTTTTTAAATTCCTTATGGATCTCATTTCACATGATGTGATTTTACGCCTGTGTGTTTTTGGGACTGTCCATGTCTGGCATTGGCAACACAGCAGAGTGACGAATAAAGCAAATACAAACGTTTTTCTTGTATGCAAGTTATGTGGATGTTTTCAGATACGGGCTCTCTGATAGTTGAACATAAAGTAATTATCGGGGACATATCACAACTTTGATGATGCAAACCTATTTCAGGTCTTAGTCAGATATGACTTAAACTACCATATGACTGTTAGCCAGGTCTTAGTCAAATATGGCAGAGTACCGAATGACAGTAAATTGTGCTACCTGCTTTCTGTTAGCGCCGAATGTTGGGCGACAATCACCAGACTCGACACCCCACATTGTGCCAACTTCTTGAGGTGGAGGAGCACAAGTGGGAGGGTACAAGCCTTATTCTAGTTCAAGGAAATGCAACCTAAAGACTAAATGTTATGGCATGGCAGCCCGGGCACTAAGCCTTGATCGGAAGCTGGTATAGGATCGAAGTTCTTACACGCGGACAGTTACAGCATTATTTTGCTGATCCGGCAGTTTCTGCAGTTTGTCGTATTCCAGATATATTCGTGTTACCTTTTCTCTTGAGTAAACTAGATAGGCCGAGATATGGATCATTCTGCATGGGCAACACATGGTCTCTAAATTCAGCCCAGGCTTTGTGCTATGGCGAGGTATAACTCCAGTTTACAAACTATCATCTATCAAGATATGGCCAGGTGCCAGTCAATGATGCAAACAGTGGCTAGGCCTGAAGTGGACAGAAACTGAACGAATATCTCCCTATAATAATTGTTGTTTTACTTGGCGCTTTCTTTTTAGTTACCACATAAAAATATCTCATCCTTCTTCTTCGTTCACCTCGACGTCAGTATGGATCACTCTGTGGTTTGGAATGTCTCGGTTCTCTAACATTCGGCATCAGCTACGTCTTGACTGAGATAAACAGGTGTCTTCTTCTTATGGTCCATGCCTTGTATGTCCACATTCTTCTGCCTAGTGTACTGTCAATTTTTTTTATAATCCATGCCGTGTGGTGTTGGTGATCTTGTCTGTCCACAGTCTTCTGTTTCGTGTGCTCCCAATCTTTATAGTCCATGCCGTGTGGCGTTGATGGTCATGTCTGTCCACAGCCACCTGTCTCGTGTGCTGCCAATCATTTCTGACATTGACCTTCCTCCATGCCATTATGTCAAACTGTCCAGCATCCTCTCTCTTGGTCTCCCGCTGCCTCTCCATACCTACGATTTTCCCGTTGTAACGGCATTCTTCAGCTATCCCCTTCTCATTACAGGCACAATAAAATGTTAACTGTCTCCTTCTGATGCGAGTAAGCAGTTCTCTTTACGCGTTAATTTGTTTCTTTCAAAATATTTTCATTGCTCTTTCTATCCATCCCCTGTGTTATCATCATTCGTGTATAAAATCACATCTCCGCATCCTCCAGATAATTCTTCACTTGTCTGCTAATTGTCCATGATTCGCTTCCATACATCCATATTGGCTCAAATACAGGTATAGATATCGGGTAAACAGCACTACATACTGTCAATTATGACGATCTGGTATCAAAAGGATCTGTATCGCCATGGCCAGCGGCCGGCCGATGATGAACTGTACAAATATATCTATGAGGGCTATCAGAACAGATCAATTTGGTTAATAGACATCCAATTAAGTCCAGACGTAGACATGATAATCTGCTGGGAAATGCTTCAGGGCTGTCACTTAATTAACAGACGTGCCCTGGGAGGAACATGTCTAACTAGGAGAGATCAGCTAGGAAGATTGCCTGAAGAATTCTCTGAGCCTTGTTCTCCACACTGACCCAGGGATAGAGAGAGGATAACCTACAAATGGGTCATAGCGGTTTAGTCTGGCTGCTGTATTAACTGTCACTTTTGAGTGTTCTAATATGATAATCCATTACAGGGAACTAGTCGCCACAGACTTGAAGCAAACTGCAGAAATATTCATTATGTCACAGACAGACAGACAGACAGACAGACAGACAGACAGACAGACAGACAGACAGACAGACAGACAGACGGATGGACAAAAAGACAGGAGGGCAGGCTGACAGACAGGCAGACAGGCAGACAGGCAGGTAAGCATGTAGGCAGGTGGGTGGGTGAGTGGGTAGGTAGGTGACTGGGTGGGTGTGGGTAGGCTATGCTTGGAAAGCGTTTATAATTCAGAAAGATGTAAAAACCAATAGAGATGTGTTGTTGTTGTTGTTGTTGTTGTTGTTGTTGTTGTTGTTGTTGTTGTTAATGCTGTTGTTGCTGTTTATTTTTTTTTATGTTGTTGTTGTCATGATCGTATACCATGTAATTTTAATTACCGAGGCAAACAATACCAGCATATTAACGCCAATATTTCATCCAGGACAGAGTTCCATTCAAATGGCTAAGCCCCGAGGCTCTCCTTTGGGGTCAGTACAGCTCCAAGAGCGATGTGTGGGCCTTTGGTATTTTTCTGTACGAGCTGTACACGTTTGGTGGGACCCCATACCCCCAGGTGACCACAGGTGGGTGTACATTTGCCTTCACTGGGTCAGTGGGTGTGGAGTGTTGACTGAATTGTTGAGCGAGATGTTGCCTTCAGTGGGTGTGGAGTGTTGACTGAACTGTTGAGTGAGATGTTGCCTTCAATGGGTGTGGAGTGTTGACTGAATTGTTGAGTGATATGTTGCTTTCAGTGGGTGTGGAGTGTTGACTGAACTGTTGAGTGAGATGTTGCCTTCAATGGGTGTGGAGTGTTGACAGAACTGTTGAGCGAGATGTTGCCTTCAGTGGGTGTGGAGTGTTGACTGAACTGTTGAGTGAGATGTTGCCTTCAATGGGTGTGGAGTGTTGACTGAACTGTTGAGCGAGATGTTGCCTTCAGTGGGTGTGGAGTGTTGACTGAACTGTTGAGTGAGATGTTGCCTTCAATGGGTGTGGAGTGTTGACAGAACTGTTGAGTGAGATGTTGCCTTCAGTGGGTGTGGAGTGTTGACAGAATTGTTGAGTGAGATGTTGCCTTCAGTGGGTGTGGAGTGTTGACAGAACTGTTATGCGAGATGTTGCCTTCAATGGATGTGGAGTGTTGACAGAACTGTTGAGGGAGATGTTGCCTTCAATGGGTGTGGAGTGTTGATTGAACTGTTGAGTGAGATGTTGCCATTACTTGTTCAGTTGGTGTGGAATGTTGACTGAACAATGTAACTGTTGATTGAAATATTGTGTCAATGTGTGTAGAATGTTGACCGAATATTCTAACTGTAGAATGAGATAGTATTAGCGAGTGTAGAGTGTTGACTGAATCTTGTAAATGTTCAGTGAAATATTGACTTCTGTGTGTCAATGTTTGTAAAATAATGGTCGAACTGTGGGACTTGTCGAATATCAGCGCCGTTGGTTCACGTGCCTGTACTGATATTGTGCATGCTGTCACCCTAACCTAGTATATACATCCATGAACACGGTATCAGGTTCGAGACTAACACACGCCCTCTTTGTGTCTTATAGAGCAGCTGAGAGAGTTGCACGAAAACGGCTACAGAATGTCCAAGCCTCCAGCATGTCCAGAACAGTTGTAAGTTTCTCATTAATTGTTCCATCTTGGGGTGAAGTTTATCATTGACTGTTCCATCTTGTGGTGACGCTTCGCATTATCTGTTCTATCTTGTGGCGAAGTTTCTCATTGTCTGTCCTGTCTTGTGGCGAAGTTTCTCATTGTCTGTTCCATCTTGTGGCGAAGTTTCTCATTGTCTGTTCCATCTTGTGGCGAAGTTTCTCATTGTCTGTTCCATCTTGTGGCGAAGTTTCTCATTGTCTGTTCTGTCTTGTGGCAAAGTTTCTCATTGACTGTTCCATCTTGTGGCGAAGTGTCTCATTGTCTGTTCCCTTTTGTGATGAAGTTTCTCGTTGTCTGTTCCGTCTTGTGATGAAGTGTCTCATTGCTTGTTCCGTCTTGTGGCGAAGTTTCTCATAGTCTGCTATCTCATGTACTCATGCTTCTCATTGTCTGTTCCCTCGTGTAATAAAGTTTCTCATTGTCTGTTCCGTCTTGTAATAACGTTTCTGACTGTCTGTTCTGACTTGTGGTAAAGTTTCTAATTGTCTGTTACCTCGTGTTCTCGAGAGTCTCATTGTCTGTTACCTCATGTACTCGAGAGTCTCATTGTCTATTACCTCATGTAGTTAAGTTTCCCATTGTCTGTTTCCTCGTGTAATTAAGTTTCTCATTGTTCTCATTGTCTGTTTCCTCGTGTAATTAAGTTTCTCATTGTCTGTTACCTCATGTACTCAAGTTTCTCATTGTCTGTTACCTCGTGTACTCAAGTTTCTCATTGTCTGTTCCCTCGTATAATGAAGTTTCTTATTGTCTATTCCGTTTTGTAGTGAAGTTTCCCATTGCTTGTTCCCCCGGGTACTGAAATGTTTCTCATCATCTGTCCCGTTTTCTATTGAATTAACACATTGACTGTTCCGTCTTCTATTAAAGTTAAGCATTGTCTGTGCCATCTTGTACTGAAGTCTCTTGCTGTCTGCCACGTCTCCTACTAACATTTCTCATAATCTATCCCGGTTTGTACCGATGTCACCCATTGTCCGTTCTGGCTTATTCCGAATATTGCATTCACAAAATATAACTATGTTCAAGTGCAATAAGATATCTGTGTCTGTTCAGAAGTCATATTTTTTTAATATTAAAATAAACAAGAAACATAATAATAATAATAATAATAATAATAATAATAATAATAATAATAATAATAATAATAATAATAATAATAATAATAATAATAAAGACACGCAATTAGGCTAACTGGATAAATGACGGTAGCCCCTTATTTTAGACATCCCTCCGTCACACAGTGGAAGAGTGACATCCCTCCGTCACACAGTGGAAGAGTGACATCCCTTCCTCACACAATGGAAGCGTGACATCCCTTCGTCACACAGTGGAGTGACATCTCTTCCTCACACAGTGGAAGAGTGACATCCCTTCCTCGCACAGTGGAAGAGTTACATCCCTTTCTCACACAGTGGAAGAGTGACATCCCTTCCTCGCACAGTGGAAGAGTGACATCCCTGCTCGCACAGTGAAAGAGTGACATCCCTTCCTCACACAGTGGAAGAGTGACATCCCTTCCTCACACAATGGAAGCGTGACATCCCTTACTTACACAGTGGAAGAGTGACATCTCTTCCTCACACAGTGGAAGAGTGACATCTCTTGCTCACACAGTATAAGAGTAACATCCCTTCCTCGCACAGGGGAAGAGTGACATCTCTTCCTCACACAATGAAAGAGTGACATCCCTTCCTCACACAAGGGAAGAGTGACATCCCTTCGTCACACAGGAGAAGAGTGACATCCCTTCCTCACACAGTGGAAGAGTGACATCCCTCTGTTACACAGTGGAAAAGTGACATCACTTCCTCACATAGTGGAAGAGTGGCATCCTTTCCTCACACAGTGGAAGATTGGCATCCCTTCTTCACACAGTGTAAGAGTGACATTCCTTCTTCACACAGTAGAAGAGTGACATCCCTTCCTCACACAGTTGACAAGTAACATCCCTTCCCCACACAGTGGAAGAATGACATCTCTTCCTCACACAGTGGAAGAGTGACATTCCTTCCTCACACAGTGGAAGAGTGGCATCCACTCCTCACACAGTGGGAGAGTGACATTCCTTCATCACACAGTGGAAGAGTGACATCCCTTCCTCACACAGTGGAAGAGTGACATCCCTTCCTCACACAATGGAAGAGTGACATCCCTTCCTCAAACAGTGAAAGAGTGATATCCCTTCCTCAAACAGTGGAAGAGTGACATCCCTTCTTCACACAGTGGAAGAGTGACATCCCTTCCTCCCACAGTGGACAAGTAACATCCCTTCCCCACACAGTGGAAGAATGACATCCCTTCCTCACACAGTGGAAGAGTGACATTCCTTCCTCACACAGTGGAAGAATGGCATCCTTTCCTAACACAGTGGAAAAGTGACATCCCTTCCTCACACAGTGGAAGAGTGGCATCCCTTCCTCACACAATGGAAGAGTGACATCCCTTACTCACACAGTGGAAGAGTGACATCTCTTCCTCACACAGTGGAAGAGTGACATCTCTTGCTCATACAGTATAAGAGTAACACCCCTTCCTCACACAGGGGAAGAGTGACATCTCTTCCTCACACAATGGAAGAGTGACATCCCTTCGTCACACAGTGGAAGAGTAACATCCCTTCCTCACACAGTGCAAAAGTGACATCTCTTTCTCACAGTGGAAGAGTGACATCCCTTCCTCACATAGTTGAAGAGTGACAGCCCTACGTCACACAGTGGAAGAGTGACATCTCTTCCTCACACAATGGAAGAGTCACATCCCTCTGTCACACAGTGGAAGAGTGACATCACTTCCTCACATAGTGGAAGAGTGACATCCCTTCCTCACACAGTGGAAGAGTGGCATCCCTTCCTCACACAGTGCAAGAGTGACATCCCTTCTTCACACAGTAGAAGAGTGACATCCCTTCCTCACACAGTGGACAAGTAACATCCCTTCCCCACACAGTGGAAGAGTGACATCCCTTCCTCACACAGTGGAAGAGTGACATTCCTTCCTCACACAGTGGAAGAGTGACATCCATTCCTCTCACAGTGGAATAGTGACATCCCTTCCTCACACAGTGGGAAAGTGACATTCCTTCGTCACACAGTGGAAGAGTGACATCCCTTCCTGACACAGTGGAAGAGTGACATCCCTTCCTCGCACAGTGGACAAGTAACATCCCTTCCCCACACAGTGAAAGAGTGACATCTCTTCCTTACACAGAGGAAGAGTGACATTCCTTCTTCACACTGTGGAAGAATGACATCAATTCCTTACACAGTGGAAGAGTGGCATCCCTTCTTCACACAATGGAAGAGTGACATCCCTTCCGCACACACTGGAAGAGTGACATCCCTTAATCACATAGTGGAAGAGTGACATCCTTTCCTCACTTAGTGGAAGAGAGACATCCCTTCCTCACATAGTGGAAGAGTGACATCCCTTCCTCACATAGTGGAAGAGTGACATCCCTCCGCCACACATCCCTCCGTCACACAATTGAAGAGTGGTATCTCTTCCTCACACAGTAGAAGAGTGACATCCCTTCCTCAAACGGTGGAAGAGTGACATTCCTTCCTCACGCAGTGGAGGAGTGACATCCCTTCCTCACACAGTGGAAGAGTGGCATCCCTTCCTCACACAGTAAAAGAGTTACATATCTTCCTCACACAGTGGAAGAGTGACATCCCTCCATCACACAGTGGAAGAGTGGCATCCCTCCCTCAGACCGTAAAAGATTACTAACACTGTAATAATGTGTGTTCAAACATCAGTTACAGCTGCTTGCTCCACAGCAAATCTACAGGCAATAAATAGATGTGGTGTTATTAGTGAAGGTGATGATGATGATGATGATGATGATGATGATGATGATGATGATGATGATGATGATGGTGGTGGTGGTGGTGGTGGTGGTGGTGGTGGTGGTGGTGGTGGTGGTGGTGATGATGATGATGATCGTTTTGGTGATGATAGTGATTGTGGTGATAGTTTAGATAATGATGATAATCATGATAATGATGCAATGGTGATGATCAGGATGATGATAGCGATGATGGTGACCGTAATTATGATAATGATGGTTGTGTAATCGAGGTGATGATGATGATGGTGTTAATGCTATGTATAATGATCGTGGTGGTAGGGGTAGTGGTGAGGGTTGACGATAATTATGGTCATGATGAAGGTGACGATGGTGATGATCATGGTGATGATAATGATGATGATGGCGATAGAGATGATAATGATGATATGTGTAGTGCTGGTGGTACGATGATAATGATGACGAACGTGATGATCATGGTGATGATAATGATGATGATGGCGATAGAGATGATAATGATGATATGTGTAGTGCTGGTGGTACGATGATAATGATGACGAACGTGATGATCATGGTGATGATAATGATGATGATGGCGATAGAGATGATAATGATGATATGTGTAGTGCTGGTGGTACGATGATAATGATGACGAACGTGATGATCATGGTGATGATAATGATGATGATGGCGATAGAGATGATAATGATGATATGTGTAGTGCTGGTGGTACGATGATAATGATGACGAACGTGATGATCATGGTGATGATAATGATGATGATGGCGATAGAGATGATAATGATGATATGTGCAGTGCTGGTGGTACGATGATAATGATGACGAACGTGATGATCATGATAAAGGTGACGAGGTTGATGATGATGATGATGATGATGATGATGATGATGATGATGATGATGATGATGATGATGATGATGATGATGATGATGATGATGATGATGATAATGATGATGACGATGGTGAACATGAGGTGATGATAATGAAAGACAGTGTTCCCTAATCAAGCTACAATGATTCCAGATACCGAATCATGAGGGCTTGCTGGAGGGAGGACCCGCGACAGAGACCCAGCTTCAAACAGTTGGTTCAAACACTTGACAACCTCATTCAGAAAACACATGGCAGGGTCTGTATTCATTCATTCATTCATTCATTCATTCATTCATTCATTCATTCATTCATTCTTCCATCAATTCGTTCATTCGCAGCCTGCCACTTCTACCGTATAATGTAAAGGAATATTACAGTCTTGTTTAGTCATTTACATTGTGTAGAGATGATCTAAATTTCTTCTTAATACAGATATGATCTGTGTTGATGTCTGGTGATAAAAACGTTCCTTGGTGTATTCTTTTATGTGGGGAAAACACTGTTTCCTATTATTTATTAACTGCGCATATATTTGTAAATAATTATCCATTTTAAACAATTACCTAACGTCAGTGTGTCCCCATGATCCCTTCGTAACCCGTGTTATTTGACCCTGTCGTGGCACTCAGGTCACCAAAGTTGTGATATTACATTTCTTAGATTTCTAAGCACAGGTTAAACAGTGCTGTTCTTGGGTCCGCCTTTTATACTTCATTCTGGCTAGCCAGCTGTTGTATGTCAATATGTTGTTGTTTTCATCTCTCCGCGGATTGTGTGTAGGAGATGTGACCATGTCTGCACCTGGGTTGTGTTAACCCAGAAAGTTGTATCCGGATTTAATTTCCGGCTTGGGGGATTGTCCGTTTATGGCACAGGATTTAGCTCTTTCGTGTAACCTGTGCAGACATGTTATCTGATGTCTATCCACACTATTCAGGGTCACATTCTGTTATTTACGAGCATTCTTTTATCTTAATCAGGGATTTGTTTCTTGTCATTACTGGAATAACCTTCTCATATTCCCTCAGACATTTATAAATTTTTTAATTCTCCGTGGCTTGTTTACTAGTTCCATGGAGATCAGTGTGGCAGTGAGAATTAAACTTTCTATTCTGACCGCCATATAGGGGTTTTTCCACACGCCGATTAGTTGGACTAAAATGTTGACTTTTCGTCCTTGGCTTGGAGATGTCTATTACAAGTACCTCAGAAGGCCATGTGGCGAGGGACACTGGTAATAGGGAAAGCTAACCCACGCACAAAATTAATCCAGCGCACTCCTATGAAAAGAACCAAAACTAGAGACCTTGGTGACAACTGGCAAGATTGAGAGGAAAAAAACAAGGGGAAGGCAATGAAGTAATATTTGGATGGCTTGACCGCATGGCATGGTCGCGACAAGAACACACAGCTGATCCACGAGTCTAGTGGTCGTGTAAGACGGCGAAACTTGACTGTCCTTGCTTACTGGCATGGCACATGATGATAAACAGCACTAACACATGTGTGGACTACACGCGAGTTCAAAGCGAGCTAACGCAGATAGCAACTAGTTCATTAAAGTCTTCGGCGGAGACTGGTCTCAAATACAGCAGCTGTTGTGATGCCCTCATGCTCCAGGAGCTAAATACAGACAAATAGCATTGCCCTGGGTACGCCAGTTATATAAACCCTACTGGGCAGAAGAGACATGGGTAAGATCTGCTGGTGAAGGAAGGAGTGAAGCATGTGGCACTTGACTTGAGCCAGTGGAATCACAGTGCAAGAGAGGTCCAGGGTATACAAATGGAGATTGGTGGCTTAAGTTGGAACATCATAAATGTATATGCTACAGTGGACAGTTTTGTCAGAAAGGAACACAGTCACTGCTTAAGGAATTGGAGAAATTACCAGGTGATAGGCTACTCATATGTGGAGACTTCAATGCGAGGAACAGAGATTGAGACAGTAGTTGAGAAAACCGACGTGGTTGCGGCCTTGTGGGAGCATGTGTACACCTCGGAGGAGCAAATGGATCACCATGGTCTGGTTAGAATGAGACAGTGAGGAGTGAAGAGGGGATCTAGTCGACGCTCGACGCTCAGAGGAAAGGCGAGACGGACATATGTAGATTCCTAAATCAAGTCAATCAATCAATCAATACAGCAACTTCTCATTGGAACTCGTGTGTCATCGTGGGAGTGTTCTTAACTAAATTCTTAACTTAATCGGCAGAGGCTGGTCTCAGATAGAGCAGCTTTTCAGTGGAAATCTTGTGTGGGAGTGTTCTCAACTAGTTCCTTAACTTATTCTGTGGAGGCTGGTCTCAGATAGAGCGGCTTTTCAGTGGAAATCTTGTGTGGGAGTGTTCTCAACTAGTTCCTTAACTTATTCTGTGGAGGCTGGTCTCAGATAGAGCGGCTTTTCAGTGGAAATCTTGTGTGGGAGTGTTCTCAACTAGTTCCTTAACTTATTCTGTGGAGGCTGGTCTCAGATAGAGCGGCTTTTCAGTGGAAATCTTGTGTGGGAGTGTTCTCAACTAGTTCCTTAACTTATTCTGTGGAGGCTGGTCTCAGATAGAGCGGCTTTTCAGTGGAAATCTTGTGTGGGAGTGTTCTCAACTAGTTCCTTAACTTATTATGTGGAGGCTGGTCTCAGATAGAGCGGCTTTTCACTGGAAATCTTGTGTGGGAGTGTTCTCAACTAGTTCCTTAACTTATTCTGTGGAGGCTGGTCTCAGATAGAGCGGCTTCTCAGTGGAAATCTTGTGTGGGAGTGTTCTCAACTAGTTCCGTAACTTATTCTGTGGAGGCTGGTCTCAGATAGAGCGTCTTCTCAGTGGAAATCTTGTGTGGGAGTGTTCTCAACTAGTTCCTTAACTTATTCTGTGGAGACTGGTCTCAGATAGAGCAGCTTCTCAGTGGAAATCTTGTGTGGGAGTGTTCTCAACTAGTTCCTTAACTTATTCTGTGGAGGCTGGTCTCAGATAGAGCGTCTTCTCAGTTGAAATCTTGTGTGTGAGTGTTCTCAACTAGTTCCTTAACTTATTCTGTGGAGGCTGGTCTCAGATAGAGCGGCTTCTAGGTGGAAATCTTGTGTGATCGTGGAGTGTTCTCAACTAGTTCCTTAACTTATTCTGTGGAGGCTGGTCTCAGATAGAGCGGCTTCTCAGTGGAAATCTTGTGTGGGAGTGTTCTCAACTAGTTCCGTAACTTATTCTGTGGAGGCTGGTCTCAGATAGAGCAGCTTTTCACTGGAAATCTTGTGTGGGAGTGTTCTCAACTAGTTCCTTACCTTATTCTGTGGAGGCTGGTCTCAGATAGAGCAGCTTTTCACTGGAAATCTTGTGTGGGAGTGTTCTCAACTAGTTCCTTAACTTATTCTGTGGAGACTGGTCTCATATACAGCGGCTTCTCAGTGGAAATCTTTTGTGATCGTGGAGTATTCTCAATTGACAATTATTTTATTATGTCACTCCCAGAAGGTCACAACATCTGCCCCATTAGCGTTATAACAAAAACAGCACAGTCACAACTGTATGACTTTCACGGGTGATAACAATGCCCATATTATACCAAACAAATACATTGCCAGTTTTCGTTAGTTAGCTCTGATCAATTGTGAGAATCAATCACACATGACACGTTAATTGGTACCAATGAAGAATAGCCGATCACACATTGTACCCCGTGGAATAGTCCAAACGGTTACTGTTCAAATTTGTTCAGTTTATAACCTCGATTTACAGAGATACCATAGTTCTTGAAAATGATCTACTTCTTTTCTGATCTTCAATAATTGACTTCGGATTTATGTCCCGAAGATATACAAATAGTTGCTAGCATCACTTACCTACTAAGACAGAGTTGAATTGAGTTGAGTCAACAACCGACATCTCAACGCTCGAGACATCCCCATACGTGCTTCGTCTTCATCTTCAACAGTCAGTAAAGAGTCAAAGTTTTAATGGTACACGTTGCAATCTGAGTATGTGTTTCTCTGGCCTTTCCTCGGAGTCCTCAGTGTGGGTCAGATCCTCTGGTCACTCCCTGCAGCACCATTCTCTCCAGGCCGTGATGATATGTCTGTTCTTCTACACTTTACACACTATCCCAAATGGCAGTAACCACGTCTGCCTTATCGTGTACCATGCAGAAGGCTGGGTTGAATCCCAAGATTGAGTGAGTGAATTGCCCCGTCTAGTACAGCTCTACGGTCGGTAGACTGTCTCATAAATTGGGAACCGTATGATTGTCATGCCATCAATGAAAATCACACGATGAGATATTCGAGCATGTAAAAAGTTTCTCCTTATTGAACATCACAGTAAACTAGGAGATATTAGAGCAAGTAACAAGTTTCTCCTAGATTGAACATCAGAGTAAATAAACTGGGAGATACTCGAGCAACTACCTGGTTTCTCAAATCTTGAACATAACAGTAAACGGGGAAATACTAGAGCAAGTAACTAGTTTCTCCTATATTGAACATCACAGTAAACGGTAAGATACTCGAGCAAGTCATAAGTTTCTCCTATATTGAACATCATAGTAAACGGGGAGATACTCGAGCAAGTCATAAGTTTCTCCTATATTGAACATCACAGTAAAAGGGGAGATACTCGAGCAAGTCATAAGTTTCTCCTATCTTGAACATCACAGTAAACGGGGAGATACTAGAGCAAGTCATAAGTTTCTCCTATATTGAACATCACAGTAAACGGTAAGATACTCGAGCAAGTCATAAGTTTCTCCTATATTGAACATCACAGTAAAAGGGGAGATACTCGAGCAAGTCATAAGTTTCTCCTATATTGAACATCATAGTAAACGGGGAGATACTCGAGCAAGTCATAAGTTTCTCCTATCTTGAACATCACAGTAAACGGGGAGATACTAGAGCAAGTCATAAGTTTCTCCTATATTGAACATCACAGTAAACGGGGAGATACTCGAGCAAGTCATAAGTTTCTCCTATATTGAACATCACAGTAAACTGGGAGATACTAGAGCAGGTCATAAGTTTCTCCTATATTGAACATCACAGTAAACTGGGAGATACTAGAGCAGGTCATAAGTTTCTCCTATATTGAACATCACAGTAAACTGGGATATACTAGAGCAAGTCATAAGTTTCTCCTATCTTGAACATCACAGTAAACTGGGAGATACTAGAGCAGGTCATAAGTTTCTCCTATATTGAACATCACAGTAAACTGGGAGATACTAGAGCAGGTCATAAGTTTCTCCTATATTGAACATCACAGTAAACTGGGAGATACTAGAGCAGGTCATAAGTTTCTCCTATATTGAACATCACAGTAAACTGGGAGATACTAGAGCAGGTCATAAGTTTCTCCTGTCTTAAACATCACAGTAAACGGGGAGATAGTAGAGCAAGTCATAAGTTTCTCCTATATTGAACATCACAGTAAACGGGGAGATACTAGAGCAGGTCATAAGTTTCTCCTGTCTTGAACATCACAGTAAACTGGGAGATACTAGAGCAGGTCATAAGTTTCTCCTGTCTTAAACATCACAGCAAACGGGGAGATACTAGAACAAGTAACAAGTGTCTTCTATCTTGGACATGTAACAATAGATGATGACAGAAGTGAAACAGAAATAAAAAAGAGAATAGGAATGGCCAAAAATGCTTTCATCACATTAAAATGAGAAAGGTCAAATGTTACGTATATTCAAAACTATAATATGGCGCGGAAGCCTGGACAATGAACAAGCAATTAGAAAATCGAAAAGTGATGTGGAAATGCAGCAGAATATGTCGTATTTCGTGGAGACAAAAACAAAAAAAAACTAAGTAATTAAATACAGAGGCTCTAGAAAAACTGAGATTGAAAAGAAAGTTCATGAAAGAAATTAAAACATTGGCAAGTGAAATATTTCGGCCACGATAAAAGTACAACACTCTTCTTCTTCTTCTTCTTCTTCTTCTTCTTCTTCTTCTTCTTCTTCTTCTTCTTCTTCTTCTTCTTCTTCTTCTTCTTCTTCTTCTTCTTCTTCTTCTTCTTCCTCCTCCTCCTCCTCCTCCACCTCCACCTCCTCCTCCTCCACCTCCACCTCCTCCTCCTCCCCTTCTTCTTCTTCTTCTTCTTCTTCTTCTTCTTCTTCTTCTTCTTCTTCTTCTTCTTCTTCTTCTTCTTCTTCTTCCTCCTCCTCCTCCACCTCCACCTCCTCCTCCTCCCCTTCTTCTTCTTCTTCTTCTTCTTCTTCTTCTTCTTCTTCTTCTTCTTCTTCTTCTTCTTCTTCTTCTTCTCCTCCTCCTCCTTCTTTCGTTCGCTTGAAATTTGTGTATAACTGCAGTGTTGTCTCTTGTATTAATTTAATTGTCATTTTTAGTTCACTCAATGGTCCATATAGTTTACATAACACTTTTATATTACGGAGGGTAATGTTGAAGGCAACGAGCAAGAGGTAGACAACGATACAAGGGGGAATATAACATCAAGAGATGAACGAACATCACTCTGAGAGAATGTACAGTCAGTTGAGAGACAGACAGTGTTGGAGTTCCATTGCCGCCAACCTTAATTGTTGATACTCATAGCGAGTGATTATATCAGTCATAGCGAGAGATTCTATCAGTCATAGCGAGTGATTCTATCAGTCATAGCGAGTGATTCTATCAGTCATAGCGAGTGATTCTATCAGTCATAGCGAGTGATTCTATCAGTCATAGCGAGTGATTCTATCAGTCATAGCGAGTGATTCTATCAGCCATAGCGAGAGATTATATCAGTCATAGAGAGTGATTCTATCAGTCATAGCGAGTGATTCTATCAGTCATAGCGAGAGATTCTATCAGTCATAGCGAGTGATTCTATCAGTCATAGCGAGTGATTCTATCTGTCATAGCGAGTGATTCTATCAGTCATAGCGAGTGATTCTATCAGTCATAGCGAGTGATTCTATCAGTCATAGCGAGTGATTTTATCAGTCATAGAGAGTGGTTATATCAGTCATAGCGAATGATTCTATCAGTCATAGCGAGAGATTATATCAGTCATAGAGAGTGATTCAATCAGTCATAGCGAGTGATTCTATCTGTCATAGAGAGTGATTCTATCTGTCATAGAGAGTGATTCTAATCAGTCATAGAGAGTGGTTCTATCTGTCATAGAGAGTGATTCTATCAGTCATAACGAGTGATTCTATCTGTCATAGAGAGTGATTCTATCAGTCATAGAGAGTGATTTTATCTGTCAAAGCGAGTGATTCTATCAGTCATAACGAGTGATTCTATCTGTCATAACGAGTGATTCTATCTGTCATAACGAGTGATTCTATCAGTCAAAGCGAGTGATTCTATCTGTCATAGAGAGTGATTCAATCAGTCATAGAGAGTGATTCTATCTGTCATAACGAGTGATTCTGTCTGTCATAGAGAGTGATTCTATCTGTCATAACGAGTGATTATATCTGTCATAGAGAGTGATTCTATCTGTCATAGCGAGTGATTCTATCTGTCATAACGAGTGATTCTATCTGTCATAGAGAGTGATTCTATCTGTCATAACGAGTGATTCTATCAGTCATAGAGAGTGATTCTATCTGTCATAGAGAGTGATTCTATCTGTCATAGAGAGTGATTCTATCAGTTATAGAGAGTGATTCTATCTGTCATAACGAGTGATTCTATCTGTCATAACGAGTGATTCTATCTGTCATAGAGAGTGATTCTATCAGTCATAGAGAGTGATTCTATCTGTGATAGAGAGTGATTCTATCTGTCATAGAGAGTGATTCTATCTGTCATAACAAGTGATTCTATCTGTCATAGAGAGTGATTCTATATGTCATAACGAGTGATTCTATCAGTTATAGAGAGTGATTCTATCTGTCATAGCGAGTGATTCTATCAGTTATAGAGAGTGATTATATCAGTCATAGAGAGTGATTCTATCTGTCATAGAGAGTGATTCTATCTGTCATAGAGAGTGATTCTATCTGTCATAGCGAGTGATTCTATCAGTCATAGAGAGTGATTCTATCACTCATAGAGTGTGATTCTATCAGATGGCGGGTGGGCTGGCGGAGTTGATAGCGACCTGCACTGGTAATATCACGAGCATTGTCGGACACGGGTTGGATGCCCGGGCTCGTCGCTTGTCGAAGTGAGAAAAAGACTGGCTACGTATTCCCCCTTGCTCTTAGACCTACACAAGGTCATCGCCCTGTCACATCACAAACGCGTTGCAGAAAATTGTCTCGGGACAATTTCCTATTTTATTATTATTTATTAGAGCAAATGTTCAGTTCTAATTGTCACTGAATTGTTTACTGCTATGTATTATACCAAATGTTTGGTTATAATTGTCAATTAATTGTTTACTGTTATTTAGTATACCAAATGTTTAGTTCTAATTGCCACCGAATTGTTTTTTGTTATTTAGTATACCAAATGTTTAGTTCTTTTTGTCACTGAAGTTTTTACTGTTATTTATTATACCAAATGTTTAGATATAATTGTCTCTGAATTGTTTATTATTATTTATTAGACCAAATGTGTAGTTCTAATTGTCACGAAATTGTTTTCCCCATCCTCCAGGAATACCTTGAACTGGACGTTCACGGTCTGAAAACACCGAACAATCTTCCCTTCACGAAAGAGGACATGGACGACCAGAAAACCTCCTTGGAGTTTGTGTACAGAAACAAGAGACTCTCCACCTACCAGGCCCGCCAGGCGTGCTGTGACCCACCCTACGACAACATGAGAATGGCCATGAACTTGCTCAACAAACACGACAACCTGATCTACAATGAAATGTTTCCCATGCTCACGGACATCAATGAGAGCAGCAGTGATGACGCCAGCAATGGAACCACTACAACGTCTGGATTTCAAAGCATGTCATCTGCCCAGACTATGTAACTTAGGTGTCCAATTGCTTTCCTCCTTTGAATGATCATTATTTATTTTTCACAATAAGCAAGCCTTAAGATTTCAGAACTCGTTTTGTTACTCGTGTTAAATTTATTATGTTTCCTTTGTTGATTTAGGATCATGTCAGATGGAAAACTCAACTCGATGAAATTTTTACAAAACATGTAAATTTTGTTTCAGGATTTTTAACAATCATTTCAACATTGTGATAAACATCCATCCATACAGAAATCTTTTAACATTGGGATACTCTACTGTTCATAAAAATGTGTAACATTTTGATAACATTTTGTCTATTGTAACTTACAAAACATTGTAACATTGTAATAATTATATGCCCACACACAACATTGTAACATGATAATCATCTGTCCATACACAGCATTATAACATGATAATCATCTGTCAATACACAGCATTGTAACACTGTGATAATCATCTGTCCATACACAACAATGTAACATGATAATCATATATACATACACAACATTGTAACATAATAATCATCTGTCCACACACAACATTGCAACATTGTGATAGTCATCTGTCAATACACAACAATGTAACATGATAATCATCTGTCCATACGCAACATTGTAACATGATAATCATATATACATACACAACATTGTAACATAATAATCATCTGTCCATACACAACATTGTAACATGATAATCATATATACATACACAACATTGTAACATAATAATCATCTGTCCACACACAACATTGTAACATGATAATCATATATACATACACAACATTGTAACATAATAATCATCTGTCCACACACAACATTGTAACATGATAATCATATATACATACACAACATTGTAACATAATAATCATCTGTCCACACATAACATTGTAACATGATAATCATATATACATACACAACATTGTAACATAATAATCATCTGTCCACACATAACATTGTAACATGATAATCATATATACATACACAACATTGTAACATAATAATCATCTGCCCATACGCAACATTGTAACATTGTGATAGTCATCTGTCAATACACAACAATGTAACATGATAATCATCTTTCCATACACAACATTGTAACATGATAATCATATATACATACACAACATTGTAACATAATAATCATCTGCCCATACGCAACATTGTAACATGATAATGATCTGTCCATACACAACATTGTAACATGATAATCTATATACATACCTAACATTGTAACATGAAAATCATCTGTCCATACACAACATTGTAACATGATAATGATCTGTCCATACACAAGGTTGTAACATGATAATCATATATACATACACAACATTGTAACATAATAATCATCTGTCCATACACAACATTGTAACATGATAATCATATATACATACACAACATTGTAACATGATAATCTTGTATGTTTTGCATATCCTTTACAGGACATCGCTGTTAACATCAGCATCTTTTAGCTGATTGTTGATTTCTTGGCAAGATTACGCTCAGTAGTTTGCAATTGCTTTCTGAGCGACCAGCTCCATACTCTCATAAGTCACTGGCGCGACTCGAACCGCTTCCAATTCTCGTGCGTTAACGTCAACCACGAGAGTATTCAAGGTTACGGAGAAAGATGATAACCCCTCGACCAAAAAGACCGGTGATAATATTGTATACATACACAACAATGTAACGTGATAATCATCTGTCCATACACAACAGTATAACATGATAATCATCTGTTCATATACAACATTGTAACATGATAATCATATATACATACACAACATTGTAACATGATAATCATATATACATACACAACATTGTAACATAATAATCATATATACATACACAACATTGTACCATGATAATCATCTGTCCATACACAACATTATACCATGATAATCATTTGTCCATACACAACATTGTACCATGATAATCATTTGTCCATACACAACATTGTACCATGATAATCATCTGTCCATACACAACATTGTAACATTGTGATAATCATCTATCCATACACAATATTGTAACATGATAATTATATGTCTATACACAACATTGTAGGATGATAATCATCTATCTGTACACAACATTTTAACATTGTGATAATCATGGCCATACACATCAGTGTTACTTTGTGATACCCATCTGTCTGTACCCAACAGTTGAACATTGTGATAATCATCTGTCCATACACAACATTGCAGCATGATAATCATCTTTCTATATACAACATTGTAACATGATAATCATCTTTCTATATACAGCATTGTACCATGATAATCATCTTCCTATATACAACATTGTAACATGATAATCACCTTTCTATATACAACATTGTAACATGATAGTTATCTTTCTACATACAACATTGTAACATGATAATCATCTTTCTATATACAACATTGTAACATGATAATCATCTTTCTATATACAACATTGTAACATGATAGTCATCTTTCTATATACAACATTATAACATGGTAATCATCTTTCTATATACAACATTGTAACATGATAATCATCTTTCTATATACAACATTGTAACATGATAATCATCTTTCTATATACAACATTGTAACATGATAATCATCTTTCTATATACAACATTGTAAACATGATAGTCATCTTCTATATACAACATTGTAACATGATAGTCATCTTTCTATATACAACATTGTAACATGATAGTCATCTTTCTATATACAACATTGTAACATGATAATCATCTTTCTATATACAACATTGTAACATGATAATCATCTTTCTATATAAAACATTGTAACATGATAATCATCTTTCTATATACAACATTGTAACATGATAATCATCTTTCTATATACAACATTGTAACATGATAATCATCTTTCTATATACAACATTGTAACATGATAATCATCTTTCTATATACAACATTGTAACATGATAATCATCTTTCTATATACAACATTGTAACATGATAATCATCTTTCTATATACAACATTGTACATGATAATCATCTTTCTATATACAACATTGTAACATGATAATCATCTTTCTATATACAACATTGTAACATGATAATCATCTTTCTATATACAACATTGTAACATGATAATCATC
This sequence comes from Cepaea nemoralis, assembly GCA_014155875.1. Taxonomy (NCBI): domain Eukaryota; kingdom Metazoa; phylum Mollusca; class Gastropoda; order Stylommatophora; family Helicidae; genus Cepaea; species Cepaea nemoralis. The sequence goes on along the minus strand of JACEFZ010004848.1, from coordinate 132,526 downwards.
TTTCTATATACAACATTGTAACATGA
>JACEFZ010004848.1:0-127500 GCA_014155875.1 Cepaea nemoralis | reverse complement strand
TTTTCTCCGCCTACTCCTTCATGGTCAGGCTAAAGACTTATGAGATGCCTCTTGTATTTCCCTATTATCAGTATCCCTCGCCATCAGGCGAACCCATTCCGGCTACTGAGGCACTTGTAATTTAACACCCCCAGTCAAGGACGAGGAGTCAACAATTTAGTCCAGCTGACCGGTATAGGGGTTGAACCCGTTACCTCAGCATCATCATACCGGATGTATCCTTCAAGCTCGTTGCCGCAGCTCCTCCCACCACTGATAATGCTACCACACGACAGCATGTCCGAATCGAAATATAGGTATGGAATATCGCCTGTGTGCACGAATGTCTCTCCTCGTGCAACTGTGACGTCGGAGCTTCTAGGGGCGCTGCTATGGGAAATCTGGGGAGTGCCATGGGATGCTTATTCGTCTTTAGCGACATCCCACAGACATGATATGAAACACTTCTATGACTCACTGAAAGCGGTCTATGGTCCTACATCACCAGGCATAGTTCCTCTCCTTAGTGCAAATGGGAGCATAGTTCCCCTCCTCAGTGCAGATGGGGGAACATTGGTCACCGATAAGGAAGAAATCCTTCACCGTTGGGCATAGCATTTCAGCAACATCTTAAATGCAACTTCCTTCTTCGATGATGAAAGCATCAACTGCCTTCCTCAAGTTCCCACCAATGAGACACTTGATGACCTGCCAACCATAGTGGAAGTAAACAAAGCCATCCAGCAACTCTCCAGTGGCAAGGCACCTGGTCCTGACTCCATCCCAGCAGAGATATACAAGGCAGGTGGGCCGGTCCTAACAAAGCAGCTTCACCAAGTCTTTACAAACATATGGGTGAACGAGACCATGCCACAAGATTTCAAGGACGCGTCAATAGTCCACCTTTACAAACTTAAAGGAAACCGCCAGTCCTGTGACAACCACCGAGGCATCTCCTTGCTTTCAATTGCAGGGAGGATACTCGCCAGAATTCTTCTCAATCGCCTCACAGCCCATCTCGATCAAAGTTTTCTTCCTGAGAGTCAATGTGGCTTCAGAAAAGAACGTGGAACTGTTGACATGATTTTCGCTGCAAGGCAGCTGCAAGAGAAATGTCAGGAACAGAACTGCGAAATGTTCTCCACTTTCATTGACCTTACCAAGGCTTTTGATACAGTCAGCAGAGAAGGACTGTGGAAGATTATGGCAAAATATGGCTGTCCACGAAAGTTTGTCCAAATAGTGCGGCTATTTCATGATGGCATGCAGGCAAGAGTACAGGAAAATGGTGAACTGTCTGAACCCTTTTCTGTCACCAATGGGGTGAAGCAAGGATGTGTCCTGGCACCAACACTGTTCAGCCTCATGTTTTCAGCCATGTTGATGAATGCCTTCGAGAACGACGACATTGGAATAGACATCAACTACCGTATGGATGGAAAGTTATTCAATCTCAGAAGGCTGAAAGCTAAAACCAAAATTACAGCGACACCGTCAGAGAGCTCCTGTTTGCTGATGATTGCGCTCTATACGCCAACTCAGAGGCGGACATGCAACATAATGTTTCAGCTTTCTCACATGCCTGTGCCAACTTTGGGCTCAATATCAACTTGGAGAAGACTGTAGTTATGTACCAGCCAGCTCCAGGGAATAATCACACCGTGCCGAATATCAAAGTGAATTATCATAGACTAAGTGTTGTGGACAAATTCACCTATCTTGGCAGCACTGTGTCACAAGCTGCCACAATTGATGACGAAGTGAATGCAAGAATCTCCAAGGCCAGTGCGGCCTTTGGCAGACTGTACAAGAATGTATGGGACAGAACTGGAATAAGCCTGCAAACAAAGCTAAAAGTCTACAAAGCAGTTGTATTATCCACACTGCTATATGCTTGTGAAACCTGGACTGTTTATCAGCGACACGCCAGGAAATTAAACCACTTCCACACAGTCTGCCTAAGGGAGCTACTGAAGATTAAATGTCAAGACAAGATTCCAGACACTGAAGTCCTAGAAAGAGCGTCCATGCCCACTATCCACACTCTACTGATGAAGAATCAGATTCGCTGGGCTGGTCACTTGACTCGCATGCCAGATCACAGGCTCCCTAAACGAATTTTTTACAGCGAACTGCGTTGTGGTAAACGCTCCCAAGGTGGCCAGAGGAAACGCTTTAAAGACACTTGAAAATCTCACTGAATGCTTTTTGAAATTCATCATGACTCCTTGGAGGCTGCAGTCAGAGACCGAAATTCGTGGCGTGCATCATTACGCAAGGGTGCAGTCATATGTGAGGCAACCAGGACTGCAAGAGCTGTGAAGAAAAGGCAGGACAGAAAAACCATTGCAGGAAATCCTCCTCCAGAAACGTCAAGCATTCTTTGCCCACATTGTCAAAGAACATTTCGAGCCAAAATAGGCCTTATCAGCCATCTTAGAACCCACGGCTCCACACCTTCAACCCCACTGGATGAAATGAATGGTCATCATTCTTGATGGACAAACAACACACACAAAACATATATGTCATGGGCTAATATATCGCCGACGAGTCCAGGCGTTGATCCTTGGTCCGACCGTGTTCATGACAGTATTAGCGCAGCTTTCTATCAACTGCGCTAATGCAGACGCTGGTGCGTGGTTATTAAGAGTTAAAGATAGAGCTCTGTTCACCATATATTAAGAGTTCAATCTAGCGCTGTGTTCACCATATATTAAGAGTTCAATCTAGCGCTGTGTTCACCATATATTAAGAGTTCAATCTAGCGATGTGTTTACTGTACATTAAGAATTAAAACTAGCCCTCTGATCACCATATACAAGTGACCTTCCGTTATGTCTCGTTGTGATGTTGTTTGTTGTAAGTTTCACCTCCGACTTCCTGGCTGGTGTCCACGCATGTGCTTTACTATACAGTGTTGAGCTTTTTGAATTGCAGTTTTTAGTATATAGTGATTAAACACTCCACCGTGTCGCAAGCACGAACGGGGATTTCGATCGTCAGAAGCCGTCTCTCTTTGCCGAATGTTTCGACTCCTTACCTTTCTAACATCTCTTGGGTCGGGCCCCACACTTTATTGTGACTCCGATGGTCTTTCTCCTGTCGTGTGTTCGCACTCTGCCTGTCAGTTCAAGATGTTTGAATTGCTTTTGCATTGTCAAAATAAAAACTGTCATTTTGTTGCCTATAGTACCTTGCAGTGTAGGGCAGGGGGGGTCTTGCGCCCGAGGCATTAACAAATTCGTTATGTGCCTGTCCACAAGTCACCCCGACCTCAAGTAGGCAAACATCACGCGCCCGGTGTTTCGTGACCTGCCACAATTATTACATCACATGTTATTTGGTCCAGGAGAGTCATTTCTGTCCCCGACCGTTTGCTTCTGTCTCCACATCCATATTGGCGGTTTGTTATGCACCAGCAGACGTCATTACCGCCATCTTGCCTCTCTTCGCGCCCTGTTCACGGCTGAAAGAGCCGCAATTCTGCATGCAACCAACGGTAGTTAGCTCTTCATTTGGTCTAGTCCAGTGGTTCTCAACCGGTGGGGAATTCCCCCCCCCCCCAGGGGGGAATTTTAGTGTTTCCAGGGGGTGGGGGGGGGAGAATGACGATTATTTCAAGATCGTGTTAATACAAGAACCGATTACTTGATATTGTTTTTCCCTTCATACTGTACGGTTCTGTACGTCTCACCCTTCTAAAACTCAATTCATAAAGTAAGTAGACCCACAAATCATGTTTTATGTGGACGTCTAGACTTGTTTTAGTATGTGCTTCCATTATTACGTATACTGTGTAGGAGCGGGGGGGGGGGGGATTTTTAGGTAGGAAATACGAAAGGAGGAGGGGGTAGGGAATGACGTTCTGAAAATATGGTGAAGGAGGGCACGGGCCAAAAAAGCTTGAGAACCACTGGTCTAGTCGACTGTGGGATTGAGCTTCTCTCCCCTCACTTTGTCTCTGCTCTGAAGCGCGGTTTTGCACGACACCTAACACCGTTAATTACTTTATTGTTGGTTGGGGTTATTGGTATTCTGACGACATTCCTTGATCTCAGTGAACACTACCACTCCCCAGTGACCTGGGCTCAAGTGCACTGTTCTCACCTGGTGGGATGGCTATGGTGCCGGCACGACATAGTAAAGATGTTCGGATCTTAGACGAGAGATTGTTCGCTTTCGCTTCAGTGAGAGATATGTTGGACTTTGCCTTGCAGGCAGGAACGTAGATTGTCTGTAGCGCATCGATTTGTCCTTAGCTTCTTGCAATCTAGTTTTTAGTATACAATGTGTAACTTCTTGAAATATAGTTTTTATATATAATGTGCAGCTTATTGAATGCACCACTTTATTATCTATAATGTTTAAATTTTTTAATTTAAGCCAGTTGCTGGTGTATTAACAAGGGTTTTACTGTATAATGTGTAACTTCTTGAACCCACGATTTTAATATATAATTATTACAAAAGCATGAAAGAAACATTAACAGGTGTGGTAGAATTAAACAAATCATTCATTTTGAATGAATTATGCACCATGGGTTGGTCACAAGAAGTCGCCCATGCGTTCCTCTTTTTGATGGTCCGTCAACATCCGTGGTACCCACTGTGAACGCACGTTCCGATATTGCAGTTTCTTAGGAACGACCTTTTGAATTGTCCCAATTGACACATCAAATTCTTTCGCTTGCGAACGTAGGCGCATAAACAAAATGGCGACTGTACTTACGGAGTGTACATCAAAATAGCAACGTGTTGTTGTGCGTTTTATTTTTGTGGGCAAAAGGACTGTCTGCAAAGGACATTCATAAGGAAATGCTTCCTGTTTATGCTGACAAATGTTTGTCCCGTAAAGCGTTGCATAGCTGGGTAGAAAAATTTTCTCAAGGACGCTCTAAAATTGTTGATGAAATCCGATCTGGTCGTCCTGTTGGGATTGCAACAGAAGCATCCGTGCAACGGCTGGAGGAGATGATTAGAGGTGACAGGCCAGTAACGATAGACTCTGTAGCATCTGCAATAGGGTGCTCACATGGTGCAGCATACAGCATAATGCATGATCGATTGAAATTTCGAGAATGACGCCGAAGTTGAATGTGAAGTGAAAATGTGGTTTGGAAAACAGAGCACGCAGTTCTATGTAGCCGGTTTAGGATGACTGATAATTATTTTTCTACAGCCATTTGTGACTTACTTATTGACTTCCCCTCGTAATTTGGACTCTGGACATAATCCCCTTCAAATTAGTATCCGACTTGTGCTGATTCGATCACAAGATCATTAGACTCAGCCATGCGATGGACCCTAATATAACTTCTCTTCTGAGGTTGAACGGGGCAGGGATTCTGGTAAAATGGAATGTGTAGATCCTGAACATTAACAACAAACACAAACATGTACGTACCAACAAGGACATGTTAAAACACACCCATTTCATTCTCCGTTTTAAAGTACCCACATGTTTATGTGTTCACACATTGTGTCTTATTGCTTAATTTATTTTTCTTAGTCATTCCGATAATCATGATTGAAGTGGCGTAATACCAGCGCTAGACTTTATTAGAACACAAAGTGAAATGGTTGGGCCACATACTTAAACTACAACCTGACAGTATACCACAACAAGCAATGATATTAAACACACCAAATGGAAGCAGAAGGAGAGGCCAAACATGTAAACGATGGACAGAGGGAATAACAGTCCATGGTAATCTCGATGTGTGAAGCCCATAAACGGGTACTCTCCCGCTGTTTATGCTTCACCTCGACCCTGCAAGGTACAAGAGGAACAAGATGACAGGAAGTGAGTCATACAGAAGAGAAACCTCAACCATCGAAATTGGAAGATGTTGGCCCAAATGGCGCGGGACTAGAAAGTGAACGTTCATGCACAACAGTGGTTGCTATGCAAACATTGTTCGCAGAAGCAGACGAGGTATTCTTGGTTATGTTGCCGGTTTTCTTGACAAAGATTTACATAATGCATAACGGAAACGTTTGACAGTTCTGGCGTGTTTTAACATATTTATGTGTTATTAATTATTTTAGTCATTGCCGGCTAAGCGGCGTAGGAGTTAACGATAATTGTAATCCCACAATACCGCGTTCGAAAGACAGTTACGGCAAATTTGGAGGCAGGCCGCCATTCTCTTATTTTAATAGTAGGCTATGTGTGCCGGTCTTTCAGAAAGAAATGAGAAACTAATGAACGTAAACTTTCCAAGAAACCACATACAGCCATCAAATACTGGGCTTGGTTGCGACGTCCTGTAAAGGATATACAACTAACTATTTACAATATGATTTCTATTTGTTAATTTAATTTATTTTCCCGTTGTGAAACAAGCACTTGTCTGAGAAGTGTACAGGCATCTACGCTTACCTTGAAGTTGATTCAGTGGACAACTATATCTTCATTAAGCCAGTGTACAGACGGCAAAGCTGCAGAAAATTGTATGCAGCTTTGTCTGTCTTGTCCATCTTGTGTTGTTTTGAATAGAGACAGCCAGATCAAACATGTCTTTATTCAGTTTGTTATCCCCCATCAGTATGTCAGGTGTGACTGAGTTACCGTGTGACAGTAGACAGTAATACATGCTTTTTGTTAGCGCTGAATCGCAACTTACATCTTAACATAGCAAAACCAAAGATAATGCATACAGATAAAATTACTATGGAGAAAGAAATATTTGTTAATGAGAAAACATTGGAGGTGGTGGAAAATTTTGAATATCTTGTGCCATTGATTACCAACAACGGTGGCACAATGAAAGAACTTAAAATTCGAATAGCTATTGCTCTTCAAAGACTAAAACACCTGAATAAATTGTGGAGAAGGACAGATAGAACTACAAAAATTAGATTTTTAAGAGCATGCATCTTTCCCATTGGAACATAGCCTGTGAGACCTGGAGACTCACTAAACAAGCTGAACAGCGCATACACGCATTTTCATATAAATGTTATAGACGAGTTCTAAGAATATCTTGGATAAAGAAAAGAACAAAAGCATCCATACTTCAAGAGCTGAATATTGAAGAAAGTTGGCTATTAAAGACGATAAAACAAAGAAAATTTGAATATTTTGGTCACCTGAAACGTCACGAATGTTTAGAGAGAACAATAATGACTGATGCCCAACCATGTATGAATGAAGCCCAACCACATATGAGTGAAGCCCAACCACGTATGAGTGAAAACCACTGTAGTGTCTGAATGTTCTTCTGGGAAGAGAGGCAGAGGAAGGCTGAAGAGAAGATGGGTGCAGGATGTGGCCGGATGATCTCCATATAGGTGTATCAGACGCGGGACATCTTGCTTATCGAGAGGTTTTCCGGAAGGTTGTTATGGGAGCGAGATTATGCAAAAGGACACGCTACAGAATGAATGAATGGATGAATGAATGAATGAATGAATGAATGAATGAATGAATGTTAGGCGGCGTTCACCAAAACTCGATACCACACATTGTGCCAACAGCTTCGGGCGGAGGAACGCAATTGGGAGGGTACAAGCGATGAAATGCAACCCACGACTAAATGTCACGGCAGGGTTGATCTGACCCTACGCCTGGGTCGGCAACTGGTCTAGGATCGAAGCTCCAACAGACGGACAGTTAGAGTATTGCTTTGCTGATCGGGCAGCTTCTGTAGCTTGTCTTGTTCCATACGTATTTTTGGTATCTTTCCTCTAGAGTAAAATAGGCAGGCCGAGAGAGGGATCATGCTGCATGGGCAACTCGTGGTAACTACAATTAAGCCCAGGATTTTTCTTATGGAGAGGTATAACTTTATCCATGGTCCCCGATATGAGTTGTAATTATTATGCTTTTTTGTTTTAAGCACAATGTAACAAACTATCGTCTGTCGAGGCGACAACATGCCAGGGTTATGCCCCATCTTGATTTGAAAACCGATTATCTGCCCCTGTCTGTCAAGAGAACGACGTGTCTGTAATGGAATAGATTTGCAACCCCTTCTACACAAAACAGGAACCGGTTTGTTTGGCGCGCAGTGGCATGCGTTGCTAAAAAAAGACGAAGGTCAAGAGCATAACATGGATCTTCTGCTCAGGGCATGAGGGTGTGCGGGAAAATGAACAGACTGATTGGCTGGCGACTGCGGCTTCTCTTGGCGGTGAGGTGGATTATGGCAAGAATGAAGCGGTGAAAACAGTGGGGGATCGAGTGGAAGGCACAGCAAAACAAAGGACATATATCTCGGGAGGTTGGGCAGAGGGTCTAGAACGGTGGTTTGCAACCTTTTTTGGCCCATGCACCCCTTCAACATATGTTCAGAATGTCATTCCCACTCCTCCCTTTCGTATTTCCTTCCTATAAACTCCCCCCCCCCCTTTTTTTTTTACACAGTATACGTAAAAATGGAAGCTAAATTTGATTGATTTATTGATTTAGGAACCGACATCACAGCATTCGAGACATTCCCATAAGCGCTCCGTCCCCATCCTCAGCAGCCAGCGAAGAGTTCCCACACTAATAGTTCCAGTTGCCATCTGATTATATGTCCGTCTCGCCTTTCCTCTGAGCGACGATCGTCGGCCAGATCCCCTCGTCACACCTAAATTTAATAACGTATAATAGAAAAAGTCTATACGACTACATAAAACGTGATTTTCGGGTCTACTTACGTTATAAAACGAATTTCAGAAGGGCGAGAAGTACAGAACCGTAAAGTAGGGAAGGAAAAACAATATAAAGTAATCGGTTATTGTATTAACGCGACCTTGAAATAATCTTAATGGGATGACTCTGCCTGCAGTGTCCTTCAAGGCAACACTTCTTTCCAGAAAACCTTCAACTGAAGAACTGAATCGTTGGGCTTCATTCATACATGGCTGGGCTTTATTCATACGTGGCTGGGCTTCATTCATACATGGTTGGGCTTTATTCATACATGGGTGGGCTTCATTCATACATGGTTGGGCTTCATTCATACATGGCTGGACTTCACTCTTACATGGGTGGGCTTCATTCATACATGGGTGGGCTTTATTCATACATGGGTGGGCTTCACTCTTACATGGGTGGGCTTCACTCTTACATTGGTGGGCTTTATTCATACATGGGTGGGCTTCATTCATACATGGGTGGACTTCACTCTTACATGGGTGGGCTTCATTCATACATGGGTGGGCTTCATTCATACATGGTTGGGCTGTATTCATACATGGGTGGGCTTCATTCATACATGGGTGGGCTTCATTCATACATGGGTGGGCTTCATTCATACATGGTTGGGCTGTATTCATACATGGGTGGGCTTCATTCATACATGGGTGGGCTTCATTCATACATGGCTGGGCTGTATTCATACATGGGTGGGCTTCATTCGTACATGGGTGGGCTTCATTTATACACAGAACTTTACAACATCTCTCCTGTGGAGGTCAGCATGGATGGTGTGCACATAAACATCCGGTGTGCTGATGTCGAGGTAGCGGGTTCAACCCCTACACCGGTCAGTTTAATTAAAATGTTGACTTCTCATCCTTGACTTGGGGACGTAAATTACAAGTACCTCAGAAGTCAGAGTAGGTTCGCTTGTAGGCGAGGAACACTGGTAACAGGGAAAACTAATAGACACGCAAAAATCAGTCCAGTGCACTAGAAATAGCGGCTTGTGTATGTACTACGCTTGAGTTCAAAGCTGCAAACAACAATAAAAGATCTCTCATGTACCCTTGAGTAAATAGCACACACAAAAAGGTTGCACAATGTATTTCCTGCATATTTTGCTGCATCGAGTCAGGTACATACTGCAGAAGTCACACAACATAAAGCAAACTGATGAATCCTTCCAGCTGAAATATGCAACAAATATTATGCAACAAGATATGCCAGGAAATAAATTGTGCAACCTACTGTTTGTGTAACTTATAAAACAAAGGAGCATACAAAATGACTTATAAACTAAAGGAACATATACAACACAACTTATAAAACAAATGAACATATACAACACAACTTATAAAACAAAGGAACATATACAACATGACATATAAAACAAAGGAACATATACAACATGACATATAAAACAAAGGAACATATACAACACAACTTATAAAACATATGAACATACAGCACAACTTATAAAACAAAGGAACATGCACAACACAACTTATCTTCTTCTGCGTTCATCCGGAGTGTTTTTGTTTTTTTTAGATGTAGTTGCAGTGTATTGTTATGCATCCTTGGGCCTAGACCCTTAGGCCAACACATCCTACTTTTGCATGCATTTTTGACCAAGTTAGCATTCCTGGGGGACTCTCATTTTCGTGGCGCCGTCCACATCTCAGCTGGTCAAGTTAGACGGTCGAATACTTCATGATCAACCCTCAAGGGAAGGCAGGGGCAGTCCATGGGCATTATCCGCCATCCAGGGTGGCTTCCATAGTTGCAGAGCCAAAACATAGCGCTCTGGTGCTGGGCTCACCGAGGGAATCGCCATGTCCTGCTCATGGCTGTTTCAATTCCTAACTTCAATGTATTGGGCCTTTCGTTTACTACGTGCCGCTCCCCGCACAAACCAGGGGCGGTCGGACGGCAGAAAGTATCCACTCAGTGAGCTTTCGATTCGAACATGTGCTAGTCACTGTGCCCAGAAAACAAACTAGTTAGAGCTGTTCCGAGCACAACGGACATTCAGAAAACTAGCTAGTCAGAGCTGTTCCGGACACAAAGGATATTCGGAAGACTAGATAGTCAGAGCTGTTCTGAGCATGAGGGGCAATCGGAAAACTAGCTAGTCAGAGCTGTTCCGGACGCGAAGGACATTCAGAAGTCTCATTAGTCAGAGCTATTCCGAGCATGAAGGACATTTCACTCGGACGTTGATGCGTTGTGCCAGATTTATTTGCCTTAGGCCAGCACATCTGACTTCAGCTGGGCATTTTTACGGGTTTACTTTCCTGGGGTTTCGAAGGACATTAGACTCTTACTGCTGTGGTGTCGCCCACATCTCAGCTGGTCAAAGTAGAACGGTCAAAGACATCACGGTCAACCCTCAAGGGAAGGCAAGCGCAGACCATGGGCATTCCTCGCTATCCAAGGAGGCTTATATAATTGCAGAGCCGGCACATAATGCTCTGAGACTGGGCTCACCCAAGGAATCGCCACTTCCTGCTCATGGCTGCTTTAATTCCTGACTTCCATGTATTGAGCATTTTGTTTGCCACTGCTCACTCTCCACACAAACCAGGCACGTACAGTCTGCGGACGACATCCACTCATCAAGCTTTTGCTTCGGACTTCCATGTAATGGGTTCGCTAGCCAAGCATTCCATTTCGTGTTTTTGAGACACTTTTCCATCTTTGACTACGCTCATTCTATGAGTATGGATATAGACTTTCATCGAAACCATTTCGTGCGACTAGGGCTTTTTTTCAACCTTTAGTACGCACTCACGAGGTAGGCTACATGTGCTGCCGGATCAGCACCTTACCTTTATGCATCAGGGAGCGAGTAACGACCAGGCCCTCTCATCCGGGGATCCCTCATATCACCCAGCTGAGAGCCTTCGAACAGGTATCTGAACTAAGCATGTAGCGTGCTCAGCATCTCACCTCCATTTTGCAGTAGGTGAGTATTGGCCAGGCTTTCACATCCGAGAGTTAATGACTTAGAGGCATTCAGCCACATCCCTCAGCTGAGAGCCTTAGAGTATGTGTCCAGGACCAAGAATTACTGGCTTCACGCGCCCGATTTGAACTTTTGACTGCTATCCTTAGTCTGCATAGAGGAGCAGGTTGTGTCTCTCTTGGTCTGTTCCCTAACCCAAGTCCTCTCGGACATGTAGTTGTGCTTCAGTCAGCATAGCTCTTGAGGTCATTGGGACACGCAAGCCCCTCTACCGCAGCAAGGTGGAGACACATCAGGGGGCAACAACTTATAAAACAAATGAACATACAACACAACTTATGAAACAAATGAACATACAACTTTTAAAACAAATTAACATGCAACACGACTTGTAACACAAAGGAACATATACAAAACAACTTACAAAACAAGGGGAACATTCTTCAGTTGTAACACAGGCTTTAATATTTGTGAATGTAAATATTCACACACATGATCACATTGGTCTCAGCACTACTTTCTGGTTTCTATGTTATCCTTATATTACACTGACTGCAAATCCTACAGTAAATAAAAATGACATAACTACTCACGTACAAGAGCCCTGCCCAGGCTTTGACACATACTTAGTACATGCAGCTAGCCCCATTTCTGTACAGACCAACCAGCACTGGAGGGCTGATGTGGTCATCATCCTGAGACTCACTCTTACTTCCCAGAATATTTCCTGGTGGATATTTTGGGCTAGGTCGACTTGGGATAGGCATTTTTGTTTAACTTCCTGCTTCGATGGGATTTAAACATGTCCCCACCAGCCAGCAGGCAAGCCGCTGGCCACTGCACCACCATGTTCACAGATTGCTGGTACTTTGAAAGACATTGTACTCACCCCCCAGCCCTTACAGGCTGCTTGTGATTTTGAAGGCAAGGTTACGTTCAGTATTTTGCCATTGCTGTCTGAACAATAAGAGAATTAAGTCCAACTGACCAGCTGTGAAATGAACCCACAACCCCTGCCATCAGCATGCAGGAAGTTTCAACACAAGCATGTTAAACCTTTCGGCCTCCCTGACCTCTACTTCACCACAAATCAGCGGAAGTGAAAGAATATAATTGTACTCAAAAACATATCGCCATGGCACCAACACCACTTTCTTTTTAATTTATCAATATATTAAAATGAAAACTCATTAAGAAACAATGGCATGCAGATATCTGCACAATTGAAAGAACTGGAAAATCACAAGTGGGTCAACCCATCAGGTCTTCAAAGAAAATAACTGACCAACTGATCGGTTCTGATTTATTCAAGAGTTGTGTGGCTGATCCGGCGTGATGACACTGGCCCCTTCAGCCTCAGCGGCTGGGTGCACATCTCCTGTATGTCTGCAGCTTTTCAATATCTCTGTTCTCTAGTTGCCAACCCCTGCCAGAGAAGAAGAGGTGACCAGTACAGAGATGGACACCGGACAGTGAAGACACCCTGGGTATGAAGATATATGAGGCAAGGGAACTGGCAAGGGATGGAGAGCCTTGTCAGCGTGCCGTGATGGGTTCGACACTCTACAAAGCACTTACTGTATGGTGATGATTCTCTAGCCTTAAAGGGTTTAAAGGCAAGACAGCCGACTTCATTGCACCAGATTTACCCCACTATGGCTCAGTTCTCTTTTCACAGAGAAATCTATCAAAAGCATGATCTCTGTAGCTCTAGCAACAACTTCTAGAGATGTCTGAAAAACTGCACTCACAAACAGAAAGACAGAGTGTGACAATGAACCAACATCCATCGTAGGAGACGGCAGGAAACTTTATCACTCTGCCATGCCGAGCCAGTGTTTGTGGCATACACATTTAGTTCTGTCCCTCCATCAACTGTTGTCATACATAAGTGTGAGTTATATCTATTATCTACCACCACACGGACAATGGCTTGTGGTTCACATTTGCTATTTGGGGTGTTAAAGTTTATGTGCCAAAATGTGTGGTGTTAAAGTTTATGTGCCCAAATGTGTGGTGTTAAAGTTTATGTGCCCAAATGTGTGGTCTGGTCTGTTAAGATGGTGTTTGTGTAGTGAATCTTTGAGAGAATCTATCACTCTTGATTCTTGTTCTAGCTGACCAGGCTTCATTCTTACGAGATGCAAGAACCATTTTCTTTGTGAGTTTCATTCTCACGAGATGCCATAACCACTTATTTCTAGACTTCATTCTCACAAGATGCAAGAACCACTTATTTGTGGACTTTATTCTCACAAAATGTGAGTGAGTGGCACCTTGCCATCTTGACCGACGAAAATATATGGTTTGGAATTTGGCCAATCACAAGATGTAAGAACCACTTTATTTGTTGTCTCTCTAAATTCAAGGTGCTACCAATGATAACTGTACCAATTCTTCTTTCAACCTCTATCCCCCATTGGGACACATGTCCCCAACCAACTCCCTCCAAGCTGCCCTATCTTTTGCTATCTTGTGCAGCCTAGTCCATGACATCCCCATATCATTTATTTCTGTCTCTGCTCTTCTCGGTTCTTTTCTACATCGTCCTCTATTTCATTTACCTGTAGATGTCAAGGCCCTTTTCAGTTATATGATTCTCCCTGTTAAAATAAAAGCCAATATCTGCTATGTCACCCCCACACTAAAATAACAAGAACTTATCAATAAAAATAGTGATGACTGTGCATTACACAAAAACAATAGACAGATAATGCAGGCCGACTATGACCATTTGCTGCGGCCTGATACAGAGTGATGAATCAACTCGGAAACTGTTGAGCTTGGACTTCTCCTCTGCTGAGAGCAGCCAGCAGGATCACATGGAGGGACAACATAAGTGCATCAACAGTCAACCTGCTAGCCAAACCATCCTACACTTGGATGTAAGTTGATTGCTGAGCGAGGATGCTCCCCAAATGCCATAAATCAAGTTTAGATAATCAAACAAACAAGCTTAACCACAACTAAAGTTGATGAATCATCGCTTACAGTTGTAAAACTGATGAATCATTACCTACAGCTCTTATGTTGATAAATTATTATCTGAAGCTCTAAAGTTGATAAATCATTACCTACAGCTTTAAAGTTGGTGCATCATTACTTAACAGTTCTAAAATAGATAAATCATTACCCACAGCTCTAAAGTTGGTGCATCAATACCTACAGTTCTAAAGTTGATGCATCATTACCTACAGCTCTAAATTAGGTGCATCAATACTCACAGCTCAAATATTTGACTGCAGCATCTGCATGCATCAGCCCCACCCCCAATCACCACTCACATCCAGGTTTGATCCTCATGTGTGTCTCTGTCCTAGGCCACACATATCAAGGCTAGGTGTGTGTCACCACGCCATAATTATACAAGTACAAGGCACCTCAACACCGCAAGGTGGAAGAACCGAGACTCTGGATGAAGGAAAACTCAGCAGCTGTTACTCAGCAATGGAAGAATTTTCTTGTTTTTCCTGTGGCAACATTTAATAAGCAAAATATCCATAACAATAAAATGCAATAATTATAATCCTCCCCCATCTGTCTTGATTACTTCATTACATCATATTTTTTCAAAACAAAAAAAAAGAACAAAACTAAACACAAATATTACACAAGTACACAAATAATCGAGGAATTCGAGCAGAACTACTTTCTTTCTCCCAAAATACGCAGAATGTACAGGAAGAGGTTGAGGATATCCAGGTAGAGGTTGATGGCAGCGAGGATGTACTCTTCCGGTGACAGCTTGGACATCAGAAGATGGGTGTCCACGATGATGAACACACAGAACAGGGCGGCCCCAGCCAGACTGATCCCCAAGTGTACAGCAGGTATAGGCAGGAAGACCTGGGGACAACAATGAATCCTTGATATGGGTTTTACAATATACAATTGTCTGCTGTGACAAGTACAGCAATCTGATATAACATACACAATACTATAATATAATATAATATAATATAATATAATATAATATAATATAATATAATATAATATAATATAAATAATATAATATAATATAATATAATACAATATAATATAATCATCATCAAGTGCCATGCAGACTGGCGTAGGCGTTCATGACCCCCCACAGATCTCGGTCTTTGGTTTTCTGGATCAACTCTGTTGTTGATATTCCTCCATGCCACCGTCGCAATCTATCCAGCATCATTTCTATTGGTCTGCCTCTACCTCTCTTCCCCTCGATCTTTCCAGTTGTCACAATGTTCTCCAATGCCTCTCTTCTCATCACATGACCAAGAAACGTTGTTTGTCTCTTTCTTATTGTTGTATATAATGTTCTAGTTTCATTAGCCTCTTTCAGGCAATCGTTGTTAGTTACTTTGGCAGTCCAAGGAATTCACAACATTTGTTTCAGGAACCACATTTCTGTTGCTTCCAGCCTCTTCCTAATTTGTTCATTTACATAATATAATAATATAATATAATATAATATAATATAATATAATATAATATAATACAAAATATAATATAATATAATGCAATACAATATACACAACAAAGTAGTTTAATACTGACATCATACAGCAAGTCACAAACAATATGTTGCACGATTTATTGCCAGGCATATTTCGCTGCATCTCGTCAGGTACAGACTGCTGAGTTAACTATTTCATACAAAGTGACTAAATTAATCATACTTTAGCTGAAACAATTAAAACACACTGAATGTGGAGCATCTGTTATCCCAACAGTAATTTCAAATTGAATATATAATATTTAACTCTGTCTTTATGCAAACCGGAAAAGTTTGTGTTAAATTTGTGGCTTATGTGTTAAAATATAGCAAGTCCTTTGCAGAACATCGCTCCCATCACGACCCTTGAAAAAGTGTCTCAATCTATGGCCATGTTCCTCATGCACCCTCATGTCCAAGTGTCTGTAATGTCATGTATCTTTATGAGAGACCCCAGCCTCTTCTCCTAGAAACCACGACCTTCCATCACCGCTCTCTCCAATCCACTGTGACGTTTAATATGGCCAAAGAATTTCAGTTTCTGAGACTTTCCCTCCAAAGCCATTATGTATCTAAGAGCCAATTTTCTTTGATCTTCAGATCTTTTAGAAGGTCAGTATTGTTCTTTTCATTTGGAAAAGCTGGTCTTCTTTCTGTACCTTGAGTCCTTCATACTAAAGTGAAAAACCTTTGGACAGTCAACTTTCATTACCAACAAGATTTCCCCATGTGAGCTTTTAATGTTTCACTACAAGATCTTGCTAGGGTAGTCTTTGATGTGTCACTACTAACAATCTTGCCACACGAGCTTCTAATGTTTAACTGCACAACTTTTGAACAGCCAATTTTTACTACACAATCTTATCATTTGAGCTTTTAATGTTTCACTACCTACAAGATCATGTCAAGTCAGCATTTGATGCATCACTAAAAACACAATCTTGCCATATGAGCTTTCAATCTTTCACTACAACAAGATCTTCCCTGGTGAGCTTTCAATGTTTCACTACTACCAAGATCTTGCCAGGTGAGTTTTTGATGCATCACTACCAACACAATCTCATCACAAAAGCTTGTGATGTTTCACTACTACAAGATTATGCCTGATTGGGTCACATAACTGGCCACGATGCCTTGCCAAAAAGTCTCCCTTATCGAACAGATTAAAGCATGAGGAGAAATACTGTATACTTACTTGCATTAGAGATGCTAGTATTAAAGCATAGAGTGCCATCGTAGCCCTGTGAATATACAACAATATATGTCATTCATATCATACAGTTTGTGTGATAAACGTTTAGTGTTCACATGCAAATTTACAAGAGAAAAGTTCAAACTTATGTCAAAAGGAACTAACTCTTTGCATATGTCTTAAAAATAAACTGGTGCAACTACAGTAAAGTTATATATATATATATATATATATATATATATATATATATATATATATATATATATATATATATATATATATATATATATATATATATATAATAAATCAATAAAGAAGAGATGTAGAATTACTTAGCTGCACAAAAGTACAATCACAAGTGGCAGAATGGATGTTGACAGCTAGAAAGCCGTCATCAGCACACATACAACAAACATATATAGCAACATAGAAAATATTTCAGTCACTTAGCTGAGATACTCCAGGCACAGAAAATATTTCAGTTACTTAGCTGAGATACTCCAGGCACAGAATATATTTCAGTTACTTAGCTGAGATACTCCAGGCACAGAAAATATTTCAGTTACTTAGTTGAGATACTCCAGGCACAGAAAATATTTCAGTTACTTAGCTGAGATACTCCAGGCACAGAAAATATTTCAGTTACTTAGCTGAGATACTCCAGGCACAGAACATATTTCACTTACTTAGCTGAGATACTCCAGGCACAGAAAATATTTCAGTTAGTGAGCTGAGATACTCCAGGCACAGAACATATGCCAGCTGAGTAACTTTTAAAGCATTTGTTCTGTAGTTGTATCAGTGTCTGTTTGTGTTCCGATAAGGCTTTCTAGCTGCAATATGCACATTCTGCCACTTGTGACTGTGTTCTTGTCAAGCTGGCGATTTCTACTCGTTTTTTTGTTGATTTACTCATTGCAAATGTCTAGTTACACCCCATCAAGGAGGAGGATGACAAGCAGAAGATGCAGCAGCAGGCAGGAGGGGGAGAATGACGATGAGAAGAAGAAGAAGAAGAAGAAGAAGAAGAAGAAGAAGAAGAAGAAGAAGAGAAGATGAAGAAGAAGAAGAAGACGAAGAAGAAGGAGGAGGAGGAGGGAGGAGAAGGAAGAAGCAGCAGCAGCAGCAGCAGCAGGAAGAGGAGACAGGGTCTGCATCACACTACTAATCTCCTTGGCTTCCCCACAGACAAGAGGAATCAACTTCATGAGCATGGGTCAACCCCAACTAAACTTTGTCAGAATAAAAAACCCCAGCATTTCTGAGGTTTGAACCCTAAGTACTGAACTGGTAAGTCACAGCACCGCCCACTGAACCATCACAGCCTCTACACAAGTGAAACAGACATCAACATTGAACTTACGGTGCATGCCAGGATGAAAAATCTCTCTTG
The DNA here is from genome assembly GCA_014155875.1 of Cepaea nemoralis. Lineage (NCBI taxonomy): Eukaryota > Metazoa > Mollusca > Gastropoda > Stylommatophora > Helicidae > Cepaea > Cepaea nemoralis. Next base: position 108,860 of record JACEFZ010004848.1, on the reverse strand, counting down.
CTCTGCAGCGTGTAGAGCACCAGGCCAATGGTCAAGCCCAAGGTCAGAGTAAAGGCTTCAATCACTGACGGAACCTTGTAAAATGTCACTGAGGGAAAAACAAACAACAAACAATTGCAATATCAATCACTTACAACTATCAAATGTTACTGGGAAAAAACAAACAACAAACAATTGCAACAACAATCACTTACAATTATCAAATGTCACTAGGAAAGAAATTCAAAGTGAAAGATGAATCTATCATTAAGTCTCGCCACAAATCTCAGTAATTGGTGTTCTTGATCAATTCTTCTAATGATATCCTCACATACCTCTGTCAGAGTCCATCCAGCATTATTTATCTCTGCTTCTTCTCCAATCGATCTGTAAAGTCATCACAATGTTTTCACATGGCTCTCTTCTCATCACACGACCAAAGAAGGTTGTTCATCTCTTTCTTATTGTTGTATATAATGTTCTAGTTTCATTGGCCTCTTCCATAGAAATGTCAGTTATTTTCTCACAGATCAAAGTATTCGCAACATTCGTCTCAGGAACCATATCTCTGTTGCTTCCTAATTTGTTCACTCACAGTCCATGATTCACTGTCAGACAGCAAAACAGGTTCTACATAATATTCAGCACTCTCTTTCTGACATTCAATGATAGTGACTTATTCTATAAGACACTTTTCACTTCATAAAATGCAGCTTTTGCTTGCCCTATTTAGCTCTTAATCTCTGTTATGCATCTTCCATCTGATGTTATGATTTCCCAACAGGTATTTATATGAATGTATTTGGATTTATTTCTCCACGTTAACATTAGCTACTTGTATTCCCTTGAAGCAAGATGGCGGGACATTTGTTCGTCCCGTAAAATGGAACGTGTTTTTTCCGAAATGTGTATGGATTAAGTGTTTTTTTCGTGGTGAAATGGAGTTCGGACCGTGCAAAGGAGTTCGTGCACGCGCGTCCGGTCTTCTTTCGGCGTATCATCGGCGCCCGGTGGCGATAGTTAAGCCTAACATGACGACCAGACGACCAGCTAGGACACAACGTGGTAAGAGGGCGGGCGCGCGCAGAAGGCGATTAAAATGTGACAGATTGGGTATCGGAAATGTTCGAGTACTGTACTGGAACTGTGCATCATTTTGTCAACGCCGACCCATTCTTGAAAAACTACTCTACGGAAACGATATTGTAGTCTTGCAAGAAACACAGCTCACCGACGGAACAGTCAAGGTTGCGGGATTTCAGGGTTTCTTTAACAGGCGGCACCTCGGACAGGCCATTCTGGTCCGCGACAACATACTAGTGTCTGAGATCGATATGTCCGCCTGGAACAGCGATGCCCTGCAAGTGCAGGCATTAAGAATAATGACACCAGTGCAGCTTGTAATCGTTAACGTCTATGCGCGAAATGGGAAGGTCGACGTGCGACAATGGCAGAGTTTGTTCGATATGGATGAAAGGCATATCATCTACTGCGGGGACTTCAATGCCAGAGGCAGTCAATGGGGGAATTGCATCACCAATAGATAGGGAGAAGATTTGGAGGACGCCCTGGCATCTGCTGCCCTAATCTGTCTGAATGATGGGAAGGTCACTAGAATGGCCGCTCGACCAGGCGACTCTGACAGCATCATTGACTTGGCTCTGGTGTCGCCCACCATCGCACCAAGGTGCCGGTGGGGCACACTGGGATACCACGATAGTGACCACTACCCTTGTGTCATCCTGATCAAGAAAGACGGGGCCATGAGTCAAAGAAACAAGACCAATGCCTTCCCGTACGACACCACTGGTCAAGACGCCATAAGCAAGATCAGAAGAAGGAAACTAACTTCCTCCCGTAGGAGACAAGAAAGATGGCTGCAGCCACCATGGTGGAATGGAGAGGTCGAGAAGGTGTGGCTGGGAAAGAGGCAGGCTGTCAAAGACTGGCAAAAGGCCAGAAAGGCTAACATGCCACAGGTTGAGTTGGCGAACCTGAAGACTGAGGTCGTTAGGACGACGACTTTATTCAAATCCTGCGCCAAACAGGCCAAGGCCGACAAATGGGACGAGTTCTGCAGGAAGCTGTGCTCCGAGCAATCTCTTACGACATTCTGGCGCCTCCACAAGAGCATGAACGGTGCTGCACAACGTAGGGGTATTCCAGACTTTCAAGGCACAGACCTCGCATGGAAAAAGTCGGATGCGGATAAAGGTAAGGCCCTTCTTGCACGCTACATAGAACAGACTGACCAGAAAGACGAGCCCGCCAGACAGAGGACCACAACAACACTCTCTCAGTTGTGCGAGGGGGTCGGGACAGACGAAGAATGGACAATCACAGTTGACATATTGCGTGCGATGCTCAAGAAATCACCTAACACCGCCCCAGGCCCAGACGGCATCCGATATGGTGACCTAATGGTGATATCAGATGATGACATGGAAGAACTGGCCAGAGAATTCAACACCAGTATCCAGAGGGGTCAGGTCAAAGAAGAATGGCTACACAGCTACTTGCTGCCACTGCCAAAACCGAACAAAGACCACTCCAAGATAAGCGGCTACAGAATCATTACGATGCAGAATACTGTTGGCAAGCTACTGGAGAAAATTGTAGCACACAGACTTGCTTGGGACTTGGAACAGCTCGGCTGCTTCCCGCCCACACTTGGAGGATACAGACGCAACAAAGAGTCATGGCTGAATGCGGCGGTCTTTGCTCAAGATGTTTACGAAGGATTTCAGGTCAGAGAAGAGACATGTGCGGCCGCCATAGACTTAGAGGACGCATATAACAGAGTATCTTTCGAGCACTTGATGCAAACCCTCCTCAGACTGAAAGTGCACCCTCACCTTGTACGATGGATAGCTGCAGTTCTACTCCAAAGGAAGGTGGTGCTAAGATGCGGGAGTTGGTCTTCTGAGCCGATAACGATATGTCCAGGATTGCCGCAGGGTTCACCACTGTCACCAGTACTATTCAACGTGTATACGGTGCCGATCACTGAACAACAGTTGGATGGGAGGGGTAGGACTCTATCATTCGTTGACGACATCCTCGTGTATCGACAGGGTCGAGATAGACAGGCGGTTGCCAACTATATGCAGGGCGAACTAGATCGAATTTCCTCATGGTGTGCTGATGCCGATGCCCTTGTCAACCCTGCAAAGGCAACGGTTACATGGTTCTCACTAAACAACCATATTGTGAAAACAGACCTGCCGGCAGTAAGAATGGATGGGAGCATTCTGAGTAGAACCCAGTCAATGACATATCTTGGCGTGAGGCTTGATCGTAGCCTGTCCTTCAGAGATCATGTCGATTATGTCATTACGAAGGCTCGAAAAGGTTTGGCAGCAATGAGAGTCATGGCGACTGCCAATATCGAGCAAAGACTGCTATTACTTCTGTTCCAAGGACTTGTGCTTTCACGCATCGAGTATGCCCTGGCCATCCTCACTGTCAGCCCTACACAGATTGGAAGACTTGAAAAGGTACAAAACGAAGCCATGCGCATCATTTTGGGCTGCACGAGAGACACCAGCTGTGTAGCAATGAGATACCTCCTTGACTTCCCGACAATGGAACACAGGATCAAGATCTGGAGAGCTCGTGCATACTTAAAAATAAGTGCAGATGAGCAGCACCCTCTGCATGACGCTGTATTCAGAGAAAAGAGTGACAGGCTAAAGAGGGGCAAATCATGGATGGGTCGGGCGGAAGATGTCGTCGGACAGGTCTGCAGTCTTACCAGTATCAACCCCGGCAAGGAATGGGTGCCGGTGCCTCCAGCTTTTAAGTGTACCTTCTCCTGCATTATCACACTCGACAGACGGTGCAGAGAGCAGAACCCTGCCGCTGTCAATGCAGAGGTTAACGCGCTCATCTATGATCACTCAGATAGCCCCGAAGTGCTCATCTATACAGATGGATCTGTTGTAAAGCAGCAGAGAAGTGCGTGGGCATTTACAGCCCGTTCAGCGGGCCGAACCGTTCAAGAATCCAGTGGTGCCCACTCTATGACCACGAGCAGCATGACGATGGAGGTGATGGCAGTTACACAGGCTTTCATATGGCTGGAATCACAGCATTATACCAATGTGTGTGTACTAAGTGATTCAATGAGCATGATTCAGAAGGTCGAAGCTGGATCTGTACGTAGACAGTGGACTGAGTCGCTGCGGAAGTCTGCTGTCCGCAAAGTCACCTTCATCTTCGTCCCGGGACATGCGGGAGTCGAGGGAAATGAACGAGCTGATAAATTGGCTGGCTCTGCACCCCCTGTAGATGGCCAGCCCATGGATCGTGCCGATGTTATTAACGCCCTTAAAGATATGGCGAGAACAGAGGATTTTGACGCCAGTGATTCCACATCGCTTTCCAGGATGAAAGACCTGGGAGTAAGAATCGGCACAGCCAGACGCGAGAGGTACATCGGGAAAACAAAGCGCCTCGTCAACCAACACAGAACTGGCACTATTAGCCACCGGACGCTGATGCATATGCTGGGGGGAGGATCTGAGCACCTATGGACATGTCCGGAGTGCAACGAAGATACCCCAACTGATAACTAACTAACTAACTACTTGTATTCATTTGACATCATCCTCATCATTCATCAGCTAGCAGAACATCGCTCCCATCCAGGCCCCCAGAAAGACTCTCTATCCACTGCCAGTCCCCCTGCCATATACATGTCCATGCCTCAGGTATTACAATGTCCTGTGACTATCTTCCTGCTGGCCGACCCCAGCCTCTCCATCCATGAATCTTGCCTTCCTTCACTGACCTGCCCAAACCACTGCAGGCTGTAATATGGCCAAATCAGTTTGTAAAGGGCTTAAAGACAAGAAGATCGACTTCAAGGCTCCGGGTTTTACCCAACATGGCTCGATCTCTTTTCAACTGGGCAGCCTGCCAAAAGCACAAAACACGAACTCTGTAGCTCCAACGATGACCCCCCGGAGTCTCCGAGAAAACTGCATCCATAAACTGAATTATGGAGCCCAGAATCAAACCCACAGACTTTGGAAAGCAAGACAGGGGGTTTAACCACTGGATCATGGAGACCCCACATTTCAGTTTATGACTCTTGACAGTTTATGAGCCAATTGTCTTCAACGGTGACATCTTCTGGTGTGTCAATATTTGTTTTTTTCTTGGTCCAAGAGATTTAACGAGCTTTTCTGTAACATTTAAGTTCAAAAGATCCGATCTATGGTCCATGACTAACGCCCACATGTTGCCACAGGAAAGATGCATCTTCTCAAATACTTTACTTAAGTTGTTCCTATTGATGCACCACAGATTCTTAATATTGTTTCACTTCTTATTTTACATGATTATGTGTAATTATACAAATGTTTTATTCATCTTTCTTTCTTTGCCGATGAAAGCTATTTACTTCAATGTTCATTTTGCCATGGTGTGATCTGTAAGCTGATCTATTACACCTTGCATGCAACTCTGGTATCATAACACAGCATTGTTATGAGGGTGAGGATTCGAAGTCAGACACGCCTGGCTGCATTTTAGACCACACAGTTCACATATTCAGTTACATCAACAACATGTTATGACTTCATTGTTATATATAATTTATACAATTATTTCAACAACGTATATCATTACTTCAACATTACAAACAATTACTTTTACAAGACATATCAATACTTGAATATTATTTATAATTAGTTTCAAATGTCCTGAAGATAAAACTACTTTAGCACTATACATGACTTGCCAAATGTATGTAAAATGTCACTGAAGATTCAGCTCTAGACATAACTGAATGTCAAGAGAATAGCAGAACTTACCAATAACACCTACAGCATAGGCTTCCATCAAAGTCTGAAATACAATCAGAGAAACATTACAAGTCATATTAACACACAGCAAATCCATTATTATAATGAATTCTCTAACAGATAAACATTGTGACAATTATTAAGATAATTGACAACACAAACTGCTTCTTATGATAACACAGATATTGATGGAACTTCTAACATTCTATTATTTCTCACAATTTTCTTCAGATTATACCACAAATTAATTCTAATCTTTCTTCTCAGCCCACTAACTCAGTCTTTCCATTCTTCCCAGCCAGCCAACTTTAATCTTTATGTTCTTCCTAGTCCGCCAACTTTAATCTTTCTATCACATACATCAAATTTAGTCCTCCTTCCAAATTTATTGACTTTCTCCCTTTAAAAGTCACTTAATTTAGTCTTCCTTAAAAAAAATTACTGAATTTAGTCTTCCTTAAAAAAATCACTGAATTTAGTCTTCCTTCAAAAATCACTAAATTTAGGCTTCCTTCAAAAATTACTGAATTTAGTTTTCCCTAAAAATTCACTGAATTTAGTCTTCCTTCAAATATCACTGAATTTAGTCTTCCTTCAAAAATTACTGAATTCAGTTTTCCTTCAAAAGTCACTGAAGTTAGTCTTCCTTCAAAAATCAATTTAGTCTTCCTTCAAAATTACAGAATTTAGTTTTCCTTCACAAGTCACTGAATTTAGCCTTCCTTCAAAAATCACTGAATTTATTCTTCCTCCCAATGGACTAACTTTAGTCCTCCTTTCAAAGTGACTGACTTGAAGTCTTCCTTTCAAATGCTACAGACTGTAATCTTCCTTTCAAATGCTACAGACTGTAATCTTCCTTTCAAAGTTACCAACTCACAACCCTCCCCCTCCTCCCCCATTTAATGCCACTGTTCAAGAAGCATATGACCCCCTGCTGATCAGTGATTAAGAATGAGCATGCCATCTTGGGTTTCTCAGAAAAAATAAATATTTTAATACCTTTATGATTTTATGTCAGCTTGTTCAGCTGTCCATATGTATAGTAAAATTACACTCAATATTTTCTTCTTCCTTATCGTTTGTCCAATATTTTTTTTTGTGTTTTAGACGTAATTGTATTGTGTCAGTTTACAGCAGAGCTGCGATATTTGCACCTATGGGCTGACACATCCGACTTCTGTGGGTATTTGTTGACTGGGTTAACAAACTTCCCGGGGATATCTTCTGAAGTCATACTAGTGCTAGCTAGGATGAAGATGATGATGATAATTGTGATAACGATGACGACGCTGATGACAATGATAATTATGGTTGTGGAGATAATGACAATAGTGGTTGTAAAAATGTAATATTAATTATGAAGATTATTGTGGATGCAATAATACTGATGATGATGGTGTTGTTTGTGATGATGTAATGTGATGTTGATGATAGTGATGGTAACGCTGATTTTGAGGATCTAATGAAGTGAGTACAATCACAAATTGACTAATCTAATGAAATTCTGTAACAGTAAAAAACATGTTCAGTAGCCCTTAGACAGCCAATGTACGTGAGAAACATACTCACAAAGATGCCCAGCAAGATATAGTTTGTAGGGGTGACATGCCGCTTCCACATCAAGGCAAACAGCACCCCAATGGTTCCAAACAGACTTATGGTTAGCATCCAGTGACTGGTAGGGGGAGAATCATCAAGGGTGCACATCATTATCCATAAAAACAATGGAATTCAACAGCAAAATAAGTCAATAGTGGAAAATCAACTCTATGCACCACTGAGTGAACTAAAGAAGACAATGAAATTCATACAAGAGACAGCACTGCAGATATAGACAAATTGCAAGCACACAGAAGAAGAAGAAGAAGAAGAAGAAGAAGAAGAAGAAGAAGAAGAAGAAGAAGAAGAAGAAGAAGAAGAAGAAGAAGAAGAAGAAGAAGAAGAAGAAGAAGAAGAAGAAACAGCAAACCATACACTTAAAAGAAAAATGTGGTGTGGAACTGCTCATTTCTAAACAGCTTACATGAGTTTAGTTTTAAAATAAACGGGGACCATATTTCATAACAAATGTAGCATTGTTTTACAACATGTACTGACTTAGATTATAATATATCTTGTCTTGATGTCTGAGAAATAACAGAAACCACCAGGCAACATAAGAATGGTAGAAATCATGACAGAAAAGAGTGAAAAGACTCATCTCCTCACTCTCAATCTTCTCATCCTCCTTCCTTGCCTCTCTCTCTCAAGACGGGCCTGCGCGCCCAATTTGTGACCCTAATAAAGCTGATTTGATTTGATTTGATTTGATTTGATTTCTCTCTCTCTCTCTCTCAAATACATACATACAAATAAGACAAGAGAGAGAACAGAGAATGAGAGAGAGAGAGAGAGAGAGAGAGAGAGAGAGAGAGAGAGAGAGAGAGAGAGAGTGTGAGTGAGTGAGTGAGTGAGTGAGTGAGTGAGTGAGTGAGTGTGTGTGCATTCGTGCGTGCATGTGTGTGTGAGTGTGTGTGTGTATGTGTACACGTTCTTGGAAAACGTGATGTTAAGTTAAACGATGTATAGCGAAACACCTATTTCCCATAGAATTAAATTAAATACAGTGTATTGTGTCCTACAGTAATGTTTATGTTGATGATTGTTGATATTTATTGGCTACATCGAGGTGGGTTGGAGGGCGAGTGGTAGAGTTATTGGGACGTAGAGGCATTAAATTACATGTCTTCATCTAAGGGTGAAACTGTAACCTCTTCCTGCCTCTTTTTCTGGCTCTTCTTTGCTTGAATAAAAAATGTGTCCAATGTCAGCTGCACAGTAACCACCCTCCTCAGTATCAGCACTCACCGCTTCACCTGTTGTCTGAATGTTGTGCAGGTGTGAACACTTCTTAAAGCGCTCAAACCACGACTCGCTCCAAACCTATCATCAGCACTACTAGTACTGCTCTCACCCGCTTTCGTAGGTAGATCTTCATGAGAGACTTTGCTTTCTCTTGGATAACCATCTTGCTCACAGGCATATTCCGTTGGTTCTGGTCTTCAATCCAGACGGCCAATAGTGCTTCCATGTTCTCCATAAGAGTACTTCTGGTATGAGTGATCTTGGAAGCACTCAAAGGGGTTATGTTTTTAGCACCCTCTTTGATTTTGTCAGCACATGCATGAATTGTCCTTACCATCGTTGGAGGTAAACCATGGACTTTACCGATATCAACAGCTCGATCGCCAGCCTCAAAACGATGTTATGGCAAAACGTAGCAACGTAAAGTGAAGTTAGTCCCCTATGCAACAATGATGTTATAGGGAAACAACGTATACCGAGGCGACGTATAGTGGGACCTACCTGTATATCCTCTCTTTCTCACACACTCACTCACACATACAAATACATAACTGCTGTGTGAAAGATTAGTTGGACGAGCCAAAAGACAGACAGACAGACAGACAGACAGACAGACAGACAGACAGACAGACAGCCAGACAGACAGCCAGACAGACATTGATGTGGCAACCAGCTATGACTGCCATCACTCACCTGCCCTGCACAAATTCCTGCACCGGCTCGCTCACCATGAACAGCGCTGCCATGATGGTGGTTACGAGAAGCTGTGCAGTCAGAATACCAAACACCTTCCGCATAAATCCTAAAGACAGGGAGGGTAAACATCTCAGTGTTAAAATAATCTGGAACACTACGCTCCATTTCCTTTGATAACAAGAAAGATTCAAGTTCTAACAAGGATCAACCAAGTGAGTGTAACAGCAGACAGCAATAGAAAGAATTTTATCTATGAGGGGGCTTTAAATCAAAACCTTACAAGTATGATAGAAATTACAATCGTTTTAGTTTAGTTGAGTTTAGTCGACAGATCAACATCACGGCACACAGGTGTAACTCCTTTAAAATCCTATAAATTCCTTTATTTGGCATATGGTAAGTAATTTTATTTTCTAGAGCTTGTTTAAATTAATCTGTATTTATTTTTAGATGTATTTTCGAATTCTGCATCCATTTTTACATACATTTGGATAGTTTCATCGCTAACCGTCTTCCACTTGTTGTAGAAAAAATATTTCTGCAGAGATGTTTCAACTCTGTGAATGGAAATTCAAAATGGCGGCCGATCAAAATGGTGGCCGATGCGCATATCGATCGGACTAGGCCGCAAATACTTTTACACTCAAAACGTGCAATTTGAACTACTAAAGTTAAAGAGAATACAAGTTTAAAGATTGTTAATAATTTATTTGCATACTGTGATACAGATCATTCTTTGGTTGTTGCAAGGGTTAGACTGAGACCAAAGAGAATCTACACAGCTAAACACAAGTCTAGCCCCAGGATTAATATTACTAACACTCACGATCCTGGAAAGTGCTTTGAATTTCAACAGCAACTTGAAGACGCTTTCAATGATACATCAGAAAAATGTATAGTAAATGATAAATGGAGTAAACTTAAGGAAACTATTTATAAATCAGCGGTAGGGGTTTACGGCACTGTGGATCATAAGAGGCAGGACTGGTTTGCGGCAAACAGCTAGATACTGCAGCCCTTGATTGGTAAAAAGAAGATAGCTCTCTTAAGAAACAAGGAAAGACCAACGCGTAACACTCTGAGTGAGCTGAAGCAAGCAAGGAAGGATGTACAAAAGGCTGCCAGGCAGTGTGTGAATGACTATTGGATCAAGTTATGTGAGTCCATTCAAATCGCAAGTGATAAGGGAAACATCAGAAGCATGTATGAAGGAATAAAGAAAGCCTGTGGTCCAATGATCAAAAGAAGTGCACAGCTGAAAACCTTGACTGGAGAAATCATCACTGATAAGAAACAGCAGATGGATAGATGGGTCGAGCACTATTTAGAGCTTTACTCAAGTGAGACCAAGCTGGCGGATGATGCCCTCAACGCCATAGAGGCCCTGCCAACTCTTGACCACCTGGACACACTTCCCACTATAACAGAAGTTAAGTGTGCTATAAATGAGCTTGCATCTGGCAAGGCTCCAAGTAAGGATGGGATTCCAATAGATGTGATCAGGAGTGGGCAAGACACACTCGCTCTACAGATCCACCAGCTAATAGAGCTATGCTGGCGAGAAGGACAAGTCCCACAGGATTTCAAAGATTCAAACATCATAACGCTGTACAAGAACAAGGGAGATCGGAGTGACTGTAACAACTATAGGGGTATCTCACTTCTGTGTATTGTTGGGAAAGTATTTGCTAGAATTGTCCTGCACAGACTTCTTCAAGTCCTGGGAGATCAAGTCTACCCCGAATCACAGTGTGGCTTCTGTCAGAACCGGTCTACCATTGATATGATATTCTCATTGCGACAGATGCAAGAAAAATGCCGGGAACAAAATCAGCCACTGTTTATTGCCTTCATCGACCTCACAAAGGCATTCGATTTGGTCAGTCGTGAGGGTCTGTTCAAAGCACTAAAGAAGATTGGCTGCCCACCAACTCTTCTGTCCATTGTGGAATCGTTCCACACAGGCATGAAGGGTATAATCAAGTTTGATGGCTCAACTTCAGAAGAGTTTGAAATCAAGAGTGGAGGTAAGCAAGGCTGTGTGCTAGCACCCACCCTCTTTGGGATATACTTTTCACTTCTACTGAAATATGCCTTTCGTGATCAGGATGACGGTATATACATTTACTCACGCTCAGATGGTGGCCTCTATAATGCTCAGAGATTGAAGGCCAAGACCAAAATTAGCAGGGTAATAATCAGAGAGTTGCTTTTTGCGGATGATGCTGCGATTACGACCCACTCTGAGGAAGAATTACAACATCTACTATCTGCATTCTCCAATGCTTGTTCTGAATTTGGTTTAACAATTAACAAAAAGAAGACAGATTATGTCACAAGGTGCACATGGTGTACCATCAATCTTTATTGACGACGCCGAACTGGAGATAGTAGACCATTTTACATATCTAGGATCAGAGGTAAATAGCAAATTATCCCTCGATCAGGAAATCAACATCAGGATTGGCAAGGCAGCAACAACAATGAACATGTTAGCAAAAAGAGTCTGGGAGAACAGGAAGCTTACTGCCAAAACAAAAGTCCTCGTCTACCAAGCCTGTGTCCTTAGTACTCTTCTTTATGGCAGTGAAACCTGGACAACTTACTCACGCCAAGAGAAACGTTTAAACAGCTTTCATATGCGGTGTCTGCGAAGAATACTTGGTATTAAGTGGCAAGACAAAATCACAAATACTGAAGTATTGGAAAGATCAGGCTGTGTGACAGTGTATTCCATGCTCAGTCTTCGTAGACTTAGATGGATAGGACACGTTATTAGGATGGATGATGGTAGAATACCAAAGGACATCTTTTTTGGTGAATTACAGACGGGTAGGAGATCTCAGGGTCGGCCTCTACTACGATACAAAGATGTGTGTAAGCGGGACATGATTGATACAGGCATTGATAATGCACATTGGGAGCACGTCGCCGCTGAACGTGTTGCATGGAGGGCAACTATCAGAAACGGAATAAAGACAAAGGAGAAAATGATTGCAGATAAAGCACACACAGAGCGTGAGAGACGTAAGATGGTGCAAAATGGTGGAAATGACCATGTTTTCACATGCACCTACTGTGGGCAAACATTTGCAGCAAGAATTGGCCTTACCAGCCACACTCACCACCGCCATGGATCGTAGTTATTAAGCCTTTTTAAAGCACAATGTACCAAACTATCGTCTGTCAAGACGGAAAGGTGCCAATGGAATGGCATACTTTTACTATTTTTTTTTAACATTTAACATGACAGAACATATATCTGACGTCAGTTTTTATATCCGTCTGTGACCCATTTGAGACAATTTCGCATAGCGACATGTCTGATAATTTTTGAAGACTACATTTTTAACTGTTGCTGTTGCTTTACTTTGATCATATTTTTTTCAAATTGGGTATTTACTAATGAGTACCACTACAGCTACATAGGCCTTGAAAAACCAAATCCAGTGGTACCTCAATGAAGTCTGCATATCAATTCTAAGCGGAGATATTTGGACACAATGGAGAGTTGTGCAGTTGCAAAATCATTAAAAATCTTGTGTTCAATATCCCAACACTCAAATGTGAATATCTCCGCTTAGAATTGACACACAGGCATCATTGAGATACTGTCACCGCCTCACCTTTAGAGATATTAATTAAAGGGCTGCAACTCCAGCCCAAGGGATAGAAGTGAGTCACTCGAGGCCCCAGTAATCTAGAGCCTTCTCGAAGGACTGGTCATTGAGTCCATGGTTCCGTGGACACTGACGTGGCCCGCCTATTGCGGGGTCCACGGGGAACTCGGACAGAGTTACCACCCGTGTCGGATTGGGACACGTGTAGACCGGCAGAGGACAGACGGACTTCAGAGAGGCAACAGGGCCTGCCTTAGAGGGACTCAATAGATATCAATAGATATATATATACATAGGCTAGATAGTTTGCTAGACTGTTGTATGATAACTATGTGTTTGATGTTAACTATCTGTGATATGTAATATAGCGCGGGTTTGTTAACCCACTGCGCCAACGCACTGTATATTGAAATACAATAAATGTTCAATATCATAGCGAACGGAGTTATTGTTGCCTGTGTGAACCCGAGCTCAGATACCTAGATAGGAGCAAGACGATGACAGGCTTTTTGGGGGCCCGTCCGGGATCTGAACCCGGGACCTCTCGCACACAGATCAAGATTTGAAGGTGTACTTAATTAGCCAGGACTTCGGTCTTGTTAATCCTCTTTAATACAGAGGTTAATTGTCTTGGTACCAGTGGGGTACTATGAGAAGGGCGGGTTGTAAATACAACTACTAAAACGTCACGTAACTTCGGTCAGATAAGCATTTTTAAGGACACAGGAGACAGAGTGATCTCTTCACCAAATCAGAGAAGTGGTGTATGGGAGAATACATGAGTTTTGATGCCAGTATGTAGGTTACCAGGTTACTGCCCACCAAACTACAAACACCAACTTTATGTGATTCGGTGACAGAATTAGAACAGATCTAATTACCCTATAACAAAACCATCATCAGGGGAGAGGGGGGAAATCCTGTCACCGCCTCACCTTTAGAGATATTAATTAAAGGGCTGCAACTCCAGCCCAAGGGATAGAAGTGAGTCACTCGAGGCCCCAGTAATCTAGAGCCTTCTCGAAGGACTGGTCATTGAGTCCATGGTTCCGTGGACACTGACGTGGCCCGCCTATTGCGGGGTCCACGGGGAACTCGGACAGAGTTACCACCCGTGTCGGATTGGGACACGTGTGGACCGGCAGAGGACAGACGGACTTCAGAGAGGCAACAGGGCCTGCCTTAGAGGGACTCAATAGATATCAATAGATATATATATACATAGGCTAGATAGTTTGCTAGACTGTTGTATGATAACTATGTGTTTGATGTTAACTATCTGTGATATGTAATATAGCGCGGGTTTGTTAACCCACTGCGCCAACGCACTGTATATTGAAATACAATAAATGTTCGATATCATAGCGAACGGAGTTATTGTTGCCTGTGTGAACCCGAGCTCAGATACCTAGATAGGAGCAAGACGATGACAGATACCAATGGATTTGGTTTTTCAAAGCCTTTCTACATGTGGTGGTCTCATTACTAAATACTAAATTTGAAAATAATGATCAAGCCTGCTACATAAGTTATTTCAGTTAACAAGTGTAGACAACACACCCCAGTGTAGTTAGCATTTTCGATCGTGCCGCTACCTGAATTGAAAACGGAAGTGATTTACCGCACCACCTGGCCTGATCCACTGTGTCCCCAAAATGCTGCTGTAAAGACCATTCATGCTTAGAACGTCATTCATTCATTCAGATATCACATGACAATAACAGGTGCCATCTTAGATTCTGCAGAAAAGGTTAGTCTAAATATTCAGCGCACAGCGATTGATTGAAATTATCGTGACCTTTTAAATAAATTGAATTACTTGGCAAAAAAGTAAGTAATTTTATTTTCTAGAGCTTGTTTATTTAATATTAAGATATTTTTAGATGGATATTTAAATTCAGCACCCATTTTTACATACATTTGGAGAGTTTCATCGCTTAATTCGCTTAACATGCCGTAAAACAAAAATATGCATGCGAGATGTCATTTTGTCTTTGTGAATGGAACACCAAGATGGCGGCAGTCAGCCGTGGAAACTTTTAATGCTCAGACGTGCAATTTGGACTACTAAGGTTAAAGAGAATACAAGTTTAAAGATTATTAATAATTTATTTGTATACTTGTACTATTTTTTAACCCTTTACAGGGCACAGCGGTTGAAAACGTCTTTACTACCAAACAGGTAAAAACGTCTCAAGGTGTCAGTGACAACTAAAGGTTGAAAACACTGCGATCTCAAGACTTTGAGAAACTTCCCATTATTTATTCTGATTTTGCTATCAACTTGATAGCGAAGGCGTCATTTGCAAGTGTTTTCTTTAAATTTAATCAGATTTTTAAATTAGTTTTCAGGGTTT
Organism: Cepaea nemoralis; assembly: GCA_014155875.1. Lineage (NCBI taxonomy): Eukaryota > Metazoa > Mollusca > Gastropoda > Stylommatophora > Helicidae > Cepaea > Cepaea nemoralis. The sequence continues at coordinate 93,551 of JACEFZ010004848.1, read as the reverse complement.
TTATGCTTTTTTGTTTTTTTTTTTTGTTTTTTTTTTTCCAAAATGGATTTTGATGATTCTTCAAGTGAAAGCGGAGATTTCCCTGGGTTCAATTTAAGTGACATTGAAGTGCACGAAGTTGACTATGAATCGGAGCTAGATATCAGCGTGATGTATAATTTTTTTTATTTATCTTCTCGGGCTGGCAGAATGGTTTAATTAACTTATTCTATATATTGCAGGCCCTCATATGGACACCGATAGGGAAAAGAAAACGGGGAAAACCAAGGGAGACCCTGTGTAGAACAATCATCAGAGAAGGCTCATTCAATGGCCAAATAAACTCCAAGATCTACAAAAGGTAGCAGCGAACCGCCAGGCATGGAGAGCCATGACTTCTGCCCTATGCGCCGCCTTGGGCTCAAGAGGAAAGACTAATATATTGCAGGAAATGTTAACAAAAGAAAGCTAATGCAGTGTATAGTGAACAGATCAAGGAAATGTAAGTACATTTTCATTTTTTTGGAGGATGGATCATTTAACTCTTTACAGGGAAGCGTTTTGCCTTTGTCTAACTCTGAACGGGCAGGATTTTTTAGGCATTTCCTGAGATTTTTAGGTTAGGTTAGTATAAACATAATTTCTAAGGTGTTAGTGAACAAAATGCTATAAAATAAAGAACAGAATGAAGGAAAACAAAGGCAGATTTAAAACTGTACTCACCTATAAAATAGATAATCCAATCTTGCCTGTAATCCACACATGAGCACAAATATTTACAAAATACAACATATTGTGTATGATTGTCAGACATCTGTACACTATTTCACATACTATCACTAATATAATGTAACTATCACTTTCTTCAAAGTCTGAGAGAACTGCACATCCTATTGAAAAATAAATAATATGTCAAGTTAGGCCTTGCCACCCCAGACGCTATGATATATGGCATTACGTTGTCCGTTTAAAACTAAAAAAGCCACAGTTATAGAAGGCAAATAATACACAATTGGCGGCCATTTTAAATTATTAATTAGGTCATGGCACATCCATCGAAAAATAAATATTATGTCAAGTTAGGCCTCGCCACCCCGGCCGCAATGATATATGTTGTCCGTTTAAAGATAAACAAGCCACAGTAATAGAGGGCAGAATTTCTCAGCTTCCAATTTAATGAACCGCGATAAAATCTCCCCTATCTCTTAGGACATCATTACACTTCCTGGTATTAAATTACGTCACAAAAAATATCATCTCCGCTTAGAATTAACGTACTCTCTTCCTTGAGATACCGTTGGATTCATCTTGTCAAGCTGTATTCAACTGTGATGATTTTTTATAAGTAAAAACCCCATTTTAAAATATTCTCTGTACGATGCTACTACTACTAGTAGTACTACTACTAGAAGAAGTAGTAGTAGTAGTTACTAGTAGTTAGTAGACGTAGAAATTAGAATTCAATTTCATGATTCATCATTTAATCATTTATTTCATAAGTCACGAAGTAAATCACTATGAGGCTAACAAACAACCAAACTTCTGTCAATCTTTCTCCAATCTGGACACTAAAACGTAATTACAATTACGATTGTTTATTACTTACATAATAATTGAAAATGTTAAATGACGAAGTAAGTCGAGACACTCGACACTCCACTCCGTGTTCTGACTGACTGCTGCATCATCATCATCATCATCACCATGACATGAGTATGAGTAGTTTGTGGAAATACATACGATATTAACTTACCCATTCGAATATAGATGTGGGCTGAGGCGACATTGGAGCCGTACATAAAATCATCGACAATCCCGCCGACGGCATGTTGTTTGTTGGCAGATGAAACCGGAGCGGACAGACCAATGTTTTGCTTTCGAAGTCGCCATCTTGTCACTGACGTCTGCAGATTGTAAATATAACCTCATACATCTAGACACAGGCGACAACATCTAGATCTAGATATAAAACATCTAGAATGGCAACCCTGCTCTAGAGTAATAATGTATATGGAACAAAAGAAAAACAAAAGAAAAAACATTTATTGATTGATTGATTGATTGATTTAGGAACCAACATCACAGCATTCGGGACATTCCCATAAGCGCTCCGTCCCCATCCTCAGCAGCCAGCGAAGAGTTCCAACACTAATAACATTGTTTATGGTTTTTTGGATAAGTTTCACCTAAGATGGAGTTTTTTGTAAGGTACGTACATTGTGTCTGTGTCTATGTCTATTATGTCTCTTCTTTTCGCAGGAGCTAATATACCTAACTGTTTTCAATTCATAGAGTAAAATATAACCTGAGACATGACTACCGGAACAGCCGCGGACAAAACCTTGTTATGTGTGAATCATTTCTACTTATGTGCCAGTGTACATAAGTAGGTTGTAAAGATCAATGTATGAATCACAAATACGAGAAGTACAATTGGTAATCTCTACTAGAACGCGATCACTAGTGTCAAAATGGACGTTGCGGCTAAAGATTTCGTCAGCAATTTCGTCAGTAATACAGGTGAGCTAGCTGGAAGTAATACAGGTGAGCTAGCTGGAAGTAATACAGGTGAGCTAGCTGGAAGTAATACAGGTGAGCTAGCTGGAAGTAATACAGGTGAGTTAGCTTGAAGTAATACAGGTATCCTGGGCATAACATGGAAAGACCACACAACAAACAAACAGGTGCTTGAACGAGCAGATATTACCACAGTGCACACCCTCCTCAAGCAGAGACGCCTCCGGTGGCTCGAATTCTCGGTGGCTCGTATCTCGAATGGAGGATAACGATTTAACGTATTCCCAAAGATCTCCTTTACGGAGAACTAGCCACAGGAAAGAGGCCAACCGGAAGACCTCAAATGCGATATAGGGATGTGTGTAAACAAGATGTGAAAACCATTGGAATAGATCCAGACACGTGGGAGAGAGTTGCAACAGACAGATGCTCCTGGAGAAGAGATGTACGAAACGGACTGGTGCTCTTTGAGCGCAATCTGATCCAACAAACTGAGGATAGGCGGTACAGGCTCAAAGCGCAGTCACTTACTGCCTCATCTTAAAGATGCGGAAACTGTGACAGGGATTGTCACTCTCGCATTGGACTATACAGTCACCAGCGGTGCTGCCAGGCACCTCCCAAGCGGCACAACTCTATACTATAGTCCTTCAGGACTGAAAGAGGCCTACTATATATATATATATATATATATATATATATATATATATATATATATATATATAGTGTGTGTTGTGTGTGTGGTTCTTTTAATGGCTGTGCAGTATTTGAAAATAGTGCCGGTCCAAGATTTGTTTTTACCTATTATGTTGCATAAACTTTACAGAGGGTGAATACAAAACTTGGACCGGCAATATTTACAAACACTGCACAGTCATTAAAAATACACCCTATATAAGAATACTGTTAAGTAACACATATTTCAAACAAGTTAAAGAATTCACATATCTTGGAAGTATGATCACAGAAGGTTGCAGAAGAGACAGAGAAAACCAAATCACTTATAATTATAGATCAACTATCTTGAACTATCAATACATCTATACTGAAACATCCAAATACCTATTGATTTATTTAATTGTTTCAGGAACTACATGCACTACTGACGAGCTTAAACAAGAGGAAAACTCGAGTATAGTGCTTCCAATCTGACGTGGACAAGGTCCAATGTTCGTACCGGAATACGATCAGCGTTGCCAGTAGTGAGTTGTGCTCAATCTTTAAAATATACCTATGTCCGCAAAACGGCAGATAATGAATAATTAAAAATAATAATATTAGATTTGTATGTTACAATTCCAAGAAAAGTGTAACATAAATAAAATTAGTTCCTATGGAAATCCTTAACAGGGGATTCTCCGTGGCGAAGTTGTCAAGCCGTTTGACTCGGGCTCCGAGGGTTGTGGGTTCGTTTGCGGGCCGCGTCCTTCGGTTCACGAGTGCATTTTTTCAGTCGACTCCTGAGGGTCGTCGCTGGAGCGACAGGGTTCCTGCTTTGTGCGACGCTTTTCGCTTCTGCGGAAAGAGACCGAGACATATGGGATAAAAACCCGGTGCCATGAAGTCGACCTTGTCGACTTTTACTCGATTTGAAATCCTTAATAACAGACTTCAGAAGCAGAATCCAGTTTCAGCATTATCAGAATTGATTATGTGGTTGTTTCGGGATTTGAAATTTAAATATTGAGCACAACCCACTACTGGCAACGCCGATCGCATTCTGGTATGAACCTAAGGCCTATCCACGTCAACATGGAAGCACTAGACTCGAGTTTCGCCCTCATTTGAGCTCGTCAGTAGTGCATACCCCTGACCGGATCCGGAAACAGTCCCGGATCACGCGTGTGAAGCGGGTGTGTAACCACGCGGCACACACGGGACACACCAAATTATCACAACAGAACATCACAACGCTACCCATCGTAGGCTATGCTCAAGATTGCCCAATCGCCGCGACCGACGTCCGTCAATCGATGGATCCCGAAACAACCACATAATCAATTGATTATTGCTCACTGGATTTAGGAGGCCTGGTGTTCCTTGCCAGTGAGAAGTCCTGATCGTTCGGGTCCCATCGATCGATACTCTGGCTGTGTCCCTAGTATTATTTGGGTATTCTATGTACACTCCCGCTCCTCCATTTCGAACAGCATTTTGTGCTGACCCATCTGTGTAGACTCGGATCCAGAGGTCCTGTGGGTATTCTTCATCAAGGAAGCTGAGAGTGGCTGTTCTGCGCTGCACACTGTTCTGTTCTTCCTTGTCAAATATTCCTCTCACTTTTGTCTGGATTTGTAACGATAGTCTAAGCTCATCTTTCCATGGAGTTCGCTCTGGAATAGTTGTTAGGGGGATACCAACTGTGGGCAGATCAGTGGTTTCTCTGCAGAGTCGTTTGGCCTGGTGGATAAAACTACTTCTTTTCAACCGCCCCATAGCTAGGTTTTCAAATCTGTTCTTCATAGGGTGGCCTGGCAAGCTGAGGAACTTTTCTGCTTGTATTAGCGTTTTCGTATCTCTGTGCTCACTCAGTGCCTGTGTCCTCCCCATCTTCTCCATTTCCACTATAGGGGTTGATCTCATCCCTCCTGTGGTGACTCTAAGTGCTTGATTTTGCACCTTGTCCAGCTCTTGTAGTGTGGTATTTGATGCTGAACACCACGCAGTTGACCCATATTCCAGGTGTGGTCGTATGCTCTGTTGGTAAACTTTGCTAAGTATTTTCGTACTGGCTCCCCATGTGGTTCCACTTAGCTTTCTCAGGATGGCTATTTTCCTTCTGGCTTTTGCTACTGCTTTGTTGATGTGCTTTCTCCATGTCAGCTTGCCATCAAATGTTACTCCAAGGTATGTTGGTTCTTTATTTTCTCTTAGGGGTGTTCCATTTATCTGGATGATCCCTGCCTTTTGTTTTGGAGAGAGGGTAAATAGGGTTGTGCTGCACTTGTCAGTGTTTATGCTGACACACCATCTATTTGCCCATGCAGCAAATGTATCTACAGCTCTTTGTAGCAATCTGGTGGCCACTGATGCATATTCATTTGTGCTCCATAGAACCAGGTCACCGGCGTACATTGCCGCTTTAATTCCATGCGGTAGGTGAGCAACAAGATCATTGATGAAGATAAGAAAAAGTGTGGGGGACAAGACTCCGCCCTGGGGGACACCGTGACGCAGTAGTACTTTCTTGCTCTTGAGTCCGTCTATCTGTACTCGGGCTCTTCTGTTGTGCAAGTATGCTTTCACCCATTTGTACATTCTTCCATTGACTTTGCAGTTTCTCAGTTTCTTCATCAGACCTTCTTTCCAGATTTTGTCAAAGGCTTTCTTCAGATCTATCCATGCCGCAAGCACCAGCTTCTTCTCTTGGAATGCATCCTCAATTTCTTGAGAGAGGTAGGTTGTCTGATCTTCCGTAGAGTAGCACTGCCTAAAGCCAGCCTGCTGTGGCACAAGGATGTTTTTACTTTCAATGTACCACTGCAGTCTGTGATTGATGATACGCTCCAGTGTTTTGCAGAGACAGCTGGTGAGGCTAATTGGTCTGGAGCTAGAGGCAATGGAACCATCTTTCCCTGATTTTAGGAGGGGTATCATGATTGCTTCTCTCCAGGCTTGTGGAACACTGCCTAAGGTCCAGCTGTTATTGAAGATCTGCAACAGCTTTGCGTTGGCCTCTGTTCCTAGGTTCCTGATCATTTCATTGGAGATACCATCAGCTCCTGGTGACTTTCTCATTTTCAGTTTTGATATGGCTAGCTCCAGTTCGCTGATTGTGATGGGTGCCTCCAGAACCTCATGTACTATTTCCTTCTGTCCTGTATGTTGTCGTTTCTCTCGAATCTCTTGTTGTTTCTCTTGACTAATTTTGATATTGCTATCTTGTGCGAACGAGTCCGCAAAATGGTCAGCTGCTTGCTTTCTTGTTAAGATTTTTCCATCTTTATGTAGTGCAATTTTTGAGTTTCTCCCTGTGCCCTCGTCATTAAGCTGTTTTATTAGCTTACACAATTTCCTTGTGTCTCTTTCAAAGTTCAGAGACTCTGTTTTCTCCTGCCAGCTTTTCCGTCTAGCCTGCAGCTTGGCCCTTTGAAATTTGGCTTTTGCATGCTGGAATTTATTGTGGTGCTCTTGGCTGGGTGTGGCCTCTGCTTGCTTTCTACACACTTCAACATCATTATGCAACTGTTCCAGTTCACTACTCCAGTAGGGTTTATATTGTTTACGGGCTCCTCTTGGTACTGTTTCTCGCGCTGCCTGTAGTATGCATTTCCCAAACTCTTCAACTGCTTTATTTATGTCTTTCTCAGTGTTCAGGTTTCTAACCAGTATGCTGGTGCGATGCTTGTACATTGCCCAGTCTGCTTTCTTGTAGTTCCACCTCGAGAGGGTGCTACTTTCACTTATAAGCTCATTTTCTACGGTTAGAAAGACTGGCCGATGGTCACTGCCACCAAGTTGTTTCCCAACAGTTCGTGTAATGTTCCACTCCAGGTCTGGTGAATGAAAAGCCAGGTCAGGTGTAGTTGTAGAGTGCCATGATCTCGAGTAGAAAGTATGTGGGTCGGACGGCTTGTTAATCAACATGAATCTATTCTCATCCTGCCAGTCTTCCAGTCTCTCTCCTCTCTGGTCCATGTGATCATAGCCCCAGCTCTGCGAGTGGCTGTTGAAATCGCCACACACAATCATTTTTTCTTTTAGTGGTAGAGTGTCCAGTGCCTGTGGGCGGTCACTTGGACAGTAGTAATTGATCAGATGTAGATCTGTATTACCTGTCTTAAGTTTAAGTGTCTGATACTCAACCCCTTCCATGTAGACTTTGATTTGGGAAGCCATGATGTTATTTCTTACAAGGGTCAGTATCCCACCTTTTCGCCTGTTCTTTCGGTCAGATCGGTAACACTGGTAGCCTCTGATTTTGAAGGCTATATTTTCATTGAGGTGAGTTTCTTGCAAGCAACATATGCTTACTTTTTCTTGGTCCAAGATTTTTTCTAATTCTATTTTTTTGTTGCTGACTCCCTCCGCATTCCAGTGCATTATTTTAAGTCTTCGTTTAGTATGGCCAGTCGTCCTATTCTCATGTCCCCTGGCTCCACAGGGCATCTGAGAAGGACCTCCAGTAGTTGGGGATGGACCCTTTCGAGACATAGGGCCCGGCACTGCACCTGCCTGACGGTCCAAAGCAGGGCGAGCACCATAACGATTAGCAGTAGTCGACATATTCCATTTTGCGTGATTGCGTGGCATCCTGATTTCTGTGGTGCGCCTCTTGGCTGGTTGCCTCCGTCTTCAGCACCTTTCTTTGCTAGAGCAGACTGTGGTCTCACTCGAGTGTAGATGTGTACGCGCGCACACACCTGTCTGCGCATGCATGTACGTGCATACACATCTAGAGCATACTGGTTATTTTCCGGCGCCAGAGACTCGCCGTCGCCCCTTCTCCTGTTAGTTTAAACATGTCCGCCACGTGAAGGCCAGGAGTTGGACTTTTGCTGCATAGGTTATGTATTCACGAGCCATTGAGGTATTTGAGCAATGTTGGGCGCTCACCCCAACACCGCGCCTCGGCTACATACAGCAACATTTGGAACCCAGTGTCAGTACTATACTGCGGTCAATTTTTGGTTTAAAATCAAAAGTTCATTTAACAATAAATTTTAAATCACTTTCGAAAATCGCTATTAATGTAATTAATTTACAATTGCAACTGTTCTTCATAACCAGTTACTTCAGTTCAGATGCCAGTTTATCAATGTATGGGCACAAATCAGTCGTGCCCAAAGTCATAAGCGCAGCTAAGTTACTGTCGGTAAGTCTGGAACGTTGCGTGTTTTTTTTTTTTTATAACGATCATTGCGGAAAATGACTGCTCGCATCTGTAAGTCAAACCAAAACGACAAATGTATCTCTGGGCGAATGAACGCGAGTGTTCAAATTGTTCGACAAGCAATAGTCGCAAGAATGAAATCATATGATCAGCTGAAGGTGAAGCAGGCAGCTCCAGAAATTTACATCTCAGTGCAGAATTGCATTTTAAATCAATCACTTCGTGCTGAAGGTTTTGCTGTAATTGACAGACATTAGCATCTGGAAATATGTACGGATTTATGAAGAGGGCAACATTATCCTCCTCTTTTGTGAACTCTTGAAATCTCGACTGAAACGAGGCCTTGCGTTCCACTTTCTGACAGCTGGCGGGCAATAAGTGGCCCGCAGGCCGTGGTTTGGGAACCTCTGGTCTATGATATTCTCAGACTATAACGCTTTATTGGTCTGTACACGTATTACACATAAATATCAATTGGGGAACCATTTGAGGCCATCAAGACAGTTAATAAATAATACACACGTATTGTCGAAGATCACTTGTTCCTGCAGCGAGGCGCTGTCTTCATTTGGAAGGGACAGGTTCGAATCCCTGTCGGTAACTATAGTTTCAATTTGTTTTGTTGTCTAGTGCGTCTTCTAGCCTCTAATTCTTACCCCTACTTCTATGAGTGCCAAACAATACGTGTGTATTTATTTATAGGTCTGAATGCTCGGGGGAATAGGCGACTGGTCTTTCCCTCACTTCAGGGGAACAACGAAGGCAGGCGGAAATTCTAAATTAAAAACTAGTGAGCATCTGTTGGATATGTTTGTCCAGGACATGCTGGTGTGGTGGGAAACGAGCAGGCCGATGGATTGGCTGTGTCTGCAGGGTTCTGTGTGGATATTGGTGTATAATCAGGCAGACGTGGCCGGGGTCCTGTGAGATTGTGTGTATACTGCAGAAGAACAGATAAATCATACGGTCTGGAGAGAATGGTGCTGTAGGGAGTGATCAGAGGATCTGGCCGACACTGTGCACTCCAAGGAAAGGCCAGACGGTAACATAATCAGACTGTTATCATATATTATTGGGACTCTTCGCTAGCTGTTGAATATGAGGGCGGAGCACGTTTGGGGATGTCCCGAGTCCTGTGATGTGATGAGTCAGTGGTGAGAAACAGCCGTAGTGGCTGGGGTTTCAATGCCAAGGCTTATGAACAATGCTTGAAAGGGAGTCTGGCATATGAGACTACGACCTCCAGCATGAGAATGGAGGTGGAAGCAGTAACAGCAGCCTTCCGACGGTTGGAGGAGACCGCTGTAACACACATTGTATTCATTAAGGACTCACGGAGTATGCTTAGTAAGGTGGAGAAAGGAATACTTTGTGTAGAATGGCTTGCCTCGCTTCAGAGATCACAGAATGTGAGAATTGTATGGATTTCTGCCCTGGTCTAACGTGGTAGTCGCCTTTGAGTAGGTTTTGGTGGCTTTTTGACAGATTGATCATTCTTTTCTTTCGGTGGTAAGTAACGGGTACATCAGGTTGTCCTTCTATTTCGCCTTCGTTAGCCAATCGATCAGCTCTCTTGTTTTCGGGCACTCCACAATGGGATGATATCCACTGTATGGTAACCTTACCCTGGCGGTTTGGTGATGATTATAAGACAAAACTTCAAAGCCATAGCTATACACATATTGATTGGTAAACTGGTGATACAAGTGTAAATGGCGGTTTTAGTTGAATAGCAAGACTGAAATAAAGGTAATATCAAAGGTGATTTCCCGTCCTTGACTTGGATGAGTAAATTACAAGTACAACTACAACAAGTACCTCAGATGCCGGAGTGGTTTTTAATCTGATAAGTAAGTGGTTCAGAAGCAAAGAATGTTTGGTGTACTGCTGCTTTGAATCAATCGGGTTTTATATTTCATAACGTCGATTTCATGAAATGTTATCTGAAGAAACACTTCATCGACACACAATCGATCAGCTCTCTTGTTTTCGGGCACTCCAAAATGGGATGATATCCACTGTATGGTAACCTTACCCTGGCGGTTTGATGATGATTATAAGACAAAACTTCAAAGCCACAGCTATACACATATTGATTGGTAAACTGGTGATACAAGTGCAAATGGCGGTTTTAGTTGAATAGCAAGACTGAAATAAAGGTAATATCAAAGGTGATTTCCCGTCCTTGACTTGGATGAGTAAATTACAAGTACAACTACAACAAGTACCTCAGATGCCGGAGTGGTTTTTAATCTGATAAGTAAGTGGTTCAGCAGCAAAGAATGTTTGGTGTACTGCTGCTTTGAATCAATCGGGTTTTATATTTCATAACGTCGATTTCATGAAATGTTATCTGAAGAAACACTTGAAGTTTGAGGACCAGTCAGTGATTCATTTTATGACATGTGTGTGTGGATAATCATTAATCATTTGGTGGCTGGTAGTACTAGTAGTACTAGTATAGACTATAGTATAGTACTAGTACCAGTGGTAATGGTATTGGCTGAAGCCGGTTGGATATCCATGAGTCTTCAAAATCAGGTTTAAAGTGTCCAGTTCTTCTCCTCTTATGACCATGGTGCAAATCTTTCTAGCTAAATTAAACAGAATCCGTACTAGACCACTCTTGGAAACAAGAAACAATAGTGAAATTCAACCAACTGGTAACCAATTATTGGTAACCAATAGCAACAAGGGAAACAATTTATCAAATAATAACACCAAAAACTTACATTATTTTAACCAGTTTATTTTCTGGTAATACAATATTATACAAAACAATGTTTATCATAAACAAATACATAACAAACAACACTTTAATCAAACCACCCTCGCTAATCACCCTCGTGTTTTTTGTGTTGTTTGTACAATCTGATTCACGTGACTGGCGAGGTTAAAAACTTGCACCGTTTGTGTTGCAGCAGACGTGAAGGCTTCAAGATGACGGGGCTCGGTCTCACACATGTCTCTCCATAAAATGAACACCTTGTCCATCAGAAGCATTCAGCTCTACAATAGTTCATTGGTGTGGCATGAAAATATCAATGTGAGAACACCGCCTTATGTTTATGCCTTTATTTCTAGTGATTTTTAGTTACCGATGACGATTGGTAAACTAAAACAAAGTCTTTCAACTCTTTTGTAGCAAATGAGTTGTTACGTAACTTAAGTAAGGTTGCGTGAATTTCCCAGAAATTCATTACATTTAATTCATTTATCATTTATGTTTAGTGATTACATTAGCAGGTAGTTTTGCAACTTTTCCAGTTGAATTAACACTAACAGGGACAACATTGTCTAATATGATCCTTCGATGGGTATTGAACGTTATTGAAATGGTGATTTTAGGCACTCTTCTGAATGGGAGCAGCTATTCAAAAAATGTTGTGAATAGTACGAGCCGCTATACACAAAAATTTGTGGCTGGTCACGTCGGCACAACATTTTGTGAATAGTATGAGCCGCTATACACAAAAATTTGTGGCTGGTCACGTCGGCACAACATTTTGTGAATAGTATGAGCCGCTATACACAAAAATTGGAAGAAGACTATTTTTCTCTCTTGTCTGTCTTTTTTTGCAAGTTCTTTTTCTTCAAACCTCTCAAAGATAATATTTATCGACAAGGACACACTCTACGTACAGTGATATATATTTTAGTTCCTAAAACAAGCAACTAGAAAGTCACTTAGAAGCCCTGGAGATGTGGATATGCAGACGAATATGTCGTATTTCATGGAAACAAAAACAATCAAATGCAGAGGTTCTAGAAAAACTGGGAATGAAGAGAGAGTTGATAAAAGAAATAAAGAGGAGACAAGTGAAATATTTTGGCCATGTTAAAAGACATGATACTCTTATAAAAATCATACTGGAGGGTAAGGTTGAGGGCAAGAGGTAGGCAACGATACAAGTGGGATGATAACATCAAGAGATGAACGAACATGAGCCTGACAGAATGTACAATCAAGGCAAGAGACAGACAGTGTTGGAGATCCATTACAGCCAACCTTCATTGTGGAGATGGCACCTGATTGATTGATTTAAGAATTTAAAAAAAAATAAACATTTTTAAAAAATGCTGGCGGGGAGTCGAACCCCAGTCTCACGCATGACAGGCGGAGATACTAATGACTACACTGCTGAGATCACAATGATAGTTCCACAAACATTAATAATGTAGTCAAAAGGAAGTAGACATCATGTGACCAGCCACAAATTTTTGTGTATAGCGGCACTCCTGTCACATACATCTAATCAGATGACATTGCACTCCTGTCACCCACATGTAATCAGATGACATTGCACTCCTGTCACACATGTAATCAGATGACATTGCACTCCTGTCACACATGTAATCATATGACATTGCACTCCTGTCACATACATCTAATCAGATGACATTGCACTCCTGTCACATACATCTAATCAGATGTCATTGCACTCCTGTCACACACATGTAATCAGATGACATTGCACTCCTGTCACACACATGTAATCAGATGACATTGCACTCCTGTCACACATGTAATTGATGTCATTGCACTTCTTTCACACACATGAATCAGATGACATTGCACTCCTGTCACACATGTAATCAGATGACATTGCACTCCTGTTGCACATGTAATCAGATGACATTGCACTCCTGTTACACACATGTAATCAGATGACATTGCACTCCTGTCACACACATGTAATCAGATGACATTGCATTCCTGTCACACACATGTAATCAGATAACATTGCACTCCTGTCACACACATGTAATCAGATGACATTGCACTCCTGTCACAAATGTAATCAGATGACATTGCACTCCTGTCACACACATGTAATCAGATGACATTGCACTTCTGTCACACATATGTAATCATATGACATTGCACTTCTGTCACTCACATGTAATCAGATGATATTGCATGCCTGCAAAGATAATGAGGTTAAACCAAGCAAAGAACAATTCAATGTTCCTTGGTTTTGAATTATACACCTATTTAGGTAGCAATGTAGACAAAGATGGAACAGGTTGAGATTTTAAAATTATACGAAAGGCAAAAGGAGCTTTCATAGTGTTGGGAAACTTGTGGAAGTAAAATTAAATTTAGCACCAAACTTACAATATTTAACTACAATGTTATATCAGTACTACTGTATGGGTCAGAAACTTGGAGAATGACAGAAAGAAATACTAATAAAGTACAAACATTCATTTAGTACCTGCACAGAATCGTGGGACAGTTGTATGACAGAATCAGCAATGTAGAACCCGTGGAGAAAACTAAACAAATTCCAGTGAGCCAAGAGGTGAGGAAAAGGTGCTGACGCTGGATGGGGGACACACAGGAAACTTGAGGATAGCATAACTAGATACTCCCTTGTCTGGAGCCCACATGGATAATGAAATAATTGGAGACCTAAAACACAAGGAGAAGAGAATTAAGACATAAATAATAATTGCGAGGACATGGAGGGAGCTGCATGAGACAGCAAAAGATAGGATGTCTTGGCATCAGTAGGTCGAGGGCCTATGTCCCAACGGGGGATAAAGAGGAAAAGAAGCAGCAGCCTCTCAGACCTGAAGCAGGATCCACATGTTTAGTTAACTTTGACAGGTCGGGTAGCCAGCATCTTGGGGCCGATGTTTCCATGGGCTCCAGTGATAGGATAGCATCTACTGAACATATTGTTTTGACCTGCTTATCAATTGCTAATATCCCTTGTCTTACCATTTGTAACGTTAACATAGTTTTCAAAACATGGAAACTATGGACTGATTGAACTGAAAAATACTGAAATTCATACAAAAGTGAAATTCATTACAGATATAGACACATTTTGAGCAAATGAAAGAAGCAGAAGAAAACTATGGAAACAATTAAACCTTAATCTTTAACAATAAATAAAGCTCAGAGAGAAAAAGCATGTACTAAGCCTTTACATCCTTAAAGACTCCATTCAAGAGAAATGAAAAAACTCTTGAGTCCCAGAAGGTTTTGCAGATTGATGGTAAAATAATCACTGTGAATAAACCATGAGTGCATGGCTTTCAAAGAGACTAAAGAAACAGTGGAAGTGGCTGTTGGAGAGTGCAGACTTCTCTAGTATGCTCTTGCCAAATTAGAGAATTTAAGAACCCATTTCTTGATGGTTGGGCTTCAAGAGACAAAGCCAGTTGTATGTCCTGCATTGTCTGCAACTGAAGGAATTAAATATGAACTAGCAGAAGAAAAAGATAGCTTATATCAGTTACTTTAGGATATCAGTCGGTTATCTTAGAATATTTGTCGGTTATTTTAGAATATCAGTCGGTTATTTTAGCATATCAGTCAGTTATTTTAGGATATCAGTCGGTTATCCTGGCTTTAATTCCTCATATTCAAGACCCCCCTGCCATACATAGCAAGGTTCAGTATTGGAAGTAAATGACAGTTTGACAGTCAGTTATTTTAGAATAGCAGTCAGTTATTTTAGAATATCAGTCGGTTATTTTAGAATATCAGTGGTTATTTTTTAGAATATCAGAAATTATTTTAGAATATCAGTCAGTTATTTTAGAATATCAGTCAATTATTTTACAGTATCAGTTAGTTATTTTACAATATCAGTCAGTTATTCACTACAGTTAACATTAAGTGACACAAACAACTATGTATATTTTCAGGTTATAGCAGTAGCAAGCTTCAGCATTGTCACAGCTTTGCTTAGGTAATCATGTACAGACATGTTTTGTATGAGAACATTTATGTCTATCTGTTTCTCTGTCCTTCTTTAAAACAAAAAAACAAAACACACAAAAAACCACACACACACACACCCACCCACCCACACACACACCCACCCACCCACCCACACACACAGATGTAAAAGGATTCTTGTACCCACCTTGGAGCATATTAAGCAGATTTATTTTCTGCTGACTTGCTTTAAACTAAAGCGTAGTCCGCACACATGCTGATACTTGTAGTGCACTGGGGTACTTTTTGCGATGGATTAGCTTTCCTTATTACCAGTGTCTCTCGCCTACAAGTGAACCTATTCCAACTTCTGAGGTACTTGTAATTTATGTCCCTAAGTCAAGGACAAGAAGTTAACATTTTAGTCTAACTTATTGAGTTGAACCCGCTACCTCGACATCAGCACACCGGAAGTTTAAAGCATGCACTCTTTCCGTTCAGCCATGCTTAATGATACTAGACCTGTATTTTTGTCTGGCAGTCGCACCCTGTAGGTAGTGTGGTCAGTATCACGCCGGTCACCTTTCTTCACAAGAATTTTCCTGATACTCATTGTAGGCCACCCTGAACTGGGGGGATCAGGTTCATTTTGAAAATGCTGACTGATGTGTTTATTAGTTAACAGATCATCCTCATTGCACATCGAACCATAGAAGCTTGCATCCCCTCCTCAGTAAATCCCACAGCGTGTAGCGGCTAACAATACCAGTTCTGTGTTGGTTTATTAATCTTCTTTGGTTTCTTTCATAGTGTTCATGTTTGGCCAAACCTCTTTTAATTTGCTGTTCTCGCAGGACCTGATCGATGTGTATTACAACCCATGACCCTGGACTGGCAGGCGAGCTCCTGGCCACTACGCTATCACGGCTCCCACGCACACAAGCTGGCATACACATTTTAGTTTTGGGTACTTTTGCCTTAATTCACCCCAAACAAACGTCACCAGCTATATTTAGGGTCACCAGCTATATTTAGCACTGACGGTGATCTCCTGTGTTCGGGTACAGTGCGGGTCAGTGCGTTTCAATTGCCCCACAGTATTTCTTTGGCTTTAGCAACCATTTCTCTGTGTGTGTGTGTGTGTGCACGTGCGTGCGTGCATGCGCATGCGCGCGCACCGTGCTTGCTGTCTCATCATGAGTTTTCTGGAACTGGCAGCTGTCCACGACAAGCAGGAGTAGTGTTGCTTTTCTGCAGCATCATGGCGCATCTGACATTCTGCTAGACACTGTTCTCATAATCATGTCATCATGGTGCTATCGCTGAATGAGCGTCAGGACAGATGGAAATGCCGACATTCACCATGTCGGGAGGACATCCCGCTGAGACAAGGCACATGGCTGCAGGGCTCACGTCTCCCGTACAAACAGATCATTCTTTTTGTATACTGCTAGTCTCAAGAGTTGACAAGCATTTCATTTTGCCAGTTACAGTTGGGGATTTCGCCGAGAGCAACTGTTGACTGGAGTAATAACCTACGAGAGGTTTGTACCAACAAACCGCTAGTCAATCCGGTAGTAATTGGAGGACCAAATACCACTGTCGAGATAGATGAGAGCCTATTTACAAGGCGCAAACATTATGGGGGACGAGTATTTCCACAACAGTAGGGGTATTTAGTAGATGACATTGTTCAATTTTGGCCACCGCAAGAATAGCATACCCGCATAGAACATTGCTCACCGATAAAATTGAGCACTGAGCTTCGGCGCAACACAGGGAACCCCTGGATGTGACATCATACCCTGGGATTCCATTTGTTTGGGGTGAATTAAGGCAAAAGTATCTAGTTTTGCGCCAATTAAGGGTTTAAATAGAATCAACATTATAGTCCTCAGGGGTAATATAAATGAAAGAATCTGCTTACATGCCTTAAGGCTGTCAGCATGGCTGAATGCTCTTAAACATCCAGTGTGCTGATGCTGAGGTAGCGGGTTCAACCCCTACACCGCACAATTGAACTAAAACTTTTACTTCTCATCCTTGACTTGGGGAGGTACTAGAAGTTATAGTGGGCTCACCTGAATACAAGGGACACTGGTAACAGGGAAAGCTAACCCACATGCAAAAATCAGTCCAGTGTGGACTAAGCTGAGATTTAAATTGAAGGACCAGGGGAAAAAATGCCTTAAGGCATATGGTGCTAGAACCATATTTTGTATAGACTTATCGACATTCCAGGGGTGTTGCTGTCTGTATCATGCTATTCCCGTTCATTTCCCAAGACATCTCTTCAGATTTAGACAAAAGTAAAAAAGAATTTAGAAGCCAGTCCAATTTTATCAGGAGTCATCATATTTATTTTTTTGCAAATATTTTGTAGAACTGAATTTGAAAGTTCAGGCACCAGGTAAAAAAATGTTCAGGCACCAAAGTAACTGGAATGCGATGTTCATAGTGCACTGACTGTAAATATGAGTTCATTGTCCCTGCCTGTGATCATGTAAGTGTTTGAGTGACACCTGAGGTCTTAGATGTGTTCATTCATCAGGCACTATGGCAGCCAACAGCAACCTTGTCATGTGGGACGTGTATTATTTGTACTTTGTCCATAAAATTACTGTATCTGTTCTTTGTCCGTACAATTACTCTATCACTATTTGTACTTTGTCCATGCAGTTACTCTATTACTCAGGTGCCATCTCCACAGTGAAAGTTGGCTACAGTGGATCTCCAACACTGTCTGTCTCTCACCTTGATTGTACATTCTGCCAGACTGCTGTTTATCCATCTATTGATGTTATCTTCCCACTTGTATCATTGTCTACATCCTGTCATTTGTCTTCAACCTTATCCTCCAGAATAGATTTTATGAGTGTTATGTCTTTTAATATGGGCTTAATGTTTCACTTTGCCTCTTTTTTATTTCTTTCATCAGCTCTTTTCATTTCCAGTTTTTCAAGAAGCTTGTGTTTGATTGTTTTTGTTTCACAAAAATACAACATATTCTTGTGTATAACTACATCCCAAGCCTCTATTCAACTCTCGAATTGCATGTTCATTGTCCAGACTTCCGCACCATATAGTAGTCTTGAATGTACGTAACATTTGACAGTTCTTATTCTCATACAATTGCAACTCTGAACATAAACTTCCTAGTCAATCACAAACAGCCAATGAATGGTGGGGTTGATCCAATATCCTGTAAAGTACCAACAACTAACGTTTTCATCATACAACCATCAGTGTAGCACTCTTATCACTGATCACCCTGCATAACCTGCATGTGTATGTACATATGGGCATTGTTTAGTTACATTGTGAATGTTCATAGAGATGTGACATTTGCCAGTTTTGACCAACACATCAGACTTCAGTGCTACATTTTGAAGACCTGTTGCTCTGCTTCTCCAATCACCACCCTCGTGTCCAGACTACGGTGGTAATGGACCAGGATTTGGTCAATTCTGGTTCACAAACTCTGGTGTAAGCAGACAAGCCTTGCATCACAAATTGCAATCAGCTCCTACTGCATCTTCAGTCTGAAATACATGTATGTACTTATCTCCACACGCACAAACACGCA
Source organism: Cepaea nemoralis (assembly GCA_014155875.1). Taxonomy (NCBI): domain Eukaryota; kingdom Metazoa; phylum Mollusca; class Gastropoda; order Stylommatophora; family Helicidae; genus Cepaea; species Cepaea nemoralis. The sequence continues at coordinate 74,960 of JACEFZ010004848.1, read as the reverse complement.
TGCATATCACCCATGTGCATACATGTATACATATGGTACAGTGTTTCATTATGCAACAAATTCTGTATTCCCTCAGTTATGGATGAATGAGCTTGGATCTGCCTGAGATATTATATACAATAATAAGCCATACAAGATATCTTTGTACAGTAATGATATTCTATATATTTTGTTGATTTGTCCATTCCCAGTTTTGTAGGTGCAGGCTCTGTGCTTGTGTGTACAGTTTATCACAGACGTGTGTTCTACCCAGAGGTGAGTTATTTACACTTGAGTATTATTGATTTTGATAACATTTCGATACGTTAAACCTTGACCTATTACTTCATACCATAGATAAGTCAGACAACACCCAACCAACCAGGAACTGGCCTACAAAGGGTTTGGCTTGTGTGGTTGTGGGTCTGTACCCTGAGATGCGTCTAAAAGACAACATGAAGAAGAATCTTGACCTGTTGTATGGAGAAGCACTAAGTAGCAATCAGTTTCATTGAAGATTCAGGAATTGTAACATTGTTGTTGGTGTGCTCATTGACTAGTTCAGTGATCTGATGGTCAATTCCTATGGTGACCAGATTATCAGTCAAAATTATAAAGGAAATATAATAAATATAACAATCAGTGTAGAATTTATCCTGAGACAACAAATAAAGCAGTTTGGAAATCTTATAAGAATGAAACCTGATCAACTACCAGTAAGAGCATACAGCTAGAAATGTTCTGGATGTAGAGCCAGAGAAAGATGAAGAAAGTGATGGATCAACATCTTATTCTTCCTTCTTTCACATTTGTTCCCTCATTGGTGCCCTCAACCAACTCACTCCTGGCCCTCCTATCTGTAACTATGTGATGCCGCTCCTCCCATGTCCTCCCCCTATTATACTTTTCTCCATTTGATTTTAGGTCTTCCTCTATTTCTTCTGCCCTGTGAATTCCCGAATAAGGCTTGTCTAGTACAGACAACATGTATGGTACACTAAACAAATATGAATACGACACAGCCCAGGCAACACATCTGGCCTTGGAGTGACAGCTTAGGCTCCTCCACCCTTGCACTTAACATCAAGTACAGAGCTAAAAAGAGACAGAGATTACATCATCAGTTACTCACACATATGCATGAATCATTTAAACACTTACTTCAATAATAACTTAAAATGACCATAACCAAATTAAGTAGTGACTTGACCCTAGTCAAGCACTCTGTAGGATAAGCAGGATGGACAGTGATTAGTCTCCAATGATCCAACCTGCCCTGAATGCCCACAAGCTGATTTTTTTTAGCTTGGTTTGTCAACTTTTTCTCACATGAGTCCATAGGTCCTGCTTGCTTTGTGGCATTCATGTTTTAGCAAACTCATGTTGTCATAATCCTCTACCTATGGCCCAGACAGGCTGTGACAGAGTTGAGTCAAGAACCGACATCATTGCGCTCAGGGCATTCCCATAAGCACTCAGTCATCATCTTCAACAGCCAACAGAGAGTTCCATTACTAATGGACGACTGTCGACCAGATCATCTGACCATCCCCTGCTGCTGCATTCTCTCTATACCATGATAGTCTATCTGTTCTTCTGCATTATTCACGTGCTCCCTAAGTGCCTTCACCACATCTTATCATGCATCAAATCAACCCTCAGTGACGGAGCATTACAGTAAAGGGTCCCCTTGTAATGATCATGAGTATCCCATATGAAAAGTGGAACAGATGAAACTAGTAAATGTAGCAACTTTTCTAGAGGTCTCTTCATCTTAGCTTCAGGATCTAACCACTGCACTTGATCAATAACATGATGTTTGAGATAATACAACTATGTTTGTGATCGATTGTCAAGGCATGATCGTTTTTCATTTGTTACCAGGACACAGGTTCAGCACTGGTTCCTCAGATTTCAGATCTCTCTCTGTCTCTCTCTCTCTGTCTCTTTCTCTCTCTCTCTCTCTCTCTCTCTCTCTCTCTCTCTCTCTCTCTCTCTCTTTCTCTTAATCTCTCTCTCTCTCTTTCTTTCTCTTAATCTCTCTCTCTCTCTTTCTTTCTTTTAATCTCTCTCTCTCTCTTTCTTTCTTTCTCTCTCTCTCTCTCTCTCTCTTAATCTGTCTGTCTGTCTCTCTCTTTCTCTTAATCTGTCTCTCTCTTAATCTGCCTTTCTCATCCAACTTCCTTCCACCTAAGACTGTACAAGGATGTCATGAACCTAGTCTAAACAGGATGTCATGAACCTAGTCTAAACAGGATGTCATGAACCTAGTCTAAACAGGATGTCATGAACCTAGTCTAAAAAGGATGTCATGAACCTAGTCTAAAAAGGATGTCATGAACCTAGTCTAAAAAGGATGTCATGAACCTAGTCTAAAAAGGATGTCATGAACCTAGTCTAAAAAGGATGTCATCAACCTAGTCTAAAAAGGTACCAGAAAATGGTGTGAGAAATAAAGGTGGTTGACCCGACATTAACACATCACCCATCAAGTGCCGATTGGTCCATTATTGCCTCTCCATAGCACAAAGCCTGGGCTAAAATATAGAGATCATGTGTTGCCCATGCAGCATGATCCCTCTCTCGGCCTGCCTAGTTCACTCCAGAGGAAAGGTAACACCTCTACATCTGGAACAAGACAAGCTGCAGAAGCTGCCAGAGCAGCAAAGCAATGCTCTGTCCGCCTGTCGGAGCTTTGATCATAGACCAGCCGCCAACCAAGGCTTAGGGCCTGGTCTGCCCTGCCATGACACTTTTTCTTTAGTTGCATTTCCTCGCACCAGGGTAAGGCTTGTACCCTTCCAATTGCGCTCTTCTGCCCAAAGCCGTTGGCACAATGTGGGGTGTCGGGTTTGGTAAGCACCACCCAACGTTCGGCGCTAACAGAAAGCAGGTAGTACCATCTACTGTTATACGGTAGCTCAGTCATATCTGACTAAGACCTGACACACACACCCAGGGACACATAATACCCCACCAACCAACCCAACCCCCTCCCGCAATCCCCCACCCACACACACCACCCACACAAACATCCTCCACCAACCCACACATCTTGCACCCACTCACATACACATCCTAATCCACACACCCATCCCCCACTCACACATCTTCTGCCCACCCACCCACCCACACCCCCAACCATCCATCCCCCAACCACACCTCCATTGACCACACATTCCCCACCCACACACATCCCCCACCAACCCACACATCATGCACCCACTCACATATCCCCAACCCATACACACACATCCCCACCAACAGACATCTCCCTACCCACAAACACACATCTCCCTACCCCCAACCATTCATACACACACCCCACCACCCACACATATACACACACCCACTCACACATACACTAACTCACATCCCCCACCACACACATATCCCCCACCCGTGCCACACACATCCCCCACTCAACCAATATTCCCCACCCACACACCACACACAGGTATCCCACACCCACACACCAAAACATCCCCCACCTACACACCACACACATACACACAAATATGGGACTAGTTGCCGAATACACCTGTAGACATAGACAAGGGTCCTTTATTATTGTAATGAAGAGGTCTGAGTGCCCAGAAATCTGGAATTAAACAGCTTATCACTGGCTGCATGTATGTTGCTTGTTAACACGACCTGTTGGGGAAGCAAAGAATAGTAGCATCATATTCTACCCACTGTGTCACAAGAGGCAACTAAAGGAGGCTGGCAGCCTCTAAATATTTGTATGGGAAAACATTAGCTGTAAACTCCAGCCAGTTGTTAATGTCTTTATCAAAGAGCTAGGTTTGGGATGCTTAAGGCCCTGTGTTCCATTGTGGGATCAAAGTCATAAGAATGAGCAGTGCTGCATCCACTGCAAGAACCAAGCAGGTTCCTAGCACATTACCACATGATGGATATGTATGACTAGATCAGCTTGTTTTATACTCTGTCCTCAGATATTTCCAACCTTCCATTTAGCCCTTGCTGACTTGCTTGCTTCCTTCACACTCATAGTCAGCTCAGCCACATTCTTGAGTGATACTTCTGATCCTGGAGGAGTGTTCTGCGCCACCATCTCAGGTTTAGTAACTGTAAGTTACTGAAGTTTATGTGAAGTTTTAATCTGTTGTGGTAGTACTGAACTGATGTGTCTTTGACCAATGAGCTGTTTGAAATATGTTCATTTCAATTACATAGCCTTACTGGAGCATCATGCAGAGCAAGTCTTAAAACTGCTGATCAAATAATAACTAAATTAAGTGGCACTACGTTGTCATGATCAGTGCCACTGCAAATTGGGTATTCCCATGCGTGTTCAGTCCTCCAATGCAGCAGTCCCAGATCGACCCAGCTTAAAATTGGCACAGGGAAATGTCTTGTAAAGTAAAGACGGGTGGCGTACTATTACCATCACCCACCAGGTTTTGATTTGTCTATAAAATTATGGATCCAGCACCAAGTGCTCACTGTACCCAAGACATGTCAAGGGATCCTGTACTTTCTGATATTCCCAATATATTTTGAAGATATCTTGAATGGGCACATTTTCTACTGATTTGATGTATATTTCCACGTCAGTGGAGTGTCCAGCATGCCTATCAGCCAGCCTGAAGGTCATGTGTTTGAATCCCTATTGAGTGTCAAAATTGACCTCATCCACTCTTGTCAGCCCAGTCACACATGTAAACCAAAACTTGCCTGCGATGTAACGGCAGCTGTCATGATACTGTCCTCATCACCCCTCAAGTGCTGCTTGGTCTGTACACATCTGGACCTAGCAACATACACATGCCTCAAAGCATATTAAATTGTCCCATATCTGACTTTACTTATAATGTATTTATTTATAATTATTACATACTTTGGATAGTGTAAAGAATGGACAAACAGCTTTCTTCGGTCATGTGATGAGAAAAGAGGCAATGGAGAACATCATGACAACTGGAAATATCGAGGGGAAGAGAGGCAGAGGAAGACCAAGAGAAATTATGCTGGATGGATTGAGACGGTAGCATGGAGGAATATCAACAGCGGAATTGATCCAGAAAACCAAAGACCGAGATCTGTGGAGAGTCATGAACGCCTACGCCAGTTGGCATGACACTTGATGATGATGATGAAAGAATGGACATCATTGCACTCTGGGTTAATCCATAAGTTATTACTCTTCATCACTTGACGGCTGCTATTTGGTTGTTGTTTTAATGTTTTCTTACCTCCACAGAGTTTTTACACAAGTGCATTTCTCTTGACTCTTGTTTATGCATTGGAAGTCTTGTTGCGGTTTAGGAAAAGGCTACAGGATGGCATGCGGTTAGACACTGTATCTGTAAGTTGCTTCAAAATTGTTTTGTCATTTGGTGTTAACAGTCAATGCAGAAGATGAGGAGTGGCTGGCCGAGTGGTTAGAATGCCGGACTCCCATTTGGGAGACCCGGGTTCAATCCCTCGGTAAGGTGTGGGATTTTTTTCTGTTGGGGGCAAAAAGAAATTTCTAACCTGCACAGTTCGCGGCGACTGCACTACCCAGGCGGCCTTAATTCCTCAGGCTCAAAGACCCCTCTGCCATACACCACAAGGTACTATGTTGGCAGTAAATGACAGTCAAAGCAGATGTAATGTGCAACATAATATTGGTCATCATTGTCATGTACTGGCACCTTGTCGTCTTAACAGATGATAGTTTGTTACATTGTGTTTCCAAATAAAAAAAAGGCATAACCTCCTGTTCATAGCACAAAGCATGGGCTGAATTGTAAAGACCATGTGGTGCCCATGCAACACGATTCCTGCCTCTCGGCCTGCCTAGTTTACTCCAGAGGAAAGGTAACACCAATACGTCTGGAAAAAGACAATCTGTTGACTCTGCTGGATCAGTAAAGCAATGCTTTAATTGTCCGCCTGTCGGAGCTTTGATTCTTGACCAATTGCTGACCAAGGCTTGGAGCTCTCCTGCCATAACATTGTCTTAGGTTGCATTTTCTGACACGAGGATAAAATGTGTACCCTCACAATCACGCTACTTCACTCGAAGCCATTGGCACAATGTGAGATGTCAGGTTTGGTGAGAGCAGCCCAACATTCAGCCCAAACAGATAGCATATAGTACCATCTACTGTCATAGGTAGCTCAGTCTTTCTGACTAAGACCAGACATCATCATTATCATGTGCTATGCTAATAAATGTGGGTGATTATTGTTCGCAATCTAACATGATTGTCAGTCTTAGATCAGTACTGCTTTTGTCCCGATTAAGCCAAAGTAGCCAAGCCATCCTGGTATTTATCTTGTTGTCTTTCCCTTGTTCTTTTCCCATCAAGGTTGCCAGTTGTCGCTAAGTTTTCACATTGGTCCCATGTCTAGTTTATTCTGATGGGAAAGGAGAGAGACAGAGGGACTGCTAGTTTTAGCAAGTAAAGATGATTGTAGTCATTTGTTTTATTGAGGAGCCTTGGTGCCAGGTGGACATTGCACTTTTCCAACACACTGTTACACCTCCTTTTGTTTCTTCTGATGCCATAGTTTTGAGAGTAGACTCAATGTTTTACAAGGAATACCAAAGATATGTTTGGGAAAGAATTAGAGTAAGGAAGGTCACCAGTCACAATACCCCATTTCACAATGCAGTGACATAGTATATATGTAGTCCTGTAATTTCACACCACCTGTGCATTGATTGTCATGTTTTTACTTTAATCTTTTGTCACTTCAGGATGAGGTTATGTGTGTGTACAAGATTGTGAAATATGTTTTTGTTATGTTATTTTTAAAGTATTTAAAATAATAACAGCTTCACTGTGGATAATTACATAAGTTATCAGCTCACTCTATATTTACAGCCATGTCCAAATATGGGGAGGATATGGACGGAGCTGCCTAGGATAGCTCAGGATAGGAGGGTGTGGAGTGAGTTGGTTGAGGGGCTAAGCCCCAGTGATGGATATAGGACAAAGAAGAAGACAGTACTGTCATCATTTAGTCAGATTGCTGATTTAGTCTGATGATGGTTTTGTTATGTTCGTTTCCTGTCACTAATCTCTGGGTTTATTTGTTGTGTATTTCATGTGGTTAGCTTCAGAGAAAATGACACTTTGCTTATAAAAATGTGGCTTTTTTCAGGTGAGTGCTGTCAGCAGTCGGCCAGTGTATTTAGCCTATACATTTTCCTGGTAAGGACAATTATTGCAAGTTGTTCACTTTCAAAGCAGGTGTAGTTTATTGTGGATGTAACAGGAGTTGGTGGCAGAGCAATAACACATATATCTTTGGTTGTGAACTGTCTTAGATCAGTTCTAATATATTTATTCGGACTTAACTGATTTGATGCCGAAGGATAATATATCGCCACATGGGACCTCATATTTGAACAAAGGAACGATATATCACCATAATAGGGTCAGTGTGTTATTTGTTTTATTTCGTGGTATCTTCCACAATTTCAATGTGAATGGACAGTGACATTACAATACTTGTTCATTTGATTGTGTACCGAGTCAGAGGAAGGCCAATCACATTACAGTGGAACAAAGTGACCTCACAATGTCACCATCTGTTAAGTTGGAACATCTAGAAGATGCATCAAATCATGAATTTGAATCATAAGCTCGCTGTGTGGATGTCATCTGCAGACTGATCTCTTATGGTTTCCGGAGGAACAGCCTGTGGTGGACGAATGGCCCAATATACGGAAGTGAGGCTAAGCAGCCATGTGCAGGATGTGACAATTCCTTGGCTGAGCCCAGTACCAGAGCGCTATGTGTCGGCTCTGCAATTATGGAAGCCTCCTTGGATGACGGGGAATGCCCATGGTCTGCCCCTGCCTTCCCTCGAGGGCTGACCATTATGTCTCCAGCTGTTCTAAGTGGACCAACTGGGATGGGGGAAAACACCACAACAGTGAGTTGACCATCCTACGAAACACCCAGGAAGGTAACCCGGTCAACAAATGCCTACAGAAGTTGGATGCACCAAAAGGTGCAAATATCGCAGCTCTGTTGTAAACAGACACAGCACAATTACGTCGAAAAAATATTCCGGACAAACGCAGAAGAAGAAGAAATGTATTTGATCAACTAAAATACATATTCTCATATGAACATCTTGTGAGTACATATATCATGAATTTTATTAACTACAACACGAAATCTTACTGAAACATCTATTGAAAACACCAGATCATGAATTTATCTACAACACTTATTCTAACTGAAACTTTTAATGATCACACTAAATAATAAATTTGATTAACCATAGCACTTATTCTCACTGGAACGAATGAACAAACTTTATCTTCAAAAGGTCACAAATTGGCCCATCTTAAATTAAGGAACAACCATTGTGCACACCATATAATGTATTTGCTTAACTACAACATTTTGAACATATGAGGATTATTCAAATATGAGGACTTAGTTGTTACAGATTAAGTTCATATTGAGTTTTTGTCGAATCCTATTGATGTGAGTTATTTAAATGGCTTGAAGATTTGTCCAGAGGTGATAACTGGGTCCTATCCCAGCATTCTGAGCAAGGTCATAATCTCTGCCAGGTGTGAGTGCAAGACTTGGGTGCTGCCTGCCTACCATCATCATGGGGAATAGCCGTGACCCTTGCAGACTCACACCATGGATGGTTTGTAGTGCTTGGCAGGTCTCATCACTATGGAGATCGTGGCTGATCCTGCCTTTGTTAGCTAGACTAGTGTCTACCTCAACATCCATTCTGTGGCTGGTGATTGTGTTTTTGTAAAGCTGACCTGTTACACTGTACATGTTTGCTGATTTGTCCATTGGTTTTACTGTTCATGCCCTGCAACTGAGGGAAATCTGGGCTTAACTCATATCTCCATTATGTTTTTACTGTTTATGCCCTGTAAATACAGGGAAATCTGACACATATCCCCATTATTTCTAAATAACATGCAGACAGGGATTATTTTTTCTTTTTATTGAATGTGTCTTTTGTTGTTTGCTTCTCACTTTAGGTTGGTCCCGCTGATCTTAGCGGTTGTGATCATAGCGGAGAGCCGCAGTGAATTTAAGAGCAAGCAGTGCTCACTGTGAGTGTTACATTAGTGTGTGAATAGTTTAACCAGGGATGTAAAACCTTAACCTGGGCTCTCAGGTCAGCTGTGCCAAAAATGGGTACCAGGAAATATTCTGGGGAGTACAGGTGGCTGGTGTGGTATTGACCACATGACCCCTGGAGTGGCCATTGGTTGGTACAAACATGGGGCTGGCACCACATACCCAGTCAGCCTGAAGTGGGGGAGGGGCGCTTAGTGTAAGTATGCATGGAAATCTGGCCAGTGGTGTCAGTTGGTTCTCACAATATAAGTAACTTAATTGTGTTGAGGACACCGTCTTGATGGTAGCAAGTCAAACACATCTGTAGAACATGATTGATACCAGGGTTGTAGAAAATGATTGATACAAGGGTTGCAGAAAATTAATAATACCAGAGGTGTAGAAAATCATTGATACAAGGGTTGTAGAAAATGATTGATACAAGGGTTGTAGAAAATGAAGAAAATGGTTACAGCGTAAATAAGACAACAGAAATGGATCCTGTTCAAATGTACAATTAAACTTGGAGAGCACAGTGACAACTGGAAAGATCAGCGGTCAGAAGAGACAGACTGAGAGGATCTAAGACATTGGCATAGAAGAGTACCATCAAGAGTGTATCCAGAACACCGAGACCTGAAATCTGTGGACAGACATGAACACCTATGTTTCTTGATCTGGAGAAGTGAATGACATGCTAGGCTACTACCGTGACTCGATGTTGCTTTGCTGTACCTTTGTGTGGTTTTCACATGAAACAGGATCTGTACCATTGTGTGGTTTTTATGTGAAACAGAATCTGTACCTTTGTGTGGTTTTGACGTGAAACGGAATTTGAACCTATTTGTGGTTTTCATGTGAAACAGAATCTGTACCATTGTGTGGTTTTCACATGAAACAAAATCTGTACATTTGTGTGAAATACAATCTGTACCTTTGTGTAGTTTTCATGTGAAGCAGAATCTGTACCTTTGTATGAAACACAATAGGTTAATAGAGCACTGAAAACCTGATGATGGAAACGCTGTTTTCAAGTAACTGGTTCATAATTTTATGTAATTTCACTGTTTGGTCTGTAGATTGTAATGTTACCACTGCATAGTCCATTGTTGCCTGGATTCATCATTGTTCAACATTATTCATGTATACTCTTGTTGCTTTTCAGATGTTTTGCAGATTTTAGATTTGATGGGGAGAGCTGCTGGAATGGGGTAAGTGAAAACAGTAATTTCTTGTGGCTTTGTCTTCCTCTTCTTTCCCGATCCTAGTGTGTGGTAGAATAGATTTCTGTATAATTAAACTATCCCAGCCTAGAGGTGTGGTAGAATAGATTTCTGTATAATTAACCCTTTACAGGGCAGACGCTTGTCCGTTTTGTAGCCCTGAACGGGCAAGATTTTTTCAGGTTCTGTAAAATTTTGGGTCGCGTTAGTAAAACCATCACAAATAAGGTGTTAGTCAACCGATTTTAGTTAAATAAACACACAATGAAGGGAAAAGCATGCAGAATATGTTACTCACGTGATTGTTGCCGGTAATCCATATATGAACACAAATATTTACGAAATACGGCATGTTGCTTGTGATTTTCCGTCATCTATACGGCAATTTACAAACACATTTTCAGAATCATAATCACTTTCTTTAAAGTCCGACTCAGACTGCTAATGCAAAGTAACGCTTTGCACTGATATCTAGCTCCGATTAATAGTCAACTTCGTGCCCTTTAATGTCATTTAAATGAACCTAGCGAAATCTCGGCTATCACTTGAAGAATCGCCGAAATCCATTTTGAAAAACAGCGTAAAAATCCTGAAAACTATCAAAAATTGTCCTTAAAAGTCCGTTCAAATTCATACTATCGCTTTTACAAATGGCGGCCACGTTGTCAAGCTGTCGGCGAAAGCGAAAGTAGACGTCGGAAGTGTCGGAAAGCCGAGAGATCGCGATTTTACAATGCATAATAGTATCGGCCGAATCGGACGCTACGATCGTTTTATGGCATCGGCCGGAATCGGACGCTGTGACCTGTAAAGGGTTAAAACTATCCCAGCCTAGTGGTGTGGTAGAATAGATTTCTGTATAGTTAAATTATTCCATTCTAATGTAGTGGTATTATGGATAGTTAAACTATTCCAGCCTAGTTTTGTTGGTAGAATGGATAGTTAAACTATCCCAGCGTAGTATTGTGGTAGAATTTATCTCTATATAGTTAAACTATTCAAATCTAGTGTTTTGGTAGAATAGATTGTTATATAATTAAACTATTCCAGCCTAGTGTTGTAGATAGAGTTGATCTTTCTTAAGTTAAACTATACAAATCTAATGTGGTGGTACAGTGGACCACTTTATAGTTAACTATACTAATCTAGTTTTATGGTAGAAGGGATCACTATATAGTTAAATTATACCAACCTATAAGGCTAACTCAGTCAACAAACGCTCACAGTAGTCAGATGTTTTGGCCTAAAGGTGCAAATATCGCAGCTGTACTGTTAACTGACCACAGTGCAATCACATCCACAATAAACAATATTCGACAAACGAAGAAAATACCAAGCTAGTGTCTTGGTAGAATGGACTGCCATGTAGATTATACCAACCTAATGTTAAACTTTACCAACTTAGTCCATCTGTTATATAGTTAAAATATACCAACCTAGTGTTACGTGTGTGTATTGTTATATAGTTAAACTATACAAACTTAGCGTTGTGGTTGATGTGAACAGCAATTTAGTTAACTATAGCAACCTAACCTATGGACAAGGGAGAGGTGGTTGGGTGCCTGTGGGACCAGGTAGAGAAAGCGGGAGAATAGACAGAACCCGTATGTGGAGAGAATGATATGGTGGGGAGGGGCTCTAGACGAATTGCAAAACAGAGGGAAGACCAGGAGAACTTTCAATCGGATGGCATTTGGAACGATTAGCAGTATGATTCTTCGCTGGCTGTTGATCGAGGGAACAGAGCGCATTTGGGAATGTTCTGAGTGCACTGATGTCGGTTCTTAGCTCAACTCAACTCATAGCAACCTAGTTTTGAGTGGATTGCTTGGTTGATTCAAGAATTCACATAACACTCCATGCAAACCCATTAATGGTGTGGCTTCCATAGCAACTGTCACTTTGTGTGGTTGTAAACACGTTGATTAATCCTCTCCTATGTCCTGCCTCACCACACCCGCACCTCTCATACATGCCTCCTTACCACACCCACACCTCTCATACCTGCCTGTATACATGAGTGTAAGAACATATACATGTACTCATACATGAGTATGAATGTCCCACTGTATAGTTAAAATGTACCAAGCTAACATTGAGTGTGAGTGACCCACTATATAAACTGTACCAGGCTAGAGTTGAGTGTGACTTACCCACTGTATAATTAAACTGTATGAGTAACCCACTATATAGTTAAATGTACCAAGCTAGAGTTGTGTGTGAGTAACCCATTGTATAGTTAAAATGTACCAAGCTAGCATTGAGTGTGAGTAACCCACTATATAAACTGTACCAGGCTAGCGTTGGGTGTGACTTACCCACTATATAGTTAAACTGTACTAAGTTAGAGTTGTGGGTGAGTAACCCACTATATAGATAAATTGTACCAAGCTAGAGTTGAGTGTGAGTGACCCACTATATAAACTGTACCAGGCTAGTGTTGAGTGTGAGTGACCCACTATATAATCTTTACCAAGCTAGTGTTGAGTGTGAGTGACCCACTATATAATCTTTACCAAGCTAGTGTTGAGTGTGAGTGACCCACTATATAATCTGTACCAAGCTAGTGTTGAGTGTGAGTGACCCACTATATAATCTTTACCAAGCTAGTGTTGAGTGTGAGTGACCCACTATATAATCTGTACCAAGCTAGTGTTGAGTGTGAGTGACCCACTATATAATCTGTACCAAGCTAGTGTTGAGTGTGAGTGACCCACTATATAATCTTTACCAAGCTAGTGTTGAGTGTGAGTGACCCACTATATAATCTGTACCAAGCTAATGTTGAGTGTGAGTGACCCACTATATAATCTTTACCAAGCTAGTGTTGAGTGTGAGTGACACACTATATAATCTGTACCAAGCTAGTGTTGAGTGTGAGTGACCCACTATATAATCTGTACCAAGCTAGTGTTGAGTGTGAGTGATCCACTATATAATCTGTACCAAGCTAAGTGTTGAGTGTGAGTGACCCACTATATAATCTTTACCAGCTAGTGTTGAGTGTGAGTGACCCACTATATAATCTGTACCAAGCTAGATGTTGATTGTGAGTGACCCACTATATAATCTTTACCAAGCTAATGTTGAGTGTGAGTGACCCACTATATAATCTTTACCAAGCTAGTGTTGAGTGTGAGTGACCCACTATATAATCTGTACCAGGCTAGTGTTGAGTGTGAGTGACCCACTATATAATCTGTACCAAGCTAGTGTTGAGTGTGAGTGACCCACTATATAATCTGTACCAAGCTAGTGTTGAGTGTGAGTGACCCACTATATAATCTGTACCAAGCTAGTGTTGAGTGTGGAGTGACCACTATATAATCTGTACCAAGCTAGTGTTGAGTGTGAGTGACCCACTATATAATCTGTACCAAGCTAGTGTTGAGTGTGAGTGACCCACTATATAATCTGTACCAAGCTAGTGTTGAGTGTGAGTGACCCACTATATAATCTGTACCAAGCTAGTGTTGAGTGTGAGTGACCCACTATATAATCTGTACCAAGCTAGTGTTGAGTGTGAGTGACCCACTATATAATCTGTACCAAGCTAGTGTTGAGTGTGAGTGACCCACTATATAATCTGTACCAAGCTAGTGTTGAGTGTGAGTGACCCACTATATAATCTGTACCAAGCTAGTGTTGAGTGTGAGTGACCCACTATATATCTGTACCAAGCTAGTGTTGAGTGTGAGTGACCCACTATATATCTGTACCAAGCTAGTGTTGATGTGTGAGTGACCCACTATATAATCTGTACCAAGCTAGTGTTGAGTGTGAGTGACCCACTATATAATCTGTACCAAGCTAGTGTTGAGTGTGAGTGAGTGACCCACTATATAATCTGTACCAAGCTAGTGTTGAGTGTGAGTGACCCACTATATAATCTGTACCAAGCTAGTGTTGAGTGTGAGTGACCCACTATATAATCTGTACCAAGCTAGTGTTGAGTGTGAGTGACCCACTATATAATCTGTACCAAGCTAGTGTTGAGTGTGAGTGACCCACTATATAATCTGTACCAAGCTAGTGTTGAGTGTGAGTGACCCACTATATAATCTGTACCAAGCTAGTGTTGAGTGTGAGTGACCCACTATATAATCTGTACCAAGCTAGTGTTGAGTGTGAGTGACCCACTATATAATCTGTACCAAGCTAGTGTTGAGTGTGAGTGACCCACTATATAATCTGTACCAAGCTAGTGTTGAGTGTGAGTGACCCACTATATAATCTGTACCAGGCTAGTGTTGAGTGTGAGTGACCCACTATATAATCTGTACCAGCTAGGTGTTGAGTGTGAGTGACCCACTATATAATCTGTACCAAGCTAGGTGTTGAGTGTGAGTGACCCACTATATAATCTGTACCAAACTAGTGTTGAGTGTGAGTGACCCACTATATAATCTGTACCAAGCTAGTGTTGAGTGTGAGTGACCCACTATATAATCTGTACCAAGCTAGTGTTGAGTGTGAGGTGACCCACTATATAATCTGTACCAAGCTAGTGTTGAGTGTGAGTGACCCACTATATAATCTGTACCAAGCTAGTGTTGAGTGTGAGTGACCCACTATATAATCTGTACCAAGCTAGTGTTGAGTGTGAGTGACCCACTATATAATCTGTACCAAGCTAGTGTTGAGTGTGAGTGACCCACTATATAATCTGTACCAGGCTAGTGTTGAGTGTGAGTGACCCACTATATAATCTGTACCAAGCTAGTGTTGAGTGTGAGTGACCCACTATATAATCTGTACCAAGCTAGTGTTGAGTGTGAGTGACCCACTATATAATCTGTACCAAGGCTAGTGTTGAGTGTGAGTGACCCACTATATAATCTGTACCAAGCTAGTGTTGAGTGTGAGTGACCCACTATATAATCTGTACCAAGCTAGTGTTGAGTGTGAGTGACCCACTATATAATCTGTACCAAGCTAGTGTTGAGTGTGAGTGACCCACTATATAATCTGTACCAAGCTAGTGTTGAGTGTGAGTGACCCACTATATAATCTGTACCAAGCTAGTGTTGAGTGTGAGTGACCCACTATATAATCTGTACCAAGCTAGTGTTGAGTGTGAGTGACCCACTATATAATCTGTACCAAGCTAGTGTTGAGTGTGAGTGACCCACTATATAATCTGTACCAAGCTAGTGTTGAGTGTGAGTGACCCACTATATAATCTGTACCAAGCTAGTGTTGAGTGTGAGTGACCCACTATATAATCTGTACCAAGCTAGTGTTGAGTGTGAGTGACCCACTATATAATCTGTACCAAGCTAATGTTGAGTGTGAGTGACCCACTATATAATCTGTACCAAGCTAGTGTTGAGTGTGAGTGACCCACTATATAATCTGTACCAAGCTAGTGTTGAGTGTGAGTGACCCACTATATAATCTGTACCAAGCTAGTGTTGAGTGTGAGTGACCCACTATATAATCTGTACCAAGCTAGTGTTGAGTGTGAGTGACCCACTATATAATCTGTACCAAGCTAGTGTTGAGTGTGAGTGACCCACTATATAATCTGTACCAAGCTAGTGTTGAGTGTGAGTGACCCACTATATAATCTGTACCAAGCTAGTGTTGAGTGTGAGTGACCCACTATATAATCTGTACCAAGCTAGTGTTGAGTGTGAGTGACCCACTATATAATCTGTACCAAGCTAGTGTTGAGTGTGAGTGACCCACTATATAATCTGTACCAAGCTAGTGTTGAGTGTGAGTGACCCACTATATAATCTGTACCAAGCTAGTGTTGAGTGTGAGTGACCCACTATATAATCTGTACCAAGCTAGTGTTGAGTGTGAGTGACCCACTATATAATCTGTACCAAGCTAGTGTTGAGTGTGAGTGACCCACTATATAATCTGTACCAAGCTAGTGTTGAGTGTGAGTGACCCACTATATAATCTGTACCAAGCTAGTGTTGAGTGTGAGTGACCCACTATATAATCTGTACCAAGCTAGTGTTGAGTGTGAGTGACCCACTATATAATCTGTACCAAGCTAGTGTTGAGTGTGAGTGACCCACTATATAATCTGTACCAAGCTAGTGTTGAGTGTGAGTGACCCACTATATAATCTGTACCAAGCTAGTGTTGAGTGTGAGTGACTTGCTATATAGTCAAACAAACCCAACCTAGTATTGTGGTATTAAGTGGTTGAGTGAACCATCCATCCATGTGCCACACAGATAAGCGTGGGCGGTCATGTTTTGCCATCTCATTCGATCACCAGAGTCGTGGATCAGCTCCATGTTTCTGTCTCAACTATGGCCAAGTCATCCAGGTATTTACTTCTCGGTCTTTTCCTTGGTCTTTTCCCTTTGATCTTGCCAATTATCACCAATTTCTTCAAGTTATTTCTTCTCATAACATGCCCCAAAAATTTTGACTGTCCTACGTCTAATGTCTCTAATCAGTTTACGATCTTTGTTTGTTTCTTGAAGGACTTGTTCATTGGTTTTTCTGTCTGTCCATGGTATTCTTTGCATTTTCCTCAGAAACCACATTTCCACAGCCATCAGCTGTTTTTCAGCTTGACTGCTTATTGTCCACGCTTCACATCCATACAAAAGTATAGGTTCTATGTAGCACTTAACACTCTTTTCCTCGTTTCAATTTATATCTTTGTATTGGTCAGTATGTTTTTCATCTTGCAAAAGGCTATCATCGCAAGGGCAATTCTTGTTCTAATCTCTTCAAGGCATCTCCCATCAGATGTTATCAGATGAGTGAACCGTTATATGTTAAAACTATGCCAACCTAATATTGTAGTATAGTGTGGTTGAGTGAACTGCTACACAATACCTACATTTTTCCATTGTTTCCAGTTTCCATTTCCATCATGATTAACCTCCCATATTTACGAAATTGATGGACGAATCCAAACTAAATTATGAGTTCAAATATGTATTTGTTTCCGTTTGGCTAGGATGAAGAGTCGTTTGTGCATGACATGGCCAGGCTGATCTTTCTAATCCCACTTGTTGTGGTTATGGTTGTGAACATGGTAAGTTTGTAGTGATATTGTTTTGTTTGTTCGCTCACTTTGGACTCCTGCGTATTCTATATATGTGTTACTACTACCAGAAGTTGCTACTACTGGGGTGTGCACTAAATAAATCAGATGCATGGAGAGTGATTAAAACAGTTACTAGTAAACTATAATCATTCTTTGAATGCACAGAATACAAAAGTTGGTTGCATAACCTTTACAGGATGTCACAGTCAACCTCGGCATTATTTGGCTGTTTGTGATTTCTTGGCAAGTTTATGTTAGTAGTTTGCCATTGCTTTTCTGAATGACCAGCACTCCCATTGTATGAAAACCAACACCAGGGCGGTCTGCTACCAAATCGCCCACAGCTGTGTTTTGAACGTAGTATGCAAGAGTACGAATTGCGCTAGTAACCCCTCAGAATAGGACAACTAAAATGGTGTGAGTGAATCATTGTTGGGGAGCTCATGGAGAGAACTTGGTGAATTCTGCTAATGGTGTGAGTGAATCATTGTTGGGGAGAACTCAATGAATTCTGCTAATGGTGTGAGTGAATCATTGTTGGGGAGCTCATGGGGAGAACTCAGTGAATTCTGCTAATGGTGTGAGTGAATCATTGTTGGGGAGCTCATGGGGAGAACTCAGTGAATTCTGCTAATGGTGTGAGTGAATCATTGTTGGGGAGCTCATGGGGAGAACTCAGTGAAATCTGCTATTGGTGTGAGTGCATCATTGTTGGGGAGAACTCAGTGAATTCTGCTAATGGTGTAAGTGAATCATTGTTGGGGAGAACTCAGTGAATTCTGCTAATAGTGTAAGTGAATCATTGTTGGGGAGCTCATGGAGAGAACTCAGTGAATTCTGCTACTCAGTCTGAAGTCACTGTCAGTAGTGCACTCTTGTGCTGAGCACTGTGCAATGTTCACAAAGAAGAACATTATATACAGAAATGAGTAGTATGTGAACCACGTGAAATCAGCAGCCAGGAATAGCAAAGTGAAGGATGGCTCAGCAGGAGATGCTTGAGGTCTCATCCCATTAGGAACTGAAAGACAGAAGATGCTGGCAGTCTGAACTTTTCTCACACACTGATTTAGATTTCCTCTGCTTCAGGTGCCTGGTCTGCACATGATCTCAGAGATCATAATTGTCCCTGTCTGTCATTTGACATGTCCTGTCTGTCATTTGACATGTCCTGTCTGTCATTTGACATGTCCTGTCTTTTATTTGACATGTCCTGTCTGTCATTTGACATGTCCTGTCTGTCATTTGACATGTTGATGTTGCTGATATAATTATTTGTTGTCCAGCTGTTTTAGCGCAATGTTTAGAGTTAGAGGATTTTTTCTGTACTTTCAGATTTTGATTTATTTTAATAATTTTAATTTAGAAATGGAAGAAGACAGCAACAGAATATTCTTGACAGCCTTTTATTGATTGATTGATTGATTTAGGAACCAACATCACAGCATTCGGGGCATTCCCATAAGCACTCCGTCCCAATCCTCAGAAGCCAACGAAGAGTTCCAACCCCAATAGTACCAGTAGCAATCTGATTATATGTGCGTCTCGCCTTTCCTCTAAGCATCGAGCATCGGCCAGATCCCCTCGTCACTCCACGCTGTCGCATTCTTGCCAGACCATGGTGATCCATTTGCTCCTCCGAGGTGTACACGTGCACCCACAAGGCCGCAACCATGTCTGCCTTATCATGCATCAGTACTCCACCAAGTTTTGCAGAGCCAGCCAATCTGTCTGCCTGTTCATTCCCCAGCATACCAGCATGCCCCGGAGAAAAGATCCAGACGACGCTTGTCACCCGTGACTTCCTGAAGCGAAGCAAGCCACTCAGCACGAAGCTTGCCTGTCCTCACCCTACTCAGCATGCTTTCTGAGTCAGTTACAATCACGATGTGTGTGTGTGTCGTATTCTCCAACCAGCGGAAAGCTGCACTGACTACACCCACCTCCATTCTTAAGCTAGATGTTGTGGTATCATATGCCAGGCTCTCCTGCACCAAATGTCGACCATTAGCCTTTGCCAAGAAACCCCAGGCACTTCTACTACCTCTCAACACCGAACCATCTGTGTAGATAATCACATCACCCGGGCAAGCCTTTTATTATGGCATGGAAAATATCAGCACATGAATTGATATCTTCTGTTGGACATCATAAGATGTGGAGAAGCATGGTCACCTATGCCAGTTGGCAAGGCACTTCTTGAAAATTTGTTTTTATAAAATGGTTGTTTCAATTGTGAGACATCACATTAAACATGAAGGGAATACAGCTGCCAATTGTCACTTTTGTCTAGTAATTATTAAATGAAGTGAACATTTATCTTTCAGATTCTCTACGTGCTTATCTGGAAAACATACAGACAGGTTGTCATAAGAAGTGGTAAGTTTATAGCAGATCTTATTTGTACATATTGAAAACCAGATAGAAGAACGAGCCTGTTAAATATGACTCGCCAATGTGGTCGTAATTCTTTATTTGATTGCATTTAAGAACCATTCTGTGAAAAATACAAAACAATGCATTCCCTTAGTGAATTCAAACAAAGACACCATAAACAATATATTGCACGATTTCTCCGTAATCTCGTATACTCTCGTAAGTAACGTGACATTGCACGAGAATCGGTAGCAGTTCTCTCCGCATCTATAAGTTGTAAGGGTATGTGAGCTGGTCACTCAGAAAGTAATGGCAAACTACTGAGCGTAATCTTGCCAAGAAATCAACAATCAGCTGAAAGATGCTAATGTTGACAGCGATGTCCTGTAAAGGATATGCGAACAAAAAGAAAATATTTCACAGCGTGTCGTCAGGTGCGTACTGTAAAGTTATGTGTAAAGTTATATGTATTATGAAGTGAATAAGTTATGAATAATGTTCTCCACCTGTGAACAGTATCAGTGACAATGTTCTAAGAATTTTGGCCAAGTATTGTAAGCTATAGCTGGGGATTATACATTTAGACTACAGCTGGAAGCTATAAATGTAGATTTGAACTGGAGGCTATAAATGTAGATAGAACTGGAGGCTATAAATATAAACTAGAACTGGAGGTTGTAAATGTAGAGAATCTGAATCTATAAATGTAGACTAGAACTGGAGGCTGTACATGTAGACTAGAACTGAAGGCTATAAATTGAGAATAAAACTGGAGGATATAAATGTAGACTAGTACTGGAGGCTATATTGTAGAGTAGAACTGGAGGCTATAAATGTAGAACTGGTGGATATAAATGTAGAGTAGAACTGAAGGCTGTAAATGTAGAGTAAAATTGGAGGCTGTAAATGTAGAGTAGAACTGGAGGCTATAAATGTAGAGTATAACTGAGACTATAAATGTAGAGTAGAACTGAGATTATAAATGTAGACTAGAGCTGGAGGCTATAAATGTAGACTAGAGCTGGAGTCTATTAATGTAAATTATAGCTTGAGACTATAAGTATACACTACAGTTGGAGACAATAAATGTAAATTACAAATGGATACTATAAATGTAAACTAGAAGTTTAAAATCATTGCTGGAGATTACAGATTTGTAATATCACACATGACTATCACAAGTTTATGAACATGACCTGGAGATTATAAATGTAAATAAGAGTATGTGTGTCAACAAGTAGTTATCGATTTCAAAGGGTGCTTGTAAATATCACCTCTAAAGATATAAATATAAAATACAGCTCACATATGTCACATGTAAGTCAAGATTTCCAGTCTGTCGCATTGACACAGACTTATAAAACTACATGTCACATATCTCACATGTATGTTAATGTTTCCAGTGTAACTGTCACATTGAGGTTGTACATAGACACAGGCATATAATCTACACGTCACCTTTCTCACAAGTAAGTCAAGATTTCCAGTGTAACTGTCACATTGAGATTGTACATAGACATAGGCTTATGAAGTTAATCAGCATAAGAAGACAGAATCATTGAATGTGCATAGTTTCAATGATCCACCAGGTCTGTTGAGTTATCATCAGAGACAGGAAGAGAGGCTGTTGAGAAGAAAAACCTGCTTTTATCAGGCTGTCTTCTTTGTCTGCTGGCTCCCATGTAAGTTGTTTGCTTTAATCTTGTCACTTTTTGTTTTAAAAATGTTGCATCTCTTGCAAGTTTAGTCTGTCAGATTGCTTTTACACCGTATCCATAATCGTGAGGTTGCCCATCATTAGTTTGATCATCTTTTGATTTGCAACCGCTGAAGAATTTTTAATGTATGCCTGGGTATTCCTAGTGTTTTCTTTTGCCTTTAATGCTTTATATCTCAGAAACTGAAATACCAGGTCATGTGAAACATCACAGTGGCTCAGAGAGAACAGTGATGCCAGACCTAGTTCCTGCAAGAGGAGGCTGGGGTTTACCAGTCAGACATGGATATGGAAGCAACCTTGACATGAACATGTGTGAGGCAGGGAAATTGGAGAATCTATTTTGGTGGGCCATAATGGCAGCAACATTCTGCAGAGGAACTTGCTTCAGGAATGAATGAAAAACAAACATGGAAGTAAATATTTGGCATGCTGACCAATACAGAAGACTGGATATTTATATTAAAAGTATTAGAGACAGTCACAAAGGAAATGATGCTGGATGGTATTATACAGTGGCACAGAGGAATATCATCAATATCATTGATCAAACACATCAAGGACTGAGATCTTTGAAGAGATATCAAATTTACTCTATTTGGCAGCACAGGCACGTGATGATGATGATCTTTTCTCAGAATAAATTACTGAGCATTTTACAAGTCAGTTATCTACTACTTATTAAAATTGTTTCTAAATTTTAAAACAAACTGTCCTGCAGCGCAGAGCAAGCTGGGAAAGTCCCTGTGATGGCTGATTTACAAAAATAATAAAATGTTCAACCATTTTCAACTTGAAAGTGTACAAGGGGACTTCAAATGAAAACATTAAATGTTTCGTGTGTGTGTGTGTGTGTGTGTGTGTGTGTGTGTGTGTGTGTGTGTGGGTGTGGGTGTGGGTGGGTGTGTGTGGGTGGGTGGGTGTGTGTGGGGGGGTGGGTGGGAGTGAGGGAGGGAGGGAGGGAGGGAGGGAGGGAGGAGAGAGAGAATATATTCTGAAATAGTAAAGAACAAATGTATCATTTTTCAATGTAGTCATCACTGCGTTCAATGCAAGTCCTCCAGCCCCAATAAAGTGCTTGGATTCCTGTAGAAAAATACTTACCTTGGTCGCATGTGTAACCACTCATTCATCACCTGCTGTAGCTCTTCATCGGACCGAAAAGTTTTGAAACTTCCTACTCCACTTTTACACTTGCTGGACTGACAGGCATGCATCACCATACTGGACCTTCATTCGCCGATGAGTTTCACCCCTTCACTGATTAAAGAAAAACAGATTACAGAACACCGTTCTTCTTCGGTACATGTTAAAAGTGGGGCAGCCATCTTTAAACTGTCCTTATGATGTCATCATGTTCAACTGCACCATGATATCATGTGCTGAACACTCTTGATATCCTTAGCAACAATATTGACAGGTTACAAGACAATGGCATGGTTATTGTAATTTCTTTCGCACTTTTAAGGTTTTGATTTGAAGCCTCCTCGTATTATTAAAGACACTTTCAGTAACTATTATTATGATTTCAAATGTTTCAGTTAATCAGTCAACCACTATTATGGCCACAGTGTCTATTCTACTAGTAATAAATATTTCCCCCAGACTGAAACAAAGCATGTGTTTAAATGTTCAGAAATATGTTACCCCCATTCTGAATGCAATTTCATGTCGCATATGATAGATGTGTAGGAAAATGTAACAAAGATTACTCTGACTATAATTCTAGACATTACGGTTATGAGTTGAACTTTGAAAATTACATGTAGACTTTGTAATAAAAATGTATATTTACTAGCATGTTTTCTTGCTTGTCTTTCAGCTATCGTTGTTGGCTATGCATCGTTCACTGAGGGATATAGCATGTACAGATTTTATCCTGGACTAGTCATCCAGGTAATGTTACTTGGTGAACTTTGCCCACAAAATCTGGCATAAAAGCTCACAACCACAGTTGTATGCACTTTTATGATTGGTCATCCAGCCATACACACTTCAGAATTGTGGGTCACTTAAAAAGTCACTTAAAAGTCGACATGGCTCGGTCTCTTTCCGCAGCACGTAAAGCGTCGCACGGAGCACAAACTCTGTAGCTCTAGCGACGACCCACAGGAGTCTTCGAAAAATGTAACTCGTGAACCGAAGGATGCTGCCCAGAATCGAACCCACAACCTTTGGAGCCCAAGTCAAATGGCTTGACCACTTCGAGTTTCTTCAAGTTGCTTCTTCAAGATAAATCCTCTTCTAGTGCTAGGTAGGAGGACAAGTTTCACCTCTTGCAGTGCTAAGTGGCAGAATGTTTTACAATAGTTCATGCAAGACTTCTGCTATATTCTTTGTTCATTATACAGTGAAATATTTTTTTAGAAATTCAGAATATGAGAGGAATCGCCATTGGGGGACATAACATCATTAAAAATAGATATGCGGATGATACAGTATTGACTGCAGACAATGAACAGGATCTGCAACACATACAGTGAACAACTAGGGTTAGAATTAAATTGTAAGAAGGCAAAGAATATGATTATCACAAAGAGGAAAGAAATATCACAATGTAAAATACTGATAAGTGGGAATATTCAAGTGAATCAGTACATCTATCTTGGAACAGTCAGTAACATCTGATGTGAGGTGCCTTGAAAAGATTAGAACACAGATCTGATCCACAAATCTGGTGTTGTGTAAGATGGCGAAACATGACCGCCCACACTTATCGGCACCGCACTTGATGATGATGTTATATTCTCATTGTACACCATGGATACATGACAAGGTGTATTACCAGTAATGCCAGATTGTATATTATGATGTAATCTAGTAAAGGACCTTGTTACAAATTTCAAGCACATTTGGCGAACGGTGTTGGCCCATATTTGTATAAACCAATGGGCACTTTGTGGGTGATGTAGTCAGTATCATGTTGGCTGACTTTACTTCCCAAGACATTTTCTGGTACACATTTTAGGTTTGGTCAATGTAAAAAATGTGCTCCTATGCAGAGCATGGCGGCTGAGAGTCTAGCTACCATGCTACCACGTCTCCCACATTATGATCTGGCCAGATGTAAACATTACTGCCAGTGACAAATGAAACAAGTAGGTATGCATGGAATACTTGAAGCTTTCATCTGCTAACAGACCTGATGTCAAAGCACTTAGGTAAAGCCACAGTTCCAGCTCAACAAACGGGTTGGTTCATGTCAGTCGTCTTGTCATGTGCACGAGATACCCTCATCAAAACGCTTGAACTGACATCAGTGAAGTCTAGACTCACACTATCACAGGCCAGTCACCAGAGATGACAGACAGCCGCCATATGATCATCTGAATTATGTCGAAGGAAGTTTAATAAAGAGAGGAATGTTATGGAAGATGGAGGCAGGTGATACCATCAGATATCAGTTAATTGTTCCCATAGCATAGGGTTGTGCTGACACCTGTGTCGATCTCTGAGCTGTTTGTCCACCCATTTCCATATGTGATGGAAAACATCTCTGTGCTGTACTTGTTATTAGATCAATTGCTGTATTATCAGTGGAGTAGTTGTTGTTGTTGTTGAGCTCTTCAAACAGTTAGTGCAAAACATGGCTGCTGATTATCTACCATCCTCACAGGGAATGACTGATACCCTCTGGCAGTCTTGTAGCCAGGCTCCATCATAGTGGAAACCCTCGCCATCCTCCCTTCTTTTGCCAAACTAATGTCTGCCCTTGATGCTCCGCACGGAGGTGAAGAGATTTGGCACATGATTGACTTTACATCCCTTGTTTGATGGGTAGTATTGCACCATTGCATGGGCGATCGGAACAGATTGTTGGTGGTCTGACATGTTTAAAAGAAAACTGTGGATTAGCTGGACATGACATAAGTGTCTTCAGTGATGAAATGTCCACTTTCAATGCTACTAGCCTCAGACATAACTGGCACTGTGGCTTAGGTGATAATGAAACTACATTTCACAATTCCCCACCATACTGAGTTGATTGTTCACAATCAACTCTTGGCAGTTTGGATGCAGACCACTTCGCATTGATTTGATGGTGTGAGGTGTTAGCTGTTCAGAAAGCAATGGCAAACTACTGAACTAACATTGTTCAGTGAATCACAAAACAGTCAATAAATACTGAGGTTGATTGCAGTGTTCTGTAAAGACCAATAAACTAACTTTAACCTCAGACATGTCAGATGATACAACCATTTCAGTTCATACTGTTGCTGGGTTTCTATGTGAATCCTCCGTGGGCCTTAGTTATAACTCTTACGTGTGATACCTTATTGTTCAGTTTGTCTGACTCTGGAGAGGCAAACTGGTTGTACCCAGATCATGATTCAGCACTGCACATCTGGGCGGACTGGCTGGGGTTAGGCCCGACCTGGTGGTTTCCTCCATGGGGTTAAGGTCTTTTGTTGCCAACAGTCCAGTTCCACTGCCCAGGGGGAACATTTTATATGTTAGAAGACTATCCCATGAAGTTAAACAGTCAGTATCACTGTACCATGAAGTTAAACAGTTAATATCACTGTATCCTATGAAGTGAAACAGCCACTATAACTGTACCATGAAGTTAAACAGTCACTATAACTGTATCCTATGAAGTTAAACAGTTACTATAACTGTATCCCATGAAGTTAAACAGCCACTATAACTGTATCCCATGAAGTTAAACAGTCACTATAACTGTACCATTAAGTTAAACAGTCACAATAACTGTATCCCATGAAGTTAAACAGTCACTATAACTGTACCATGAAGTTAAACAGTCACTATAACTGTATCCCATGAAGTTAAACAGTCACTATAAGTGTATCCCATGAAGTTAAACAGCCACTATAACTGTATCCCATGAAGTTAAACAGTCACTATAATTGTATCCCATGAAGTTAAACAGTCACTATAACTGTATCCCATGAAGTTAAACAGTCACTATAACAGTATCCCATGAAGTGAAACAGTCACTATAACTGTATCCCATGAAGTTAAACAGTCACTATAACTGTACCATGAAGTTAAACAGTCACTATAACTGTATCCCATGAAGTTAAACAGTCACTATAACTATCCCATAAAGTTAAACAGTCACTATAACTGTATCCCATGAAGTTAAACAGTCACTATAACTGTGCCATGAAGTTAAACAGCCACTATAACTGTATCCCATGAAGTTAAACAGTCACTATAACTGTACCATGAAGTTAAACAGTCACTATAACTGTGCCATGAAGTTAAACAGTCACTATAACTGTATCCCATGAAGTTAAACAATCACTATAACTGTATCCCATGAAGTTAAACAGTCACTATAACTGTATCCCATGAAGTTAAACAGTCACTATAACTATCCCATAAAGTTAAACAGTCACTATAACTGTATCCCATGAAGTTAAACAGTCACTATAACTGTACCATGAAGTTAAACAGCCACTATAACTGTATCCCATGAAGTTAAACAGTCACTATAACTGTACCATGAAGTTAAACAGTCACTATAACTGTACCATGAAGTTAAACAGTCACTATAACTATCCCATAAAGTTAAACAGTCACTATAACTGTATCCCATGAAGTTAAACAGTCACTATAACCGTACCATGAAGTTAAACAGTCACTATAACTGTATCCCTTGAAGTTAAACAGTCACTATAACAGTATCCCATGAAGTGAAACAGTCACTATAACTGTATCCCATGAAGTTAAACAGTCACTATAACTGTACCATGAAGTTAAACAGTCACTATAACTGTACCCCATGAAGTTAAACAGTCACTATAACTGTATCCCATGAAGTTAAACAGCCACTATAACTGTATCCCATGAAGTTAAACAGTCACTATAACTGTATCCCATGAAGTTAAACAGTCACTATAACAGTATCCCATGAAGTGAAACAGTCACTATAACTGTATCCCATGAAGTTAAACAGTCACTATAACTGTACCATGAAGTTCAGTCACTATAACTGTATCCCATGAAGTTAAACAGTCACTATAACTATCCCATAAAGTTAAACAGTCACTATAACTGTATCCCATGAAGTTAAACAGTCACTATAACTGTACCATGAAGTTAAACAGCCACTATAACTGTATCCCATGAAGTTAAACAGTCTCTATAACTGTACCATGAAGTTAAACAGTCACTATAACTGTATCCCATGAAGTTAAACAGTCACTATAACTGTATCCCATGAAGTTAAACAGTCACTATAACTGTACCATGAAGTTAAACAGTCACTATAACTGTATCCCATGAAGTTAAACAGTCACTATAACTATCCCATAAAGTTAAACAGTCACTATAACTGTATCCCATGAAGTTAAACAGTCACTATAACTGTACCATGAAGTTAAACAGTCACTATAACTGTATCCCATGAAGTTAAACAGTCACTATAACTATCCCATAAAGTTAAACAGTCACTATAACTGTATCCCATGAAGTTAAACAGCCACTATAACTGTATCCCATGAAGTTAAACAGTCACTATAACTGTACCATGAAGTTAAACAGTCACTATAACTGTACCATGAAGTTAAACAGTCACTATAACTGTATCCCATGAAGTTAAACAGTCACTATAACTATCCCATAAAGTTAAACAGTCACTATAACTGTATCCCATGAAGTTAAACAGTCACTATAACTGTACCATGAAGTTAAACAGTCACTATAACTGTATCCCATGAAGTTAAACAGTCACTATAACTATCCCATAAAGTTAAACAGTCACTATAACTGTATCCCATGAAGTTAAACAGCCACTATAACTGTATCCCATGAAGTTAAACAGTCACTATAACTGTACCATGAAGTTAAACAGTCACTATAACTGTACCATGAAGTTAAACAGTCACTATAACTATCCCATAAAGTTAAACAGTCACTATAACTGTATCCCATGAAGTTAAACAGTCACTATAACTGTACCATGAAGTTAAACAGTCACTATAACTGTATCCCATGAAGTTAAACAGTCACTATAACTGTATCCCATGAAGTTAAACAGTCACTATAACTGTACCATGAAGTTAAACAGTCACTATAACTGTACCATGAAGTTAAACAGTCGCTATAACTGTATCCCATGAAGTTAAACAGTCACTATAAC
The DNA here is from genome assembly GCA_014155875.1 of Cepaea nemoralis. Lineage (NCBI taxonomy): Eukaryota > Metazoa > Mollusca > Gastropoda > Stylommatophora > Helicidae > Cepaea > Cepaea nemoralis. The sequence continues at coordinate 46,462 of JACEFZ010004848.1, read as the reverse complement.
TATCCCATAAAGTTAAACAGTCACTATAACTGTATCCCATGAAGTTAAACAGTCACTATAACTGTGCCATGAAGTTAAACAGCCACTATAACTGTATCCCATGAAGTTAAACAGTCACTATAACAGTATCCCATGAAGTTAAACAGTCACTATAACTGTATCAACAACTTTGTGATTCTGTTGTAGATCATTCTGGGACCTCTCCAAGGGCTACTCAACAGCATCGTCTATGGCTGGAAGAGAGAGAGTTTTCGCAGAGCACTCACAGAAAGGACAGCGCTCCTCAGCACAGACAGAACCACCATGTCAGTAACTCTGTAGGCCCTGCTTCTGCCTGCATGCGATTGGTGCTTTTCCTTCTAGTCTGATCCAACCATTGCTTATTTTTCCTGTTACAGCACTTATGGATGCGTTATATCTGACTTAATTTGCATTTTGTAGGATATTTAACTTTGCTAGATCTCACCATATATTATGTGCATTTTTTCTCCCCATTATATTGCATTTATTTGTTTTTCAAAGTATGGAAAAGCGTAATGGAAAGTTGTTTCCAGTGTAATAAAATATATGTTTCACATTTCTGTTTCAGTTATTTTAGGCTAATATAAGAAAAAATCTGTTTTATCTTCAGTATATTGATAAATGTTACATTTTCTGCTTTCAATTTTCAAGACATAATATGTGGTCTCACTTGGTTTTATCAACTAAGAATTGAAAGATGATAATTAAGCAGGATCAAGATTCAGTACATAAAATATAAGACTAAAAAAGCATGCTTAAGGGAAAAGTGGCAGGCAGATGTGCTAGAAGAATTGTTTTAAGGAGGAAGATAGCATCAGGAGTTCTTGTAATCCATCTCCAGCCACAGCATCCAAGTCTTCTGTACTGTGTACATCTGTGGTCATGTCTTCTTCCATCATGTTTACTGTGTGACCAATCAACTTTTCTGATAGAATGATTTTCTAATCAAATGTTGAACAGGGCGAGTCATTCAGACAGCTGTTACATTCCGGCATGGTGGGAAATCGGTCCTCCATTTCTGTTTTGGAATACTTCACTTTTGGTGTTTAGCTATACGTTCTTGATGATTTCAGTAAATTGACTTCCCAGCATTCCAAAGTGCTTCCTGTCACATGATTATCATGGAGGAAGTCATTTGCAGAAAGTTATTCTCATCACAAGCTGTCAGAGAGATTCTCCATCCTTCACCAGCTTTTCTGCCTCATGCATTTTCTTGTCTAAGATGTCTATAGTTTCCTGCATCCTCCATCATATTGGTCGTCCCATGTCTCTTCTTTTAAGACCATGCCTGCTTTTACGTGTCTTCCTGCCATATGTCTTCCTGCCATATGTCTACCTGCCACATGTCTCTTAGCAAAATGTCTCTTACAAATAACATTCATGTGACATATTGTGTTTTGATGCTAGTATGTTTCACAGAGCACTTTGACGGTGACAGTTTTCTGGCTTTTACTTGTGCCCTCACCAAACCTGCTTGTTCTTCAGCGACAACCTTCTCTACTCTTGTCTGCAATGCATTGTTTTATTTTGAGCATGTTCTTGCTTGCACGGCTGATCAAACTGATGCTTCTAAAGCTGTGACATAGTAAGGGCTTCCTTTCTGGGGATGTGTCTGGTTTGGTAAGGGCTTCCTTTCTGGGGATGTGTCTGGTTTGGTAAGGGCTTCCTTTCTGGGGATGTGTCTGGTTTGGTAAGGGCTTCCTTTCTGTGGATGTGTCTGGTTTGGTAAGGGCTTCCTTTCTGGGGATGTGTCTGGTTTGGTAAGGGCTTCCTTTCTGGGGATGTGTCTGGTTTGGTAAGGGCTTCCTTTCTGGGGATGTGTCTGGTTTGGTAAGGGCTTCCTTTCTGGGGATGTGTCTGGTTTGGTAAGGGCTTCCTTTCTGGGGATGTGTCTGGTTTGGTAAGGGCTTCCTTTCTGGGGATGTGTCTGGTTTGGTAAGGGTTTCCTTTCTAGGGATGTGTCTGGTTTGTCACCAATTTATTGTTATATCTATGTGGCTGTCTTTAATGTCTGCTTCTCAGTTTATCGTGTTTAGAATTGTCTTCGTCAGTTGTCTGGTCTGGAGCAGACATCAGGTGTCTTGACTCTCCGATCTTCTGTTATTTTCATATTTTGTTGAAGTTGGTATTGTTTATATTGTTAATTGTGGCCCAGCTGTTTAAGCTTCCTATATATTGAGCACTGCTATATGGCGTGGAAACCTGAACTATGAACCAGCAATTAGAAAGTCCAATGGAGGCCTTAGAGATGTGGATATACAGAAGAATATGTCATATTTCATGGAGAAAGACTCTTATAAAACCATACTGGAGGGTAAGGTCGAAGGCAAGCGAGCAAGAGGTAGACAATGATACAAGTGGGAAAATAACATGAAAATATGGATGATCAGCAGTCTGATAGAATGTGAGAGACAGACGTTGGGGGTCCAGTACAGCTAACCTTCATTGTGGTGATGGCACCTCGTTGATTGATTATTTAAACTTTGGACTCCTTCCTGTGCTTCTCTGGTGTAGTAAGTTCCATAAAAACTAATTTCTTTATTCCTCCTCCCTGTTGACATGCCTCTCTTTTGTCTTTTCCTTAGTTTGAAGTAGTAGTATTGTAACACCTAGGTGAATTGTTTACGCAGCCTACCTCATGCTCCGAAGGTTGTGGGTTTGATTCCTGCCTGCGTTCAGTTCACAAGTGCAGTTTTCTCAGACTCCTGGCGGTCATTGTGGCTACGGAGTTTGTGTTTGTGTGACACTTTCTGCAGGCCACACTGTGGGAAAATGTCAAGTTGTTTAGGATAAACAGGATTCTAGGTACATTGTTTCGCAGTCTCAGGTTATATCATGAGCATTGCAAGTAAATACTCCAGAACTTCTGCTGGTGTCAGATATGGCCAGTCTCATGACAGATTTTATAATTGTCTGTCTACTTTGACAAATTCAGTGTTTTTGTCTATTTGAACATTTGGTCTATTAACATGTCTTCCTTTTTACTGTGTGATATCAGTTTTGAGAGGATGGTTGTGCAGTTTATCAGTATATCTCAGATATCACAAATATACGTGTTCATCTACAGTTCTATTATTCATACAGAGGAATAATTTTTCAGGAACTAATGATATTGTTATCTTTCATGGTATCAATGGTATTGTTACTTTACTCCCACATAATGATGTGCTTCAGGGTAGTAGTAGTATTTGTTACCTGTAGGTGTTTCAGAGTAGCAGTAATGTTTCCTCACATTTGTGTGTTAGGGTAGCAGTAATGTTACCTCACATGTGTGTTAGGGTAGCAGTAATGTTACCTCACATGTGTGTTAGGGTAGCAGTAATGTTACCTCACATGTGTGTTAGGGAGCAGTAATGTTACCTCACATTTGTGTGTTAGGGTAGTAGTAATGTTACCTTACATTTGTGTGTTAGGGTAGTAGTAATGTTACCTAACATGTGTTTCAGGGTAGCAGTAATGTTACCTCACATGTGTGTTAGGGTAGCAGTAATGTTACCTCACATGTGTGTTAGGGTAAGAGTAATGTTACCTCACATGTGTGTTAGGGTAGGAGTAATGTTACCTCATGTGTGTTAGGGTAGCAGTAATGTTACCTCACATGTGTGTTAGGGTAGTAGTAATGTTACCTCACGTGTGTTAGGGTAGCAGTAATGTTACCTCACATGTGTGTTAGGGTAGTAGTAATGTTACCTCACATGTATGTTAGGGTAGCAGTAATGTTACCTCACATGTGTGTTAGGGTAGTAGTAATGTTACCTCACATGTATGTTAGGGTAGTAGTAATGTTACCTCACGTGTGTTAGGGTAGCAGTAATGTTACCTCACATGTGTGTTAGGGTAGTAGTAATGTTACCTCACATGTGTGTTAGGGTAGTAGTAATGTTACCTCACGTGTGTTAGGGTAGCAGTAATGTTACCTCACATGTGTGTTAGGGTAGTAGTAATGTTACCTCACGTGTGTTAGGGTAGGAGTAATGTTACCTCACATGTGTGTTAGGGTAGTAGTAATGTTACCTCACATGTATGTTAGGGTAGCAGTAATGTTACCTTACATGTGTGTTAGGGTAGCAGTAATGTTACCTCACATGTGTGTTAGGGTAGTAGTAATGTTACCTCACATGTGTGTTAGGGTAGCAGTAATGTTACCTCACATGTGTGTTAGGGTAGTAGTAATGTTACCTCATGTGTGTTAGGGTAGCATTAATGTTACCTCACATGTGTTTCAGGGTAGCAGTAACATTACCTGACATTTGTGTTTCAGGGTAGCAGTAATGTTACCACACACATGTGTTTCAGGGTGGCAATAGTTTTGGTACAAACATTTTTCATGGTAGCAATCTATCAACCACTGACACATACTTTTACAAGTTTTGTTACAGTATTATACTGTGGCCAGTGCCATTAATGTTATCTTTGACTTCTCTGCCTCTTTTGCCAGTAACGTAACAGGGTTGTTATTATGTTTTCTATCTTTACAATTATCTTATAAACTTTTACAACTTTTTTTTCTGACAGCGGAATGGCCTAACATTTTCCTACTTAATTTCTTTTATTTTGCAGCAGATTTTACTGTTGAATTTTTTGACTTTATAAATCGCTAACAAATATCACATGTTGACAGTTAATTTCTAAATCACTTCTAATCAAGTTTGCAAAAATAATAAGACAATTTACAGAAAAGGTTTGAAGATATTTACATGTATGTCTGAAAGTATTCTTGTAAAACGTTTAATGTATATTTTCAGGGCATCTTCAACTATGGTAAGACTTACATTAGCTTGATTATTGAACACAACCTGACATTTTTTACCATCAAACAAACCTTACCGCATTTTACAGTGATAACACTCTTGTATTTTTTCCCATATATCACCCCACACATTAGTGTGCTGTCAGTATATAATAGTTTGGCATTAGGAAACTTGACATCAGCCTGTTTGTTCATGTTTGGACAAGGTAGGGAACTGCAATAATAGGAGACTTGACATCATGTTTGTTCATGTTTGGACAAGGTAGGGGACTGCTACATTAGGAGACTTGACATCATGTTTGTTCATGTTTAGACAAGGTAGGGGACTGGTACATGAGGAGACCTGACAGCAGCCTGTTTGTTCATTTTTCGAGTAGGTAGGGTACTTCCCCCCCCCCCCCCCTTCTCATTCATCATAGCCTATAAACTGAGACAGCCTAATACTTCACACCCAAAGGCAGTATCTGCTATGGGACAGTTGCCATGTTTGGATCATGTCAGACATCCTGCCGGCAACAATTCTTACATCACAGTGTTTGTCTTGTCTGTGCATTGTAGAACATGCTCGACACTGAATGTTTATTATTATTATTTGTTTGCAATATGTTATATTGAAATGTAAAAGTTAAACAAAACTTGAAAATGACTTATGTACATCAAATGTCGACTAAAAATTATAAATGTAATTTAGAAATGCTATATTTGAAGATGTGCAACATGTGGTAATATATTCGTCATTTTGTACATGTTAATTACGTGGGAGTGCAGTGTAAGGGAGTTATAATGCTTACATCCTGTCATAGGAATCTGGAGTTTAGTTTTCCTGTAACATGTTTTCCTGGAAATGCTTGGTTGGTAAATTAGGACAGTGAGTGGATGAGAGAGATTATACCGTGGCAATAAACTAGATATGGTTCTTTTACAATTAGAACAAAACAGGAACACCTAAACAAAACTTTGCTGCAGGGTGGAATAGAAAAGACTACATAAGACTGATGTCACATGACAGACAGTGAAAGGCTACACAAGACTGATGTCACATGACAGACAATGAAAGGCTACACAAGACTGATGTCACATGACAGACAATGAAAGGCTACACAAGACTGATGTCACATGACAGATAATGAAAGGCTACACAAGAATGATGTCACATGACAGACAATGAAAGGCTACACAAGACTGATGTCACATGACAGACAATGAAAGGCTACACAAGACTGATGTCACATGACAGACAATAAAAGGCTACACAAGAATGATGTCTCATGACATACAATGAAAGGCTGCACAAGTCTGATGTCACATGACAGACAATGAAAGGCTACACAACAATGATGTCACATGACAGACAATGAAAGGCTACACAAGTATGATGTCACATGACAGGCAATGAAAGGCCTCACAAGACTGATGTCACATGACAGACAATGAAAGGCTACACAAGTCTGATGTCACATGACAGGCAATGAAAGGCTACACAAGACTGATGTCACATGACAGGCAATGAAAGGCTACACAAGACTGATATCACATGACAGATAATGAAAGGCTACACAAGACTGATATCACATGACATAATGAAAGGCTACACAAGACTGATGTCACATGACAGACAATGAAAGGCTACACAAGACTGATGTCACATGACAGACAATAAAAGGCTACACAAGACTGATGTCACATGACAGACAATGAAAGGCTACACAAGACTGATGTCACATGACACACAATAAAAGACTATACAAGAATGATGTCACATGACAATGAAAGGCTACACAAGTCTGATGTCACATGACAGACAATGAAAGGCTACACAAGACTGATGTCACATGACAGACAATGAAAGGCTACTCAAGACTGATGTTACATGACTGACAATAAAAGGCTACACAAGAATGATGTCACATTACAGGCAATGAAAGGCTACACAAGACTGATGTCACATGACAGACAATAAAAGGCTACACAAGAATGATGTCACATGACAGACAATGAAAGGCTGCACAAGACTGATGTTACATGACAGACAATGAAAGGCTACACTAGACTGATGTCACATGACAGACAATGAAAGGCTACACAAGACTGATGTTACATGACAGACAATAAAAGGCTACACAAGACTGATGTCACATGACACACAATGAAAGGTACACAAGACTTATGTCACATGATCACTGAAGGAACCTGTACTTACAAGGGTGGTAGAGGAAGTATGTAACAAGACTAAGGTATGCACAGACAAAGATAACAACCCGTTTACACATCTGGAGGAGTATGTGTAAATGGTGCTAGCCCCCATATTTGTCTAGAGCACCCAGCACTGGATGTGTGATGTGGTCATGGTGCTATCCCCCATAATTGTGTAGAGTACCCAGCACTGGCTGTGTGATGTGGTCATGGTGCTATCCCCCATATTTGTGTAGAGCACCTAGCACTGGATGTGTGATGTGGTCATGGTGCTATCCCCTATATTTGTGTAGAGCACCCAGCACTGGATGTGTGATGTGGTCATGGTGCTATCCCCCATATTTGTGTAGAGCACCTAGCACTGGATGTGTGATGTGGTCATGGTGCTATCCCCCATATTTGTCTAGAGCACCCAGCACTGGATGTGTGATGTGGTCAGTGTCATGGTGCTATCCCCCATATTTGTGTAGAGCACCTAGCACTGGGTGTGTGATGTGGTCATGGTGCTATCCCCCATATTTGTGTAGAGCACCCAGCACTGGGTGTGTGATGTGGTCATGGTGCTAGCCCCCATATTTGTGTAAAGCACCCAGCACTGGGTGTGTGATGTGGTCATGTTGCTATCCCCCATATTTGTGTAGAGCACCCAGCACTGGGTGTGTGATGTGGTCATGGTGCTAGCCCACATATTTGTGTAGAGCACCCAGCACTGGGTGTGTGATGTGGTCATGGTGCTATCCCCCATATTTGTGTAGAGCACCCAGCACTGGGTGTGTGATGTGGTCATGGTGCTAGCCCACATATTTGTGTAGAGCACCCAGCACTGGGTGTGTGATGTGGTCATGGTGCTATCCCCCATATTTGTCTAGAGCACCCAGCACTGGATGTGTGATGTGGTCAGTGTCATGGTGCTATCCCCCATATTTATGTAGAGCACCTAGCACTGGGTGTGTGATGTGGTCATGGTGCTATCCCCCATATTTGTGTAGAGCACCCAGCACTGGGTGTGTGATGTGGTCATGGTGCTAGCCCCCATATTTGTGTAGAGCACCCAGCACTGGGTGTGTGATGTGGTCATGGTGCTATCCCCCATATTTGTGTAGAGCACCCAGCACTGGGTGTGTGATGTGGTCATGGTGCTAGCCCACATATTTGTGTAGAGCACCCAGCACTGGGGGTGTGATGTGGTCATGGTGCTATCCCCCATATTTGTGTAGAGCACCCAGCACTGGCTGTGTGATGTGGTCATGGTGCTAGCCCACATATTTGTGTAGAGCACCCAGCACTGGGTGTGTGATGTGGTCATGGTGCTATCCCCCATATTTGTGTAAAGCACCCAGCACTGGATGTGTGATGTGGTCATGGTGCTATCCCCCATATTTGTGTAGAGCACCCAGCACTGGATGTGTGATGTGGTCAGTGTCATGGTGCTATCCCCCATAATTGTCTAGAGCACCCAGCACTGGATGTGTGATGTGGTCATGGTGCTATCCCCCATATTTGTGTAGAGCACCCAGCACTGGATGTGTGATGTGGTCATGGTGCTATCCCCCATATTTGTGTAGAGCACCCAGCACTGGGTGTGTGATGTGGTCATGGTGCTAGCCCACATATTTGTGTAGAGCACCCAGCACTGGCTGTGTGATGTGGTCATGGTGCTATCCCCCATATTTGTGTAGAGCACCCAGCACTGGGTGTGTGATGTGGTCATGGTGCTATCCCCCATATTTGTGTAGAGCACCCAGCACTGGATGTGTGATGTGGTCATGGTGCTATCCCCCATATTTGTGTAGAGCACCCAGCACTGGGTGTGTGATGTGGTCATGGTGCTAGCCCACATATTTGTGTAGAGCACCCAGCACTGGATGTGTGATGTGGTCATGGTGCTAGCCCACATATTTGTGTAAAGCACCCAGCACTGGGTGTGTGATGTGGTCATGGTGCTATCCCCCATATTTGTGTAGAGCACCCAGCACTGGGTGTGTGATGTGGTCATGGTGCTAGCCCACATATTTGTGTAGAGCACCCAGCACTGGGTGTGTGATGTGGTCATGGTGCTATCCCCCATATTTGTGTAGAGCACCCAGCACTGGGTGTGTGATGTGGTCATGGTGCTAGCCCACATATTTGTGTAAAGCACCCAGCACTGGGTGTGTGATGTGGTCATGGTGCTATCCCCCATATTTGTCTAGAGCACCCAGCACTGGATGTGTGATGTGGTCAGTGTCATGGTGCTATCCCCCATATTTATGTAGAGCACCTAGCACTGGGTGTGTGATGTGGTCATGGTGCTATCCCCCATATTTGTGTAGAGCACCCAGCACTGGGTGTGTGATGTGGTCATGGTGCTAGCCCCCATATTTGTGTAGAGCACCCAGCACTGGGTGTGTGATGTGGTCATGGTGCTATCCCCCATATTTGTGTAGAGCACCCAGCACTGGGTGTGTGATGTGGTCATGGTGCTAGCCCACATATTTGTGTAGAACACCCAGCACTGGGTGTGTGATGTGGTCATGGTGCTATCCCCCATATTTGTGTAGAGCACCCAGCACTGGCTGTGTGATGTGGTCATGGTGCTAGCCCACATATTTGTGTAGAGCACCCAGCACTGGGTGTGTGATGTGGTCATGGTGCTATCCCCCATATTTGTGTAGAGCACCCAGCACTGGATGTGTGATGTGGTCATGGTGCTATCCCCCATATTTGTGTAGAGCACCCAGCACTGGATGTGTGATGTGGTCAGTGTCATGGTGCTATCCCCCATAATTGTCTAGAGCACCCAGCACTGGATGTGTGATGTGGTCATGGTGCTATCCCCCATATTTGTGTAGAGCACCCAGCACTGGATGTGTGATGTGGTCATGGTGCTATCCCCCATATTTGTGTAGAGCACCCAGCACTGGGTGTGTGATGTGGTCATGGTGCTAGCCCACATATTTGTGTAGAGCACCCAGCACTGGCTGTGTGATGTGGTCATGGTGCTATCCCCCATATTTGTGTAGAGCACCCAGCACTGGGTGTGTGATGTGGTCATGGTGCTATCCCCCATATTTGTGTAGAGCACCCAGCACTGGATGTGTGATGTGGTCATGGTGCTATCCCCCATATTTGTGTAGAGCACCCAGCACTGGGTGTGTGATGTGGTCATGGTGCTAGCCCACATATTTGTGTAGAGCACCCAGCACTGGGTGTGTGATGTGGTCATGGTGCTAGCCCACATATTTGTGTAGAGCACCCAGCACTGGGTGTGTGATGTGGTCATGGTGCTATCCCCCATATTTGTGTAGAGCACCCAGCACTGGATGTGTGATGTGGTCATGGTGCTATCCCCATATTTATGTAGAGCACCCAGCACTGGGTGTGTGATGTGGTCATGGTGCTATCCCCTATATTTGTGTAGAGCACCCAGCACTGGATGTGTGATGTGGTCATGGTGCTGTGTGTGGTCAGTATCATGTTGACTGCCTTTACTGCCCTGGACATGCCCAGGAAGCCATGTTAGACCCCAGCAACCTGGCAGCCAGTTCCATTTTTACAAATCCTCAATGGGGATTCAAACATGCCCAGCAGGCCAGCGTGCTAGCCACTGCACCACCATGGCTCCCCAGACTAGAAGTAGAAAGACTCAACAAAACTCGGGTGTCTGTACACCCAAGGGTAGAAGAGGACAGACTGTAAGCCACTGTACATGTTACTATCAAACATGATCTACACACAGTACAGTTTCTCTTTAACTTTAATTCAAAGCCAAGACTGGACCCAAACACTTGAAGCTGTTAGAGTTCTAAAGAGTTCTTTCTGTTCTTTTACCATTGTTCATTTTCTCTGCCAGTTTCCCCAGAACTCGTGGGTCTGCTCCCGAGAGTCAGGTATCTCCATGGACTATTGACAGTGGCGGAAAGTCTGGCTACTTTGCTCCTAGGCTGTAGAATATAGTGATTTTGACATGCCAGGTTGTCAGAATGTAGGATTTGAATTGCCACATTGTGCCATGTGTTCATTGTTCCTTTAAATGTTTTTGTTTTTCTGACAATTTATTCTACTGCCTCCTTTTTTATATACAATATGCTGTACTATTCTATTGAAATTTTTTTAATGAAAGTGACATAACTGCCAAAGTTTGAGCTGACAGGCATTGGTGATCACATTTCCCCATTTCTTAAATCCAGTAATTTGAATTCATTTTTGTCTGTTCATATAAATATGTAAATAATACATTTATTAATTTCATTGTAAAGAAACATTCTGGAATGTATAGAATGTGTATCGAGAAGAAAACTGTTCTTTCTACAAGATCTGAGTGTCACATGCTGCTTGCTTGTAAAAGAGTTTCCTGTATCCCTGAAGTATTTTTGTCACATCAGATGTTAGATGTTCAGACAGAACTGTAATGGAACACGTGGTTCCTGGAAGATAGGCTGACCAAAATGACTGGACACTGGACATTAGGAAACTCTGGGAATGGGAAGTGACTGACCAATAAGAATGGACATTAGAGACACCCTGAGTATGGGAGGTGACTGACCAATAAGAATGGACATTAGAGAAACCCTGAGTATGGGAAGTGATTGACCAATAAGAATGGGCATTAGAGACACCCTGGGTATGGGAAGTGACTGACCAGTAAGGCTGGACATTAGAGACATCCTGGGTATGGGATGTAACTAACCAATAAGACTGGACATCCTGGGTATGGGAAGTGACTGACCAGTAAGGCTGGACATTAGAGACACCCTGGGTATGGGAAGTGACTGACCAACAAGACTGGACATCAGCGACACTCTGGGTATGGGAAGTGCATAAGGCAGAACAACTAGTGAAGGATCAAGAGTCCTTCCAGCGGACTATGCTGTGAGGACTTTCTGTAAGATAGAGACTACTGGTGGAATCATGTTACATGTTTTGACATGTTGTGATCTGTTGCCTTTGATTGACTGATTGTTACTGTATAAGACCACCTGTGAAACACTGAATTTGTTGTTGTTCTGTGAAACAGAATGTTACATTTCAACCAGTCTTTAACTAGCTTTTTACTATGGCTGGCTTTGTCATAATTTTCATTTCCATGGCACACAAGTATTCATCACTCAGTATTGTCAGAAGAGAATTATGCATACAAATATTTATCATTCAGTAATGTCAAAAGAAAACTTAACTACACAAAGTGTTTGTCATTCAACTTTGTCAGAAAAAAAACTATGTACACTAAGTGTTTATCACTCAGTGTTTATCACTTTATCAGAAGAAAAGTATGTACACAAAGTATTTATCACTCAACATTATCAGAAGAAAAGTATGTGCACAAGGTATTTATCACTCAATATTGTCAAAAGAAAATTAACTACGTACACAAAGTGTTTATAACTCAGTATTGCCATAAGAAAACTATGCTTATTTATACAGGTTTGAAATATGATATTTTACAGCACCCCTCATGATTGATTTTTTCTGTGTAAAGTTATTTTCATGGCCTTTACAAGATGTTGCAATCAACCCCAGCATTTATTGGCTGTTTGTGATTTATGTGACAACTTTGCGTTCAATAATTTGTTTTTTTTTTTCTGAACGGCCGACACCCATGCCATCGACATCAATGCAAAAGTGATTTTTCTCCCAAATCTTCTGTGGGGGAGTTGTGAAACTGCATTGGCTAGCCTCTAAACCACGCATACGTCAACTCATCGTTGATACCTTTGACATATTTTTACATGAACAGTTTATTTATCCCTGACATATCCGCCAGAGTTGCATTCATATGCTGAATTATTGTTGTCATCAGTCATGCATGGCGATCAGTACATATTTGTGTGTGTGAGCACAATCGTATTACACTTTATGTATTGTTGTTTGAAGTACTGAACAATTTAAAATGTATTGTTTGAAGTACTGTAACACTTTGAAATGTATAGTAGTTAGAAGTACTGGAATTCTTTGAAATGTATTGTTTGTAGTACTGTAAACCCGTTAAAGTGTATTGTTGTTTGAAATACTGGAATGCTTAGAAATGTATTGTTTGAAGTACTGTAGCATTTAGAAAACATATACTAGTTAGTTACAAATTGGAAATTGTACATTATTTCACTTACTTTAACACATGAATTATATATGTAGTACTATAACACTTTCAGTGTTTATACTGATTATTTTTCAGTGCTGTTACACTTAGAAATTTATTCCGGCTACTTTCAAGTAATATAACAGAAGGTGTCTGCTGGTTAATTTCAACCGGTTAAAAGAATACTTGTACTGGCTAGTTTCAAGTCCTGTAATATTTAAAGGGACATGCCATACAAGTGTTGGTGAGAACTTGTCTCTACTACAACTGCTAGCTAGGAGAGCCAGGTGAAACCACTTTGAGTTTGTATATTGGTGTTACTTAAAGATGCAGTATCGTAACTCGCGTAGATATAAGACAGACACTGTTGGTGTGGCTTGATCATGCTTTTTTTTTTTTTTACATCCACCCAGTTTGTGATCCCTTTCTTTAACCTACCAACCATTTGTTTTCTTACTTGTCCTTTGTGTGATCTGTGCTGAAGCATAAATTTACAGTGGTTAACGAAATATTGTTTTGTAGCCCTGAACGGGCAAGAAGAATTTTGAGGTACGGTAAAATTTCGGGTTACGTTAGTAAAATGATCACATAAAAGGTGTTAGTCAACCGATTTTACTTAAATAAAAAAAAAAAAAATGAAGTGAAAAGCATGCAGAGTATTTTACTCACGTGAATGTTCCCTGTAATCCACACATGAACACAAATATTTACAAAATACAACATATTGTTTGTGATTGTCAGTCATTTATACGGCAATTTACAAACACATTTTCAGAATCAGAATCACTTTCTTTAAAGTCCGACTCACGACTGCTAATGCAAAGTAACGCTGATCACTGATATCTAGCTCTGATTCAGTCAAATTTGTGCACATAAATGTCACTTGAACCAGTGAAATCTCCACTATCACTTGAAGAATCATCGAAATCCATTTTGCAAAACTAAGCGTAAAAACCCCAAAAACTAGTTTAAAAATCCGTTCATATTCATTGAACACGCTTGCAAATGGCGACCACATTGTCAAGCTATCAGTGAAACCGAAAATAGACAATTGGAAATCTCCGAAAGCCACGAGATCGCGTTTTTACAATGCTAGTAGTAGCTTGGACACATTCAAATGGTTTGCCCATTCCGGGGTAAAGACGCATTCGGATGATTTGCCTGGTAAAGGGTTCATTAAAATATTATGTTGAAGCCTGCATATATCTTGACTAACACCTTGGGCTTAACATAAACACATTATTGACACCATAGAGCTAAACCAATTAAAACAGAATCAAATCTATAGGCAGCTTAATTAAAACAGTATGTTGAAACATGTATATTTCTTGACTATCACCTAGGGTTTAACATATACACACATTGACACCATAGAGTTAAACCATTGAATGGCATGACTGAAACCTTAGAGTTCAACCATAAACAGCGTCATTGAAATCTTAAAGGTAAAGTTATTAATAAAAAAAAACAATGATTTCCCCTAATGAATTTGAATAACGAAGGCACAAACAATAGATTGCATGATTTATTGTCTGGCATATTTCACTGCGTCTCGTTAGGTGCATACTGCAGAATTTACACAAAATATACTAAGGCAAAAAGATAAATCCTTCAAGCTGACACATACAACACACACCTTCCCACGGAGAGATAGACACCTGGTGGGGAATTCTCAGGGAGAAGGACTTGGCTGAGCAGAATGGAAGCATCAAGTCTACAGCCTGGAGTATAGAGTGGAGACAGTTCATGTGTTCAGATTGTGTACATAGAAGTGGTAGTTGGTATAGAAACTGCACACACAAATGACAGCCTTGTATGCATTTATATCCTCTCTAGCACAAGCATTTACCTGTAGCATCAGTGTTTGTCATGCATTCATTATTATTCTATTGATAGTGCTGAGGCCGAGGTAGAGGGTTCAATCCCTACACCACCTCAGTTGAACTAAAATGTTGACTTCTCATCCTTAACTTGGGGATGTAAATTACAAGTACGTCTGAAATTGGAGTGGGTTTGCCTGATGGCAAGGGACACTGGTAATAAGGAAAGCTAATCCACAAGCAAACATCAGCCTAGTGCACTAGCAGTATTAAGCACATGTGTGGACTATGCTTGTGTTCAGAGCGAGCGAAGGCAAAAAATAAATCCAGTGATAGCATTTCATGTTGTCAGTGATACATTCGTATTCTCCCTATCACAAGTATTTACCTACAGCATTAACATTTGTCATATAAACGTCATTATTATTATCCAAGTGATAGTATTTCATGTAACATTTGTCATATAAACATCATCATTATTATCCAAGTGATAAGTATTTCATGTTCTCAGTGATACATTTGTGTTCTTTCTATCACTGCTTGTAGCATTAACATTGTCATGTATTCATCGTTATTATTATCCCAGTCATTGTGCAATGGGAAGTCATTAAGTAACAGGAATTTTACGAATAAATTATTTTACAATAGTGCAATTCAGAAATTCTGTGTGTTATTTCTCAACATAGTTCCCCAGCCTGGCAACACACTTGATCCACCTGTCTACTAGCTTGTTGATGCCTTCTAGAAAAAAGTTTTTGATATGTCCTTCATTACCTCGTTGCCACCTGCAAACTTCTGACCCTGCAAATGTTCTTTCAAGGGTCCAAGAATGTGGAAGTTTAATGGTGCTAAGTCTGGACTAAATACTGGATGTTTCAAGATCTCAAATTTCAGAGCACATAGTGTATTCGTTGTATGTGAGGCAGTATGATGGCGGGTGTTGGCGAACAGCAACAATAATCCTTTTGTGAGAATTCCCTGGCATTTTGATCATATCGCAGGCTTCAGTTTGTTCACTAACATGTCACTGTATCGAGCACTAGTCACAGTTTTACCCCTTTCCTGGAAATGCACCAATATAGGGCCCATGATATCCCAAAAGATGGTCACTGGGTGTTTCCACTGCATTGACTGCCTTTTACTCTCTCGTTTGTAATGACTGTTCCATACTGAACCATCATTCTCCTGTAGATTTCACAAGGTTTCCACAGCTTCTGCCCACACAAAAATGAATAACACCTTGTTGTTCTTCCATGGTGCAAGACGATATTGGGTCCGCATTTTGTAATTGCTCGATCCTCATAACCCCTACATGGTATATTGATAAAGAGCCAGTTAGTGTCCTGAAAATATTTCCCGTTGTCCATACTCTTCCATGCACTTTAAGAAACAATTCCTGTTATTTCAAGATTGCCCAATGTACTGACAGCATTAATATTTGTCATGTATTTATTATTATCCAAGAGATAGTATTTCATGTTTTCAGGGATGTATTTGTATTCCCTCGATCACAAATATTTACTAATAGCATCAACATTTATGTATTCATCAGTATTATTATCCCAGTGATTTCAAGTATTCAGTGATACATTTGCTACTCATTTTCTAAGCTGGGAAGGAAACTGTGGTGAGGAGCTGGCCGCTTAGGTTCATGATGCCTTCACTTTACAAATATTTCAAGGCGAGAGGATTGTCGTTATTATTTCCATAAGGCTCAGACTCTTTCTGCTGAGCTGTATGCCAAAAGTGTTACACAGAGCAGGAACTCTGTAGCTGTAGTGAGTGACCACATCTAGGGGTCTCTGAGCAAACTGTACTCGTGGATCCAATGGTGGAGTTAGGAAATGAACCCATGGCATTCAGAGCATGAGGTAGGCAACTAAACAAACCACTTAACTGCCGAGATACCTCCTCATGGTATATGATAACTTGTTTTTGTAACATAACGTTAATCAAACTGACCAGTCAGCTGCTTGTAGATTTAAAAAAAAAAAATTAAGTTGCATGTCCTTCAAAGACGTAGCAGTCAACCCCAGCATTTTCGCTGTTCATGATTCCTGGGCACGTTTTACGTTCAATAGTTTGCCATTGCTTTCTGAACGACTGGCTCCTATACCTTTTTTGAAAAAACTAGCACCGCTGTGTTTCGAATCCGGGTATACAGGCTCACAAACCCCGTTCGCAAGCCCTTAGCCACAGATCCATTAATAATACTCCATTTTAAGTTAAACAAGTCAAGTCAGGGGCTCTTTTCCAGTCCTTGAGGTGTATTGAATATATGGTGCTAATGCCCTATGTTTAAAATCCTATCAGTACTTGAGTGATGTGGTCACTAGTATGCCAGCCAGCTGTACCTCCCAGCACATGTCCTGGTACCTGGGTGAGGCTGGATCAACCTGGCAGCCCTGCTACATTTGTCTACATTCTGGGTTCAGAAACATGCTCCTATGCGACTGCGGCTCCCATCTGTGTTTGTTCTTCTTCTCCTAATAATGTATAGTAATAATACAATAATAGTTTATTTGTTATTGTGGTTACATCTCTACAATTGTAACTGCTGCGGGAGTATATTTTTTTAATACCAACTAACAAAACTAACCAAATTGTATTTTATTGTAATGGCAACTAACAAGAGTAAACAGATATTGCCATGAGAGGGAATACACTAATTAATGATCTTCTATTTTGTTACTTCGTCTCTGAGTCGTTATTTTATTCCTTATATATTTAATTGTAATTGCTGTCTTAGTTCTGTCATTACCGGTGTTTGTTTTCTTTCATTTTTGCAGTTATAGGGAGATCACTCTGAGTTCCAAGGACACATTAATTTGAGTCACGTTACCTTGTAGACACTGTCACCAGAGGGCTCTATCAGCTCATTGTAATCTCATCTAGATGTAACAAGACAACTCCAGTACTTGCCTAGCATTTTTGATTCGTGGAGTTTGAATGTTTCACTTTGTGACAGTCTGTCTTCTAGATTGGAGCTTGAGGTGTGTTGAGATATATACCACAGTGTGGTGATCATAACATTCAGTGTGTGGTTTGTAACAACAAAGTGTGGGAATTAAAACATTAAGTATTTGTTTGCAACAACAAAGTGCAGGAATCAAATCATTCATTATGGGGATCATATCAACCAGTATGTGTGTGTGTGAATACAGAAAATCTTTCTGTAACGAGAAATTGTCACGATCATAACACTCAGTATGTGGTTTGTAACAGTGAGTACCCAGCTAGTAATTATAATGATAATGCATCAAGGATAAATAAAGTTAAACACATACATGCTGTATTTCAAATAATAAAGTATGAGACATGCCATACAAAAAATACAACATGCTATTGTGACTACTACTGCTTTAGTTAAATCACAGCTGCCTTTCCATCACTTAACTATCTAATTTCCATGACTAGTGTAAATATAAAAATGAAACACTCATGAACTGTTACAGCAGTTAGCGCCATTGTCTATGTACTCAGCAAAGCCTTTGTTAAAAGCTGAAGAAATAGTCCACTGGCCCAGGTAGTCGTGGCGCATTCTTCAGGCTTAGGATTTTATTGTTTATTTGATGGTAGGTCAAAATCAGTTGCCTTACCTGGCATTCAGTCATGCTGGCCTGGTATTTAGTTAGTTATATCAACGTAAACAAACATGATATAACCCGGGGTTACTGAATGTCTCAGGCAGATCACTGAAACAACATATGCATCAGGCAAATACCAGACCAGTGTGGCTAACTGGGTGGAAGTTGCTTTTTCTGTGTGTCTATCTCTGTCTCTATAACTTTCCATATCTGTCAGTCTACTTTACGCTCTCTCTCTCTCTCTCTCTCTCTCTCTCTCTCTCTCTCTCTCTCTCTCTCTCTCTCTCTCTCTCTCTCTCTCTCTCTCTCTCTCTCTCTCTCTCTCTCTCTCTCTCTCTCTCTCTCTCTCTCTCCAAATCTATCTGTCTACTCTATTCACACACACTCACACACACATATGCAAGAACCATAATCCTGTAAGACTGAGGAGGGGAAAGCATTACATAAGTGTCTGATTTCAGTTTGAATGATTATACTGTAACATAAGCTGTTGGTGACCAATAAATGTCCTAATCTTTTAAGGCAACAGATTGAAAGGCATGGTATACATACCTGACTGCAGTAAGAATGATTATTATGTAACATAATATGTTGATCAGTAAATGTCCTCATCCTTGAAGTCAACACAGGGAATGGCGTTAGAACAACCGCATCAGCCTCTGAACTTCAGATATAGAAGGTACAAGCCTAGTTGTGGACACACATATTTCTAACCTAGGTAAATGCTGAGTGTTGAATGCAGTCCATGGCTTTCTCAGATAAGGGCAATAATATGTTAGCCTTCTTGTGTGTGTTGTGCTAGTTAAAAATCCCTGGCTTGTTGGAAATCATCGAGAGTAATTGACCTTTGTCCAGACATTTAAAACATAGAAACCTGCCCACAACATAACGTTTCTAGCTTGTGTGGTTGTGATACACACATACTGAGATCCTCACCAGCATTGTGGAGTTTTGCACTGAATTGACAATCTCCCAATATTGTATACAGATTATAAAGTGTGGTGCAAATGGTTCATTAATCCAATCATTCATTCTGTTTGAGAGTTCCGTGTTCTAATTATTGGGATCAGTTCAAAACCAGGCTGTGGTTTATTTTCTTGATACCAAGTCGTAAAAAGGGTCTGTGATTTTGTAGTGACACATGTACGTGGTGACCGCAGCTCATAGTGCCACAACCTGGTATGTGTGCCAGCTGTTTGGTTTCACAATGTGGTTCCATGTGTAACTTGCTCAAACTGTCATCTTTGGTAGAATCACCAACTTGTAGTTTCACTTCTTGTGGTTATAATTTGTATTTTTGTAACTTTACATGAACCTTTTTACTATTGACAGTGATTTTGTCTCCGAGCATTTTTTGTTTGTTATTGCAGAAAGTTTGTGAGAATTTTTTGTTAATAAAATCTTTTGTTTTCAATCTGGTTGGTTGGTTGGTTGTATGATTACTCTGGAAGAGCAAGTTCCAACTCCTGATGCTTGGCATCCAGGTAGTCTGTCCTGAATAGGGTTTGTGCCTATCAGAAATAGTTGGTATAGAGATTTGCCTCCCAACTCGGTATCAACGTGACACCTTTGCGGGAACTGTACCATAGAGCTCTCCTGTCTCTCTTCAAGCTCAGAAGCCGGCAGGATGTGTATGACTGGTATTGGAAGT
The DNA here is from genome assembly GCA_014155875.1 of Cepaea nemoralis. NCBI lineage: Eukaryota > Metazoa > Mollusca > Gastropoda > Stylommatophora > Helicidae > Cepaea > Cepaea nemoralis. The sequence goes on along the minus strand of JACEFZ010004848.1, from coordinate 26,385 downwards.
TCACATCTGCGGAGAGACAGCACGTTGCCAGGTCATCATTCAGTACAGCACATATGGACTGCCTGTGGTTAGGCCTATGTTGGTCATGTTTACTCCACATTTGTCAGGTATGTCATTGTGAAGACAACATTGTCCAGACCCAATACCCACAGGGTTAATGTTAATATTAATGGAGCCATTTCTCCTTTGGATGTGTGTTACTTAGTGTGCTTGAGTCTATCTACAGAGTGTACACATTTGAGACCCAAACATGGTCCTCGTATGGTCCTTGTACAACTGATCGATGCACGAGGAGGAGGAGCAGAAGAAACAGAATAATCGGATTACAATTGGTACTATTAGTATTGGGACTCTTCGCTGGTTGTTGCATATGGTGACGGAGCACGTATAGGAATGTCCCAATTTCTGTGATGTCGGTTTTTAACTCAGCTCTGTACAAGGATGTCCAGTCTTGATGCTAACCGCGCGGTTCACAACTGAATCTGGTATAAAGCATCTGGTACACAACGCAAGAACACAATTAAAACGAGTTAATTGTTTTTCATATTGAAGCTACACGGAACTGTGGTGGCATAGTTGTCAGTGCACGTGCATTCAAAATAGGTGGTCTGGGTTTAATTCCCAGCAGAAGCTGGGTTATTTGTTCTAACCAGTGCCGCTCTGGGGTCGACCCAGTCCTAGAAACATGGGTACTGACAGTTTTTAGAATGGCCTGGGAAAGACAGATAATGAGGACGGGAACTGGTCACAGCAGCTCATGTGTCGTGGGCTAGAATGTGAAAGTCTACACTTATCATGCTGGTGGCAGTCTCTGTTATTTGACTGTCTTTACCTTTCAGGTTATACAGTGACATCTGACAGAAGTGACACAGAGATAAAGGAAAGGTGTGATGCAGAGATAAATAGATGATGTGACACAGAGATAAAGGAAAGGTGTGACACAGATACATAGATGACTAGCTGACCCGGCCCAGCTTCGCCCAGTCCCTGGCGGGAATCTATCTATCTATCTGTCTATGTCTATCTGTCTGTCTGCCTGCCTACCTGTCCATCCGTCTATCCCTCCCTCTCTATCTATCAGGTCAAATCTATCTATCTATATCTCTATCTGTCTGTATGTCTGTCTGACGACCCGGCCCAGCTGTAATGTCTATCTATCCATCCATCCATTCATTCATCCATCTAGAGGACCCGGCCCGGCTTTGCCCAGCCTCTGGTGGGGATCTATCTATCTATCTATCTATCTATCTATCTATCTATCTAATCCTGTCTGTCTGTCTGTCTAATCTATCTGTCTGCCTGCCTACCTGTCTGTCCGTCCGTCTCTCCCTCACTATCTATCTATCTGTCTGTCTATCTAATCTATCTGTCTGCCTGCCTACCCGTCCGTCTGTCCATCTCTCCCTCTCTATCTATCTTCGGCGTAATATAGCAAGGGGACTTAACTTAAGATATAGCAATGCTACTAAAAGTTATGTCCCTTGATATAACTCTTAAGTCCCCTTGCTATATATTAATTATAATGTAATCAAAAAATTAATTTTTATTATGTAAATAACTGTTTGTAAACTAACAAACTATGACAGTTGGCTGGACGGGAATGAGAAGAACATGTGTAGAAAATTTCATCTCAATCGGATGGACCGTTCGCGAACGCAGAAAGGACATACGTACTTACATACATACATACATACATACATTGTCTTTTATATATGTAGATGTGACACATACATAAATAGATGCAATACAGAGATAAATAGAAGATGTGACAAAGCGATACATAGATGATGTGATACAGAGATAAATAAAAGTTGCGACACAGAGATAAATATAAGTTGTGACACACAATACATAAATGATGTGACACATAGATCAAGGGCAGATGTTAATTCGACGTATCCAAATATTCTGTTAAACTATCGACAGCGTCATAAAAAACGAATTGATAATTTAAATGGGTTATCACAGTCCAATTCCCCCACGGAGAACTTTAACAATGCCCTAACAGTGTACAACTGGCATGCAAAATAACCACTTCCGCCTGGGTTATCTGAGGACACTGCTGAACGTAACACGGCAAGACAAGGTCACACAGATGGAGAAGCTCTTCCACGGACTGGCATGGCAAACAGCCATACTTTGATGTGTAAACTCGACTCAGATGCATCGGTCGTGTATTTGCATGCCAAATTAGCGCTGTCAATATGGTGTGCTTCACTTAGACAAGCAAGCTCGCGAAGAAGTGATACAAATAATACTAATTAATACAACTATCATTTACTGCCTATATATAGTACCTTGCGGTGTATGGCAGAGGGGTTTTGAGCCTGAGGAATTAAGGCCTGGCTAGTGCAGTCGCCTTGAACTGTACAGGTTGGATGTTTTCTTTTTTGCCCCGACAGGAAAAAATCCACACCTTATTGACGATTCGAACCCGGGTCTCCTGAAGGAAAACCCGGTCATTCTAGACACTCGACCAGCCGCTTCTCATAAGCGTTCCCTAGCGGGGAATCGAACGGCCGCTGTGAGAGCGCGGAATCCTAGCCACTAGACCACTTGGGACCGACAAAATATTTCGACCCCAAGATACTAATAACACACCGTGAATTCTCAGTGAAGAATTGTGGCATTGATCTTGAATAATTGGAGAACATTGCTGCTGATCGCTCTGTCTGGCCTTGTGAAGTGCCAGTTTTAAAGCAGTTAACAATTTAGAAAGCTACCAGGAGATATGGGAAACTAAATTCAAACGTCTTGTTACCCGTCTGTTAGACTTCAGCACTTTTCTGCTGCTATTGTAATAGATGTTTCTGGACTCAAGACTGGTCTAATCGTCCACATCTGAACCCTCCCCAGGACAAACAGATGATGTGATATTTTGCGGATCGATGCACATGCATGGTAGATTACAGTGTTACTTGACCTTGTATCTCCTAGGGCCACATATCACAGATATGTGATATTTCATTGCTTCATTGCACCGGGTTTTATCCCATATGGCTCGGTCTCTTTCCGCAGCGCGGAAGGCGTCGCACAAAGCACGAGCTCCGTAGCTCTAGCGACGACCCACAGGAGTCTCCGAAAAGTTTAGCTCGTAAACCGAAGGACGCGGCCCGGAATCGAACCCACAACCTTCGGAGCCCGAGTTAAACGGCTTGACCACTTCGCCACGAAGGCTCCCTTAGTAAGTAATTACAGCACCCATATACACGCCCTAATTCATAATGGGCTTACGACGATAGACCCATATTTGTATTGACCAATCGGCAGTCGATGAGGGCGTGGTTAGTATAACACCGGCCGCTTTCACTTCCCAACACACCTACAAGTACCCGTTTATGCCGAGTCAACCTGGCAGCCCAGGTGAATCTGAAAAAACATCCGTACTAATGCAGATTGGAACTCATGACCACAGTAGAGCATCTAGTCGTTTTTCTATCGCAGCGTCCTCAGTCTTAGCACTGACCGATATACGACATTGACTGCAGCAAGGTATCATCATCCAGTTCCTTGCCGGCTGGCGTGGGTGATCATGCCTCTCAACGAATTGCGATCTCCGACGTCATGGATCAATTCGCGTGTTAACTCCCGTCGTGCCATGACACAAGACTGTCAAAATCTTTTCACGCTGTCTTCCTCTATCTCTATTTCCGCAAATCTGACCTGTTGTCACATGTTCCAGTTTTTGTCTACTCATAACGTGGCCAAAAAACGAGGACTGCCTCTTTCTGATATTTGTGATAACTTATCTTTGCAACTCAGTTTCCCTTAAAACATCTTGATTGCTCTTTTTGGCTGCCCAACCACATCTCCAAGGCTTCCATGGATTTTTTTTCGCCTGTTTACTAATTGTCCAGGACACGCAGTCATATGTTAAAACTGGTTCTATGTAACATGCAAGAACTCTTTTTCTGACTTTCAAGGACAGTGATTTATTGCACAAAATGTTCTTCAATTGATAGAATCTACAGTTTTTACTTGTCCTATTCTGTTCTTTATCTCTGTGATGCGCATCTTCCATCTGATGTTATCCATGTGCCTAGATAGGGGAGACTGGGGAGAAATGGACCAGCAATTTTGTAGTTTTCAATTTTTGCTCATCACCGGAACAGATTTTATCGAAACATAACAAAACCATGACTAAAATGTTGTACATTCATTTATTTTAAAAGGGGAAAACATTTAGCAATCTATTTCTATATGTTTCTTTACAAAATGCATTTAAAAAATGTATATGAACATGGGGAGAAATGGACCACCATTGGGGTGAAATGGACCAGCACGTGGGGAGCAATGGACCATAGTGGGGAGAAATGGACCTTTTTTAAAAAGAAGCAGCAACAACTCATCCATATTGCTATAAGAAATAAATAATCATTAAAAGGATATTTGCAGTTTTTTTTTATTATTTTAAGCGACAGTAAAAAAAGTTTAATATGATATATTAATCTAATATAAAGTTTTATCGAACATTTATGCCTGCAAGACTTTCTTTGAAGACATAGCCATCTTTGGTCCTAGAAGTGGTTCCAGTGATTGTAGATCTAGTAAGCTGTGCTTTAATACATGTAATTGAGACACTGGCGACATCTTCTACCTTAGGCTTAACAAATTTACCAGCAACCTTCTCACTCTTGCGCAAGAACTCTACCTCAACATCACCATCATCATCAATGTCTCCCCTTACAATTCCTACATAGTAAACACAAGTCTTCTTTGTTCCATATTCACATAGCACACACTGGCCTTCAAAAACCTCACGCACACCAGTCAAGCTAACCGTACACTCCTCATTTTCACCAAATGAAACATCAGAATCTGTGTCATCACAAAACGAAATGTCAGTTTCTGGATCTAAATCAACATCAAGTTCTTTCAGCAGCTGTCTCTTTGCCTTTTTGGGTGGAACTTTGCTGCCTTTTCTTTCATCACAGCTCTTTCCCTAATTCGATTCATTTCTGGTGTAGAAGTAGCCAGCATAGTTTTTCCTCTTTTCCTCATATTATTTGAATCTTTTCGCGGACCAGCTTTTGGTAGTCCTCTGAAAACATGAGGCGAAGTAAAGGAAGAAGTAGCTTTATGTTGAAGACTCCCTGATATTTCCTGCAAGTCATCTACAAGGTTCTCAACATTACACTCTTTCTGATTTTCATGAAATTCTTGTGCAGTTTGATCTGTGCTGGTACCACAATGTGGAGATGCTGATCCTGTCTGTTCATTGCTTTCTAAAGTGGCATTTTCACTGTCCTTGCTGATGGGCCTGTTCGTTATTTCTGAAGGCATAAAATCATCTTCTGTAAAAACATCTTCGTTAAAGGGCAAAATACCCGACACTGCAAAGCCTGATTGAATGTTAATGGGTGTTGCCGCTTTAAGAAAAGCGTGGCCTCCTAGATTTGCAACTTGATAGATTGTCAGTGGTGTCCCAACATTTTTCATCATCCATGAATCACACGCATTGTTGTAGACCGACTTCATGGGTCCAAAAACTGAACGGTCCAAGGGCTGAGTTTTAGATGAGGTGTGTGGTGGCAACGTGATCACATGAATGTTGTTTTTCTTGCACAGTTCAAGTGATTCAAATGAAATGTGGGAATCGTGATTGTCCAAGATCAAAATCAAAGGGAAGTCTTTGGAAGGTCTTGAATGCTTAATGAAGTGATTTATAACTTTGACAAAATTATCACGGGTCATCCAACCTGATTCATTCACAAGGCCAAGGGAACATTCAGGTGCTCCAGCAAGCATAAAATTCTTAAAATTTTTTCTGGGAAACACAAAAACTGGAGGGATAATGTGACCCGCAGCTGACACAATGCAACAGATTGTGACCATTTCTCCTCTTTCTCTGGATGTCACCTGGCCCATTTGCTTTACTCCTCGTGGGGCAATTACTTTTGGCACTTTCTGTACAGTGGTAAGACCTGACTCATCCAAATTGTAGATTTGAGCTCCACTCACATTTAGTTTTGTAATGGTTTCCTTCACAATGTTGAAGAAGGTGCAAATATTATGTTTGTTGAAAGCTGTAGCTCTAGCCAGAGATGTTGCCTCAGGTTGCCTTATGGTCAGCTCGGGATTCCGTCGCAAAAATCCACAAAGCCAGTCATTCCCTGCCATCATTTGCTCATCCCAGGTTAAAGGATGTGCAATGTTATTGACTTTCGCCATCTCGTACGCCAAAATACGAACGTTTTTAGTTGTGAGTCCATGGAACATTCTTGCACAATCTTTCAGCTGTGAAAACAAGGCTATGCCTATAATTTGGTACGAGTCTAGTAGGCAGACCATTTCCTTCTCTGTCTTTTGTAAGATTGTTATTGAGGGTAGAGCGAGCAATGCCGTACTCCCTTGCAGCTTTCCTCGCTTTCATTCCATTTTCCACAGCATTAACAGCTTCTCTCATACGTTCCTCCGTAACGAGACCCTTGTTGGTGTTTCTGATGTACAATCTTGGCATCTGAAACAAAAGAGTGACAGAATTATATAACATTTAGAATGGTAGGCCTATCATTTGCAAAGAAATACTGATCATAGCACGAATGGCGTGCATCTTTAATAAATCACTGAAATCAAATTTGTGAACAGTTTTATTGGTCTAGATTTAGACCCCAGTATTAAAAAGAATCAATAATGCTGATATTCGAATGCAATCTTCAACACTTTTAATAACAACAGACTGTCTTGTCAATTTCTTCTATGGGGAGAAATGAACCATGGGGAGAAATGAACCGGTCCATTTCTCCCCCATCAATGTATTAAACTATTCAGCCATAAAGTCTCTTAAATCTAATATTATATGCTATATTTTTTATATGAACTCTTAAATAACAAGTAAATAAAGATATTAACGTAATTACCTTGTCCTGATTCCTGACAATGCGTCTGCTTTACGATGGTGTCTGGAACTGGAAAAAGAAACTTTAGTGCAGAAAATTTTTCAAACTTTGCGTGGGAACGACCTGTGCGGGAAGTCGATGGCAAATGAAAAATTCGGACTATGTTTGATGTGGAAAACAAACTTATTATGGTTTCACTTTCATTGCATCACAGCAAGGGGCCAGAGAGGGGGTGGTCCATTTCTCCCCTATGTCCATTTCTCCCCAGTCTCCCCTATCTGAATTTCTGCACTCCCCCTCCCTCCCCCCAAAAAATCCGGAACTATAATTGCACATGTTGGCACAATATGTTTCTTCGATATCATCATAACTTCTGTCTTTCTATTATTCAAACTAAGGCCCATTCTTTCACTTTCTACAACTACTGTATCTATTATTTCCTGCAGATCGTTCTGACTTGCTGCTATCAAGATATAGTAACACAATATTCAGACCAAAATAGGGTGAGATCCTGCGAAAAAGCAACCAAATACAAAATGACATACTGGACCTCACAAATGCCACGTGAATAAAAGTCATAAAAAGATAAATTCCTGTCGACGACAGTGAGGGCCCTACGGGCCCAAAACTAAAAACATCCATCGATCGGTCTAGCAGTCCACCGAACACTAAACCGGAAAATGATTGCCGGACCGATGAAAATGAGGCTCGAAGGGATTCTTCTTTGTTGCGGTGAATTAAAATTGAAGTACCAATCACGCTCAGTAGTTTGCCATTGCTTTCTGAGCGGCCGGCTCAGTTATCCCGCAAGTCACCAGCGGGGGGCGAACCGCTTCCAGCTCTCACACGCTACGAGACTGCGTGATAAACGGGATTACGGAGAAAGTGTTGTAACCCCTCGGCCAGAGAGACCGGCTGGTTGTCTCTACTTATCAGAAAAGTTCAAGTCACCAACTTTAGGCTGAATCGACATGACAGCCCAGGTCACAGGAAAGTTCAAGTCACTAACTTTAGGCTGGATCGACATGACAGCCCAGGTCACAGAAAAGTTCAAGTCACCAACTTTAGGCTGGATCGACATGGCAGCCAAGATCACAGAAAAGTTCAAGTCACCAGTTGTAAGCTGGATCGACATGACAGGCCAGATCACAGAAAAGAACACCCATGCCTTAAGTAGTGTCCGAACACACGACACAGACTCGGCAGACAAGCATGCTGGCCAGTGCGCTACCGAGGCCATCAGGAGTTCCACTAGTGGATGACAGTACAACCTGATAGTATATTGTTTTTATACCGACAATATCGTGTTCAATCTGTCTGGGCTATAATTTTGATCTGTGGTGTCTATTGTTATTTCAAACTAGAACATTATTGTCAACAACTCACTGACAGACATCATCGGGTACTTCTCTCACACCAATACAAGAATACTTGCAAGTCGTGTGGGAGGCAAAATACATAGTGCAATTTATTGCCATTGGCTCGCTACAGCAGTGAACAGTCGCTAATGAAACACATAACACTCTACCACAGAATTCTCTATCACAAATAGCTAACCACTATGCTACTTTCTATCTATGTAGTTACAACAAAACCCTAGCTCTATTCTAAACGAGATGTACTCGACACGTCCTGTCTCCCGTCTGCCAATCTTTCCCCCCAGCCGGTACACACCACGCGGAGTCACCTTCCCCTTGACGCGTGTTGCCTCACCTGGCACGCTTGATGGCAAACGTGTCATGTTGAGTGTCTACTCAACTTCTCCCGCTACCACGAGGCGTGACGCTTATCGTGGTTAGAGTGCTAACTCTCTGAACCACGCCTGCGTGTCTCATGAGGGAATGGTTAACCTGACCCTATTCCCTCATATCCCCTGCCCTTGCCTCGGGCACAGAATCCCCTCATGGCCTCTTTAAGATTACCTGCTCTTCCTGGCTGAGGGGATGTGTTCAAGTCTTTGACAATTATGTACAAGTATAAGAAAGAGACAGACATCATTCTTTGAAAGTGGAGTAAGAAGAAACGCATTAGAAAATTTCGTGACAACTGGAAAGATCAGTTGAAAAAAGGCAGAGGCAGACACAGAGAATGATGCTGGCTGAACTGAGACGGTGACATGGAAGGATATCATCAGCAGAGTTGATTCAGTACACCAAGGACCAAGGTCTGTGGAGAGGCGTGAACTCCTACGCCAGCTGGCAATGCACATGATGATTATGATGATGATGATGATGATGATGATTGTTATTTCAGGAAACCGATGTTTATTGCTCTTAATTGTGGTTCAAACTGATACTTGTGCTACTGTATTGTGTAGATTCTGTAACCATGTCTTTCAAAAAATTGTGACATGCATATTCTGATATCCATCTTCACTTCTGTCAGTATATAACCTAGCTTTTCAATAAGCTAAGTTGAGTTCAGTTGGGTTGAGCTGAGCTCAGTCAAGAACCGACATAGCACTGGGGGTATTCCCATACATGCCCCGTCCTCATCTTCAACAGCTTCTCAAAATTGGCTTAAATTATTAGTACGTGACTTAACAACCGTGATCCCCAATATCTGAATTTCTGTTTTATGATATATTGCTTTTACATCTCTAGGACTGTCTATATTGAACACGTTTTATGTTGTCATTGGCTGATGTATTTTTATATGATAAATACGACTATATCTCACTAGTCCTGTGATTTGTATTTACCGGGCCTGACTTCTTTGTCAGGTGCAGAATTTGAGTTTGTTGTTGTTGCACCGCGAGTTCTTGACATATCTTTTTTCTTTCTTTTGTTGTAATGTAGGAATGTTTATCTGTTGCAGGAGATGATGAGGTTATACAAACGCAGTGTTCTTTTTCTTGCTCAAAACAAAGCAATGGACTTCTGTAGCAGAAGGAACATCTTCGCCCAAAGTCAGTCTCTGTTGATTATTCGACATTGTGTCATTAGTTATGTATTTGTGGACTGTATGGTTAGATGTGGATGAGGATAATCTGACAACTACACTACACTACACTACACTACACTACACTACACTACACGGTGCTCCACTACACTACACTACTACACTACACCACACCAAACTAAACTAAAATAACCAAACTAAACTAACCTAACCAAACTAAACTAACCTACACTAACGAACTAAACTAAATTAATTAAACTAAAAGTAAACAACTTAACCTAACCTATCCTAGCTGAACTAAGCTAAACTAATTAAACTAAACAAACTAAACTAAACTAACCTACACTGTAATTCTCTAGAGCCACTGTAAGACACGCCATTTGTGAAAGAAGCCAGACTTCACGGAAAATCCTGGCACTCCTGCTGCTACGGCTGCGGCGGGTTTACAAAATGGTTTTCTAGTGACATAAACCATGTAAGTATACGTTTAAATATTGATTTTATGTACATACAAGGTACGTTGAGTAATAAATGACAGCACACGTTAATTGATATTTGTGTGTTTGTATCATAAAATTGTCAGAAACAGCACCGATTTACAGAAGTCAGTCTCGAGAGCAGAGCTGAAATTCACGGACAGTTGTAAAATTAAAATCAACAACAGCAAAGATCACTCACTATGATGGCAAGGAAACAAGTACAGTTTGACACTGAATGTCAACTGTGGATTTTGAGTGTCACATTCTCTAGTGACTCCCTGCAGCACCATTGGCATTATTGTTCTCTCCAAACTTTTGTGACGATCTATCGATTATCGGTTCTCCCGTACTATACACATCATCCCAAAGGGTCACTTTCTGCTGCTACCATTGTTACTTTAACATTTTCAGCCTCAAATAGTTTTTACCGCAAATTATTTTGACACATCATGTGCTTGTATCATGATAGATGTCTTGGAGTGAAAGAATTTAAATTGATACTGAATGGAAAGATAAACTGAGAGGATAACAAAGTCGTGTATATACCTGTTTTGCGAAAGTGAACATTCACAACAATTTTCCCAAAACACTTTCTTGCTATTGATCTATGATGTGATGGGGATGTCATATTTTGTAGGCCTGGATGTATGGAGGAATACATGGCCAGTCCTTCCTCACTTAGCGAGACAATGGACTCAGGCACCGAACCCTCAGATGCCCACGCTCATGACATTTACAACGTTACTCTTGAATACCTGCTGGATAACTTGAGAGACTGAGACATCTGGATGTGTTCATAGTGCACTGTCACCTACTCTATTAATGAATAAATTAGTCACAAGATAAAATTTCTCCAAATGTTAATGTAATCTATGCTTGTTTTGCAGACTTCATTACAATGTATGCTTCTTACGTAAATGGGAAAAAAGGGACTCAAAGTTCCAAGCAACACATACGCTCACTTTCACGTCCAAAGTCACTGGACAAGTTAACTTGCAAGGACACAAATGCAAATTCTGTGACCTTCACCAATGGTAAACCAGTTTTGCCACCGATTCCATCGTACGATTTTTCGTTTGATCCATGGATAAAAAGCAAACTGATGAGAACAGGATCAACTTCGATGAACCAGGGCACTCTAAAAAAATACTCGTAAGATATTTCTTATACTTTCTGTTGTTACGTAGTCAGTGATGCTCGATTTTGTTAAATTACTGGTTACTGATGACTCTAGATATATTACTGACTGCTGTTATTAGATTACTGGTTACTGATGGCTATGGATATATTACTGACTGCTGTTAGATTACTGGTTACTGATGACTCTAGATATATTACTGACTGCTACTGTTAGATTACTGGGTACTGATGGCTATGGATATATTACTGACTGCTGTTATTAGATTACTGGGTACTGATAGCTATGGATATATTACTGACTGCTGTTATTAGATTACTGGGTACTGATCTCTCTAGATATATTACTGACTGCTGTTGTTACATTACTGGTTACTGATGTGTGTAGACATATTTCTGAGTGCTGTTGTTACATTACTAGGTACTGATGTGTGTAGACATATTTCTGAGTGCTGTTGTTACATTACTAGGTACTGATGTGTGTAGACATATTTCTGAGTGCTGTTGTTACATTACTAGGTACTGATGTGTGTAGATATATATCTGAGTGCTGTTGTTACATTACTAGGTACTGATGTGTGTAGATATATTGCTGACTGACTAACCCACATGCATTTATAGGAGATATAATGTATGTTGAAAGATAGTTATAGTATTTCCAGATGTAAATGATAGCAACTGAAGTAATGTTGTTACTATTTGCTAGAATCTGCCAAGCAATGGTTGCAGCAAAAGCAGAAAAATTGAAGTATCACATTTCAAAGAGTGAATTTAGTGAACCAGAACCAATAATTCGCAATGAGGTATGAAAATGTATTTATCACGTTTTATTTGTCCAGTTATTATTAGTTTTATACAAGTATTTCTTCTTTGCCGGTAAAATGCAACTATATGTTGCCCAGATATTTTCAGGTTGTGGAGGTAAAAAGAAATTAACTGATGTAAGTGCCGAAGGATGGTTAACTGGCATGTGCGATTTTGTCTTTCTGCCATTAACTTATATAATGCTATAAGTTTGTTATTGTGTGTTTGGTTTCTTTTCCACAATATTAATGTTCAGTAATTGGAAATATACATTGAAGAATTCCTTCATTCCCATTTATCAAAGAATTATTGTCATGCAGTAATATTTTAAGAAGTATTGGAAATGTTGTCATTAATTTTCAGATTTCAGAAATGGCAACGCCATATAAATCTCAGCCTCATCAATTGCCATCAGGTTATTTGATACAATTGTAGATGATAGTGATTCTGATGTAAAGAACTTTGTGAAGGTGCATTAGACATACAGTGTTAGGCCCACGTTTGTATAGGCCAGGGGCAAACTGTTTGTACGTAGGGCCACATTGACATATGTAAAGCTATTGGGGGGCCGCATATATATTATGTCCACATATATATTATGTCCACTTTGTTTACAGCAACCTATCACAATAAGTAATTATGAATTATTTATAGGTTATTAGCTGACCCGGCCCGGCTTCGCCCAGTCCTTGGTGGGGAGCATCTCATTTAATTCATATAAGTAGTCATATAAGTTCCCGTTCCCGTTACCGACTGTCTGTCTGTCTGTCTGTCTGTCTGTCTGTCTGTCTGTCTGTCTGTCTGTCTGTCTGTCTGTCTGTCTGTCTGTCTGTCTGTCTGTCTGTCTGACCCGGCCCGGCATCGCCAGCTCTGTGTGGAGCATCTAATTTAATTCATATAAGTAGTCATATAAGCTCACATTCCCGTTCCCGACTATCTATCTGTCTGTCTGTCTATCTGTCTGTCTATCTGTCTGATCCGGCCCGGCTTCGCGCAGCCCCTGATGGGGAGCATCTCATTTAATTCATATGAGTAGTCATATAAGTTCCCGTTCCCATCTGTCTGTCTGTCTGTCTGTCTGTCTGCCTGCCTGCCTGCCTGCCTGCCTGCCTGCCTGCCTGCCTGCCTGTCTGTCTGTCTGTCTGTTCTGTCTGTCTGTCTGTCTAATCATTTATTGGTTGCAGTTAGAACAACCTTAGATAAACGAAGACCAACTTACAAAAGGCATTAGAAAGAGCACTTGAAAGATCTTTACATCTTCCCCAACAATTAACTTGGGTAAATGGAGCAGCGGCAGCAGCAGCAGAAGAAGAAGAAAAAGGAGGAGTAGGAGCTGGGAGGAGAAAGAGAGAAGAGGAGGATGGAAGAGGGAGGAGGGGGAGGAGAAGAGGAAGAGGGTAGGAGGTGGAGGAGGAGGAGGAGGAATATAACGCATATGCCTGTAGATTTAATAATGGCTGAAGTTGTTCCATGTCTTCTTAGAGTTGGCGACAGTGTAAAGAAATATAAAATCTTCAAACTTGATAGAGATAAGGTAACTATTATTTATTCATTCTTTAAGCAAAAAAAGATGAGTTACAATGTTATGCATTATGCATTATTTTTATGAAAACTTTGAAAATGCCTTACAGATTGTATCATTATTTATTATAACTCATATGCCGGTACATAACTATGGACAAAGAGTTTATAAAAGTTTTTTGAAAACGATGCCACAATATGACTATAAGTTATACAGAAAAGTTATGCCCCTTGAAATAACTTTTACAGAGTTAAGTCCCCTGAGATATATGAAATATAATGAAAAATGAAATAATATTGGGTAAGCAGCCGATTTCACACTAAAAAAATATGACAGTGGGCTGCACTGGAATGAAATGAAGACGTGTAGAAAATTTCATCTCAATCGGATGGGCCGTTCGCGAGCGCATAAAGGACATACGGACATACAGACAGACGGAGATCGCAATTTATATATAAGATTAAACAGTATAAATAACTAATTATTGCAGTTTTATTTTACTTATACATTTGTATTTCTTTATATCAAAATCGATAAATTTGCACTTAAGCATTACATTATGAAGATCAAGGACTGTTTACAGAAATAGAAAATTAGAAAAATTGTTATCAAAAATGTTAAAACAATCATAATGGTACATGAAATTATATAAAATTCAACAAAATAACTTAAGAAAGAAGTACAAATTTTTATTTCTAAATGCCCTCGAGGGCATAATATCAGTTGCCGGGCCACATGAGGCCCGCGGGCCATAGTTTGCCCACCCCCTGGTAGAGGCCATCAGCACATGATCAGTGATGTGGCCAACATCACCCCATCCACCTTGACGTCCCATGACAGTTCTTGGTACACATTTAAGGCTGGGCCAGCCTGGGGGGTCCTGGTTGGTCTTAAGTCTTAATCTAACCTGATGTAGATTGAACCCATTACTACCGGGTAATCAGGCGAGTGTCTGGCCACTATACTACCACCACATTGTAAATATTTGTAACTGTTTTTTAATCAAGACAATGCAAGTATTGAAAAAGTCAATGCTTATTTGTGTATTAATTACATAAGAGCTGTAAAATTTGCTTTGTATTGCCAGGTTGCAATTTTAATGTCACTTGACATTTTTAGGAACACTAACGATGTGGCATTTCTGTACTTTCCAAACAGCTCCAGCCATCAGAGGATCACTGCCTCAGGGTAAGATATCATCTTTTGTATTATTAGTTATATTACTTTTCAAACAGTTCAGATGCTTGAATTGAAAAACGTGATAGTAACTAGTTGAAAGTCAAGGGTATTAGAATCCATGCTCCATTCTTGACCACTTCATCCCAGAGACATCTCTAATATCTATTTTATGATGTTTAGTGGTCATCAGCTGCCGGCAGAAATTACAGTTGTATTGACACCCAGTCCTGTTGCTGAAAACAGCTAATTTAGGTGGTTTTGAGTTTGAAATGTTCAACTGTCAATATAAATCAGACAAGAAACCATATTGTAAAATATCACCTTTACCATGGTATTATAATGATGACATGACTGTACTCAAGACTTGCCATGAGTCATCATTCTCTCTCAACTGGAGTCAAAAGATGTGGGTGCTGAATGTTCCATTACCAGCTGGTTAGTTAGACATAGGAACTATCCAGAATGCACTGTTATATGGCAATATGTTTTTTGATATAAGATTGCTAGTCCCATCATTATTACCAGAAATGTGCTAATATGTCACTTTGTTCTATATTTCCTTGTCATCTCTCTTTGATTATAAAGGGTATTACTATCTTGTGGCTTTGTATTCTTTGGTATAAATATACATAATGTCATGATATGGACATGATGGACAGCTAATGTTAGACTCAGGGTATCATTGACAGCTATGGTTAGACTCAGGATGTCATTGACAGTTATGGGTTAGACTCAGGGTGTCATTGACAGCTATGGTTTAGACTCAGGATGTCATTGACAGCTATGGTTAGACTCAGGATGTCATTGACAGCTATGGTTAGACTCAGGATGCCATTGACAGCTATGGTTAGACTCAGGATGTCATGGACAGTTATGGTTTGACTCAAGATTTCATGGACAGTTAAGGTTTGACTCAAGATTTCATAGACAGTTAAGGTTAGACTCAGGATGTCATGGACAGTTAAGGTTTGACTCAGGATGTCATGGACAGTTATGGTTAGACTCAGGATGTCATGGACAGTTAAGGTTTGATTCAAGATTTCATGGACAGTTAAGGTTAGACTCTGGATGTCATGGACAGTTAAGGTTTGATTCAAGATTTCATGGACAGTTAAGGTTTGACTCAAGATTTCATGGACAGTTAAGGTTTGACTCAAGATTTCATGGACAGTTAAGGTTTGACTCAAGATTTCATGGACAGTTAAGGTTAGACTCAAGATTTCATGGACAGTTAAGGTTTGACTCAAGATTTCATAGACAGTTAAGGTTAGACTCAGCATGTCATGGACAGTTAAGGTTTGACTCAAGATTTCATAGACAGTTAAGGTTAGACTCAAGATTTCATGGACAGTTAAGGTTTGACTCAAGATTTCATGGACAGTTAAGGTTTGACTCAGGATGTCATGGACAGTTATGGTTAGACTCAGCATGTCATGGTCAGTTAAGGTTTGATTCAAGATTTCATGGACAGTTAAGGTTAGACTCAGGATGTCAAGGACAGTTAAGGTTTGATTCAAGATTTCATGGACAGTTACGGTTTGACTCAAGATTTCATGGACAGTTAAGGTTTGACTTAAGATTTCATGGACAGTTAAGGTTAGACTCAGGATGTCATGGACAGTTAAGGTTTGACTCAGGATGTCATGGACAGTTAAGGTTTGACTCAGGATGTCATGGACAAAAAAACAGGAACTCCAAAAGTTATGGCATCTAAGGTTAGATCAAGAAAGCCACTTGGCCATTTGTATTGCCTATATAAATTACCTTGTCACCTGTTTGTAATTTCCTAGATGAACTACCTGGGGTTAAAGAAGTTTGTCATGAACACACCCATTGCTCCCATGGACCAGACTTCCAAGGACAGGATCATGAAGCTCATCCCGGAGAAGCTTCAGGGTGCCTCCGAGAAAGACATGATCAAGAGTCTGTTCATGGAAATACAAGATAGTTTATCAGTAGCATTCAGATGTCAAACAGTAAGTCTGCAATAAGGATTAGTAATTATTGTATGTTTCTTGCAACAAGGCATTATTAATTGTTGTATGTTCTTGCAACAAGGCTATGATTAATTGGTCTTTTCTTGCACAAAGAATTATTAATTGTAGGTTCTTGCAACAACAAATTATTAATTGCTGTATTTTTCTAGCAACAACAAATGATTAATTGTTGCATGTTTCTAGCAACAAAGAATGATTAATTGTAGGTTCTTGCAACAGAGAATTATTAATTGATGTATGTTTCTTGCAATATAGAATTATTAATTGTAGGTTCCTACAACAAATAATTGTTAATTGCTGTGGGTTTCTTGAAGAACAGAATTAATTGACATGTGTTGTTTGCAACAAAGAATTATTAATTGTTGTATGTTTCTTACAACTAAGAATGATTTTCGCATTGGCTTGAGAAATTTAGTGAGTCATGTCGCCATCCTGAGATTTATTAGTTGCTAAAGTCAACCAATCAAAAACAAGCCTACAAAGGGCCAGGCATGAGATAACTGAGCGTCCGTACCCCTATTGGGAGATGAAAGAAGAAGGGGGGAAACTCAGACAGAGGGGCAGACAAACATCAGGTCTGTGGGCTGGTAGATGGATAAGCAGATGGATATGTAGATGGATAAGTAGATGAAAACATGGACTCCAGACAAGAGAAGAACTGAAGATAAATATGTGAAATGAAGTAGGAACCGAGAAAGGTAATTATGTGGATAAATATGTATATTTTGAAATATGAATATATCAAATTCAGATAATGTAACAGAGAGTAGAATATATTAGAAAAATGAAAATCATACCTTGTGTGAGTCTTTTATTAATGTTTTCCAGGTTGCAGTACACAGAACAATTAAGTAACTGCCTTGAGATAGCTGTGCATGGCACTGTTTACATTGATACACAGGTGTAATCTGTATTATGTTTGTTCCTCCCCAGTCCAACATATTCTAATCAAACCTGAAGTGAAAGGTTTAGAGAAGGAAAAGGCTGGGCCTCCTCCTAGCGAACCAGTGTAAGCATGGCTAGTATGTTTGTTTGTATTATTACTTTGTGTTTCATCATGACAGTTTTATGGTGTTGAAGATGCCCATGAAGGCATAGTAGAGGCTAGCCTAGTTAGTCAGCGATCAGATTATCCTCACTGCACATTGAACCGTTTAGTCCATAAGTGCTTGGATCCCCTCATCAGTATCCTCACACTAGTGTGTAGCAGCTGATGACACCATGTTGTGTTTGGTGACTATTTTTCTGTGTCCCCCTGTATAGCTCTCTTGTCTGGTGTAACCACTTTTGTCATGATGTTCTTGCAGTCTAGTCAAGTTGCAGATTCACAGTCATCACTTGAATCGTTTAATCTCACTGCCCCTGATGGCATTCACTGTAACTACCTGGTCAGATTCACAGTCATCACTTGAATCATTTAATCTCACCGCCTCTGATGACATTCACTGTAACTACCTGGTCTGTTGTTGATCCATTTTACACAGAAACCCGGCTCGCAAGCCTTTCAGCTTGTTCATTTCCTTTCACATCCGTGTGGCTGGGCACAAAAATGAACCTGATTTTTGTCATTCTTTACCGTCTCAGAGACCTCACTCACCTAGTGTATTCACCAACAGGCCAGGTGGCACGAGATGCAGAACACTCTTGAAGAAGGATGATTGTTTTCGCTACATGGTTTTGGAGTCTAACACAGCTTCCAGAAATGAGCACCAGAAACTTGTGCATGGGATGTGGCTCACAGTGTGAGACTGACCACCTCAAACATTGACTGCAGTTTAGAGAGAAAAAAATGGGCCAATGACCATATCTGCAACATGACACAGTGACATGAACAAAGGTTTGTTTTCTTTTGATCAGACAGAAATAGGGGCTTTCTATCGCAGACAGTTGTTATATTAACCCATATAGCTTCAGTATTGAATTTAACTCCTTGGTTCCCAGACATTTATTATTTTAATTTCTTCTGCTCCAGAAATTTATTGTAATTCTTTCTGTCCCAGATATTTATTATTTGTATTCTGTCTGCCCCAGACACTGAGTAGCTGTCAGGATCACACTGACCATGACCTTTCTTCACCTGCACTTGGGACATCTTGGCCAGACACTAGGCTGTAGGATATCCTAGGCAGACTAGTCTAATCTAGACAGACAAGTCTAAGGGAGGATTGGCCATGTCTCCACTGTGATGAAGACTGTTGAGGACTTATTTAGCATGCTGCACGTCATAGAGAGAAACAGCCATTCCCATGATGATGGTAGACAATCGTCACCCAAGTTTTGCACTCACCCCTTGAAGAGCTCATGAGCATGCTGGGAATTGTTGTATGTTGCCTATGTGGATGGACCAGATCACAATTCTTCAAGTCCAAAAGTGAACAAATTGAACCAATGGAGTTCAAAAACAACCAGGCAAAGTAGCAATGGCATGGGACAGACAGAACTAAGAAAAGTATTTGATGAATGAACAACTAATGAATTCATAGGAAGTTGCCATGTAGAAAATAAGTGAAAACAGATCATGCTGAAGGACATTTTGGGAGGCTAAAGAATAAATCCAATCTGACTGGCACCTAGCCATCTTGAGAGATGATACTTCTCCATTGCACAAAGTTAGTTAGGTACATATCCTTTATAGGACGTTGCAGTCAATACCAGCTTTTTTTGCTGTTGTGACGCATCTTTGGACCCATTAGGGATACACAAAGTGGAGAGTGGAAAAGAAGAAGTAACAAAGACATTTATGATCTGTTTAAGTCCCTGCTAATCACTGGTATCATGAAGGCTAATAGACTACAATGGCTGGGGCATATGGAAAGAATGGAAGATAATAGGGAAACAAAACTCGCTTATACTCAGGAAATAAATGACCGTAGACCCCGAGGTAGACCAAGAAGACGGTGGAGAGATAATACATGTACAGACCTACAAGCACTTGGAATCAACGACTGGCAAGAGAAGGTCCACCAGAGAGACGAATGGAGACGGATTGTATTTGCAGCAAAGAACCTCAATGGCTTGGAAAGCTGAAGAAGAAGAAGAAGATTTCTTGGCAAGTTTACGTTCAAAAGTTTGCCATTGTTTTCTGAACAACCTGCACCCATACCATTTTGTAAAACACCATGGCAGCGGGGTCTGCTGCCAAATCGCACACAGCTGTGTTTTGAACGCAGGTGTGCGGAATCACAAACTGCATCTGTAACCCCATCGCCACAGAACTGTCTGCCTGTGGGAGTTTTGATCCTAAACCAGTTGCCGATCAAGGCTTGGGGCCTGGTATACCCTGCCATGACATTTAGTCTTTAAGTTGCATTAGAGTAAGGTTTGTACCCTCCCAATTGTGCTACTCCACCTGAAGCTTTTGGCACAATGTGGGGTGTCAGCTTTGGTGAGAGCCGCCTAACATTCAGCGCTAACAGAAAAGAGGCACCGTCTACTGTCATACAGTAGCTCTACCATACTTGACTAAGACCTGACTTAGAAAATCCAACCACAACCATAATTATGTAGGATAAGGGTGGCCTGGCTTTAAGGTTGTGGTAACTGCCTCAGGCCTAGATGTTGCCTGATTTACATGGGGGAATGCAAAGATTACCAACACCTGCTGGCTTCTAGTGATATCACATGTCCATTGAGATCTGGCATAGTGAGATTGGACACCTAGTCTTCTCAGATAAGGGCAAAAACAGGTCATGTATGCAAACTGAGCAGGTTAAACATCTCACAGAAGTTGGAAATTGTAAAGAGTAGGCTGTATGGTCACTGCCCTGACAACGTTATTAAGAGGAAAATGTTATTCATGAGTGGATAGTGTATAACCGTGAAAGGAATCTCTAGAGCAAATAAACATTACACAAATGCATGCTGGGGAGCTACGCCAGCCTGCCGGCCCAGGGTCATTGGTTCAAATCTGCATTGGGAGGGATTTTTGCAATGGACCTGGTTCCCTGGTTGATTCAGCCTAAAGTGAGTACCAGGAGATGACTGGGAAAGTGAAGACGACCAGTGTGGAACTGACCACATCAACCACCGCGCAGTGGGTCTTGCACTTTATGCCCATTGTGCCTTAAGGCGTGCAAAAGGTGGCTTAAATACAAGGTGACGTTTGACACTGACCTCCGATCATTGGGGATATAATTGAGTGGGATGCACTTTCCTGGCACCAAGTTAGTGAAGCGGGATACGATTAAATTTGATTGGTGGAGTTTGTGTTTCAGAGGCCTGACCTTCATGACCCCATGGCATTCAGCTTACCAGAAGCGGAGGAGCACGATCGCAGGAAGTCTGCATCTACTTCATCCCACCCACAAGGCAATACTGGAGCTGTGCCAGACAATGCTTACACAAGACAAGATGCTGGACATCTCCACTTACAAGTGAGTCAGTCCACAGGCAGTTTGGGATGATTGTTTTACTGTCATTGAGATGTGAGTAAAACTGGTAAGGTTAAGAATCTTTATACTTGCCTTGAGGTATATTTGATAATATGGAGCTTGTTCCATAGTTGTATAAACCAGTGGGCACTTGAACTGTCCATAACCAACACCATTGAAGCTGGTTGAATGAGGTGGAAAGTTTCTTTTTTTTTTCTCTCTACACATCAGAATTGGAACTGTCCATGACTCACATTCATACATTGCCTCAGGAAAGATGTATGCTTTAAAAGATGTTACTTTAACCTTTTTGCTGCAGTTATGCTAGAGGTTTCATATGTTCTTAGCTTTTGTCTTTTTTGAGCGATGCAAGCCACTGCACGCATAACTTATTTAATAAAACACAGCATTCATTTACCTTCAAAATTGTATATGGTTCATACAAATGGGCGCTCTAAAATGGTATCTCTTTCATACAAATGGGCGCTCTAAAATGGTATATCTTTGAAACAAATGGGCGCTCTAAAATGGTATCTCTTTCGTACACATGGACACTCTAAAACGGTATATCTTTGATGCAAATGGACACTAAAAGGATATATTTTTCATACAAATGGGTACTCTAAAGTGGTATATAGTTAAAATGAGTCAAATGAAGCCCTAAATTATGGACACATCTATTGTTGAACAAAGTGAATATATGAATAACGAAGACACAAACAATAGATTGCACGATTTATTGCCTGGCATATTTCGCTGCATCTCGTCAGGTACATACTGCAGAACTCACACAACTTACGTGAAATTAACTAGATAAATCCTTCAAGTTGAAATATACACAATTTCGTCACAGTAATGTCGATTGTCTACCACGGTAATTTTAAGCTGACTAACATGTCTTTCTGTTTACACAATTCTGGCTTGCGTTGATAGATCATAATTGCTTCTGCAAATTTTAACAAGCGAGTATTCTGTGTTCTAAACCAACACGCGAAATGCAGTCTCTCTGGACACAACATTGCGACTGGCATACATTTCAGAAGATACATTCCACTGGTGGGAATTATTTTGATACGATGGACATAATAACAAAACACATGGCATCCCATTGGATATAGCCTCTCCTATTCACTAACGTTTCCATTAGAGGAGACAGTGAAATAATAAGGGAACGCATTGAAGGACAAACAACTAAAATTAGGCATACCAACACCTATTCTGGAGAGGCTACTACTACTATGTACCGCCAACATCCTATTCAATTTTCAAACTAAGTCATACCGCCAAATTGACGGAGTGGCCATGGGGAGTCCTCTTGGTCCTATTCTAGCGGACATCTTCATGGCACACTTAGAAGAAAAGAGATCCTCAGACATCAACAACTTGGCCTTTTACCGGCGTTATGTGGACGATATACTAATCATCACCACAGACGAGCTACAAGCAACATCGTTCAGGCCACAATGAACAAGACGCATAAAAACATCTCTCTATCTATGGAACACGAACACAACGAAGCGTTACCGTTCCTAGATATTCTAATGAGACGTAGAGCAGACGGCACAATTCAAAGATCGGTGTATCGCAAAGAAACATGGACTGGCCAATACCTAAATTTTCAGAGCTTCACACCTGTCCAGTACAAACGGGCTTAGTACGGACCTTGTTTGACCGTGCTAGAAAGATATGCACCCAGGACACACTGACAGAGGAATTTGAAACTCTGAAGAATGTCTTAAACCTGAATGGGTACTCCACAGGATTTATAAAGCGCCATTGCCAACAGCCCAAACCCAAAGCAGACGTAACTACAGTCCCTAAACTCAAGGTATTCATCCAGCTAACCTTTCGAGGGGATGACGTAATGCAACGTCTACAAGACCGGCTTACTACAGCAGTAGGTCAACATTCTGTGCGGCAACTCCAGTCATTAGATGTAAAACCGTACCCATTCCTACACCAACAGTCAAAGAGCCTGTTCCTCTGTACGCCACAAACAATTGTATTTACAATTCACATGTAGATGCCAGGCCGTTTACATTGGCCGAACGGAGAGACAGCTTAACAAACGGGTGTTAGAACACATACCTCAATGGGTCAACAAGATACAACACACAGGAGATGATAGCCACGAGGAGCCGACACACCGGAAGCTCCCGGCGTCTTCAATCGGCAAGGCACATTGTTGCCAGTCGCCATGTTGTGTCCAGAGAGACTGCATTTCGCGTGTTGTTTAGAACACAGAATACTCGCTTGTTACAATTTGCAGAAGCAATTATGATCTATCAACGCAAGCCAGAATTGTGTAAACAGAAAGACATGTTAGTCAGCTTAAAATTACCGTGGTAGACAATCGACATTACTGTGCGAAATTGTGTATATTTCAACTTGAAGGATTTATCTAGTTAATTTCACGTAAGTTGTGTGATTTCTGCAGTATGTACCTGACGAGATGCAGCGAAATATGCCAGGCAATAAATCGTGCAATCTATTGTTTGTGTCTTCGTTATTCAAATTCACTACGGGAAAACATTGTTTTGAATTTCTCAAACGTCGCCTCCCCTTACCAACTGTGAAGCGATTAGATGGATTACTCAAGCTGAAGTGTAAGATATCGCTACAGGATTGTCGATTGAGATTTCTCGAGGAATGCCTAAGGACGGGGATAGTTCCTCCAACGGTATTTCAGATCCTCTGAGGACGGACAGAATATGTCCGACAAGAAAAAAAACCTGAGACGACTGACAAAAAACCGATAGAAGAACCCAGTCCAAGCTGGCCACTTGAAAGCGCACACACAGTTCTGCCTACTACGTCACCCAAGAATGAGTTTGTATGGCTACTTAAGTTCACGAAATTTCTGTACAGAAGCAGTGTACAAGGTGAAAATCGCAGAGAATGCTCGCCTCAACAAATCACTGAGCACTGAAAAGTAACAACGTCAGTACTAGACAACCCAGAGAAGTATGTGAGGAAACTTATCGTCATACGTACTCAACAACATTGAAACAGAGGCCTCTTGCATACGATTAAAATTATGCATTAAGCCTAAACACATCAATCGTGTTGAGTCGCAAGCACAGTTTGAAATGTTGTTTGATCAAGTCTCCAGTTATCACCTACCTCTGCGGATTCGGTCGGGGGCTGAAGGCCAAACTGGTAGATTTAGAACACCAGTATCGCACAACACCCTCTAAACAGACTGTCCGCTGACCAACGAACACCTTACTGCCTTAAAAGCGTTAAAGGCTAACAAAACCCTCGTCATACTGAAACCTGACAAAGGGAGCGGTACAGTACTGATGGACATGTCAGATTACCAGAGAAAATGGATGTAATATTGTCAGACGAATCCAAATTCAGGATAGATCAAAAAGTAAACAAGTCGGAGGACCTGGATGCTATAATGAGGAAAGAGATCCAGTCACTTGTGAATGCGGGACTCATCAGTGAGGCCACTGCAAAAACGCTCACACCACGCGGCTCGCACACTCCTCAGATGTACGGTCATACCAAACTTCACAAGCCCGGCATCCCGCTAAGACCTATCCTGTCCATGGTTAACTCTGCACAACACCGAATGGCGAGAGGGTTAGCCGAAATGTTTAAAACCAGTACGACAGTCCTTCGATCCAAAAATACTCAGAGATACATTCCACTGGTGGAATTATTGGATACTATGGACATTAAATAACAAAACACATGGCATCCATGGATATAGCCTCCCTATTCACTAACGTTCCATTAGAGGGACAGTGAAAATAATAAGGGAACGCATTGAAGACAAACAACTAAAATTAGGCATACCAACACCTATTCTGGAGAGGCTACTACTACTATGTACCGCCAACATCCAATTCAATTTTCTAACTAAGTCATACCGCCAAATTGACGGAGTGGGACATGGGGAGTCCTCTTGGTCCTATTCTAGCGGACATCTGCATGGCACACTTAGAACGAAAATGATCCTCAGACATCAACAACTTGGCCTTTTACCGGCGTTATGTGGACGATATACTAATTATCACCACAGACTGAGCTACAAGCAACATCGTTTCAGGCCACAATGAACAAGACGCATAAAAACATCTCTCTTATCTATGGAACACGAACACAACGAAGCGTTACCGTTCCTAGATATTCTAATGAGACGTAGAGCAGACGGCACAATTCAAAGATCGGTGTATCGCAAAGAAACATGGACTGGCCAATACCTAAATTTTCAGAGCTTCACACCTGTCCAGTACAAACGGGGCTTAGTACGGACCTGTTTTGACCGTGCTAGAAAGATATGCACCCAGGACACACTGACAGAGGAATTTGAAACTCTGAAGAATGTCTTAAACCTGAATGGGTACTCCACAGGATTTATAAAGCGCCATTGCCAACAGCCCAAAACCCAAAGCAGACGTAACTACAGTCCCTAAACTCAAGGTATTCATCCAGCTAACCTTTCGAGGGGATGACGTAATGCAACGTCTACAAGACCGGCTTACTACAGCAGTAGGTCAAACATTCTGTGCGGCAACTCCAGTCATTAGATGTAAAACCGTACCATTCCTACACCAACAGTCAAAGAGCCTGTTCCTCTGTACGCCACAAACAATTGTATTTACCAATTCACATGTAGATGCCAGGCCGTTTACATTGGCCGAACGGAGAGACAGCTTAACAAACGGGTGTTAGAACACATACCTCAATGGGTCAACAAGATACAACACACAGGAGATGATAGCCACGAGGAGCCGACACACCGGAAGCTCCCGGCGTCTTCAATCGGCAAGCACATTGTTGCCAGTCGCCATGTTGTGTCCAGAGAGACTGCATTTCGCGTGTTGTTTAGAACACAGAATACTCGCTTGTTAAAATTTGCAGAAGCAATTATGATCTATCAACGCAAGCCAGAATTGTGTAAACAGAAAGACATGTTAGTCAGCTTAAAATTACCGTGGTAGACAATCGACATTACTGTGCGAAATTGTGTATATTTCAACTTGAAGGATTTATCTAGTTAATTTCACGTAAGTTGTGTGAGTTCTGCAGTATGTACCTGACGAGATGCAGCGAAATATGCCAGGCAATAAATCGTGCAATCTATTGTTTGTGTCTTCGTTATTCAAAGTCACTACGCGACAAACATGTTTAAGAAGGGGGTGG
>JACEFZ010004847.1:0-23194 GCA_014155875.1 Cepaea nemoralis | reverse complement strand
GGTATATCTACTTCCACACTAGATACATGATCCCAAAGGTGGATGACCACGTCCGCATTATCGTGCACCATAACCACACCCAGCTGTGCGATCCAGTCAATCTGTTAGCCTGCTTGTTTCCCAACTCACCAGCATGTCTTGGAGAAATGATCCAACGGATACTCCCTATCTTCCAAGTTATAATAGAAGCTCGCCACTCTGCACGAAGTCATGAGAAGTTCTCTGATGTCACTAGGCTAACCATTCGTTGATTGCCGTTTTGCCTGGCTACTCACGGAAGCAATTATGATGTGTAGATAGTGGTTCACAACCAGTGGGGAATTTCCCCCAAGGGGGAAATTTTAGGGTCTCGGGGGGGGGGGGGGGTTAAGACCACAGAATAGCAGACTCTAAATGGTTTCAGGCACAATATCCTGGTATTCTATTGAGCAGTTTTGTTTGATGAAGCACTCAATTTTTTTGCATTCTGGTGTCATGTATTAAGTGACAATTCTTTGACGTTTTAACTGTTTGTTTATTGTAATATGTTAATTTGGTGTGTTAATAAAATATTGTGAATATAAAAAATGCACCTTTTGAGGCTGATAATTTTGGAAAGGGGGAATTCTTCTTCTTTCGTTCGCTGGAAAAGGGGGGCAATGACATCTTGACATATGTGAAAGGGTGCATGGGCCAAAAAAGGTTGAGAACCACTGGTGTAGATGATCCGTGTCATGACATCTGACATTTTTCAGTTTCCCCCCGATTAGACATCACGCGGGAAAATATTTCAGCGCTTCATTTTTGTTGTTCGGGGGGTGTGTATGTGTGTGTGTGTGTGTGTGTGTTTTTGGTGTGTGGTGTGTGTGTGTTGGGAGATGTCAGTTGGTTGGGATGTGTGTGTTTGGTTTGGGGATGTGTGAGTGGATGCGCGATATGTGGGTTGCTGGGTTGTGTGTGTGGGTGGGGAATATGTGGTCGATGAAGGTGTGGTTCGGGGATGGGTGGTTGGTAGGTGTGGGTGGGGTGGGCAGAGCATGTGTGGGTGGTGGATGGGTGTGTGGGGTTTGGATGTTTTGTAGGTGGGCGCTGAATGTGTGGGGGTTTGGTGGGGGATGTTTGTGTGGGTGTTGAGTGTGTTTGGGTTGGGGGAACGGGTGAGGGCAGTGTGTGTGGGTGGGGGGGGGGTGTGCGGAAGGGGATGGGTCTGTTGGTGGGGTATGTATATGTCCCTGGGTGTGTGGGTGGGGGTGTGTGTGAGCGGGGTGATGCGTGGGTAGGTGGGAGATTGGCCTCATAACTTGGTAATTTGCCTTGTTTATATTTACAACATTCATTTCACAATGTTTTTTTCCCTTCCTATGTGAATGTAAAATGCAGTTGATGAACGAAAGATGAGTGATTGGAAGGGCCGAATGTAAGACGGGCCTGCGTGCCCAACTTGTGACCCTTTTAAAATAAAGTTGATTTGATTTGATTTGTTCCGTTGATAATGACTTCGATCACGCGTTCGCCTGTATGTGTGTGTTCCCTTCCTTCCCCTCCCCCATCCATCGAGCTCCTGTCATGTTTTGTGTGTTTATTCAGATTCCCCCATGTTCTTGAGCAATGATGGGTCATGTGGCCAGGACCACGTCGGTGGCAGTTAGTTACTTGCGTATACTTTACACCATTATTTTGGCTGTTAGCGATTTCTTGGCAAGTTTAGGTTCAGCAGTTTGCAATTGATTTCTGAACGACCAACACTCACACCTTTGTAAGGGAACTAACACAAGACCGCCTGTTTCTAAATCACATGCAGTTGTGTTACCAAAATTGGAGGATGTTGAAAATTTCGAATATCTTGGATCATTAATTGCCAACAATGGTGACACAGTGAAAGAAGTTGAAAGAAGAATATCAATTGCTATTCAAAGACTAAAACAACTGAATAAATTGTGGCGTGGGACAAACAGACCTACAGATGTTAGATTTTGAGAGCATGCATCTTTCCCATTGCAACATACACCTGTGAGACCCGGACACTTACTAAACAAGCTGAACAGCGCATAAATGCCTTTGAATATAAATGTTATAGTCGGGTCCTAAGAATAACTTGGATACAGAAAAGAGCAAATGTATCCATACGACAAGATCTGAATATTGAAGAAGCTTGGCTACTAAAGACGATAAAACAAAGAAAATGTAAATATTTTGGTCGCTTGAAACGTCACGAAAGTTTGGAGAGAACAATCGTGGAGGAGTATATGTCCAGGGAGGGAGGAAGAGGAAGGCCACAGAGAAGATGGGTGCAGGATGTGGCAGTTGGTCTCCAGATGGGCTGGACGTCTTGTTTATGACCGAGAAGTTTTCGGGAAGGTTGTTTATGTAGCGAGGTTCTGCAAGGACATAGGACCTACTACTAAATGAATGAATGAATGATCATATATGCCATCAGGCGAATCCACTCCGACTTCTGAGGTACTTGTACTTTACGTCCACAAGTCAAGGACGAGACGAGAAGTTTAAATTTTAGTCCAGCTGACCAGTGTAGGAGCTGAACCAGCTGCCTCAGCATCATCGCACACCGGAGATTAAGAACGAGTGCACTTATCTACTCGGCCATGCTGACCTCCCGCTGGTTAGATTTTGCAGTTAACGTTTTCTATGAGGTGTGGTAGCCAGACGTACGCCAACCCTCCTTTGTGGCCTGCTGCGACATTCAGTGAAATTACAATGTTACTACACTTTGATTCCTTTCAGGACCCGCGTACAGTAGTACATGTGACAACTTGACATTGCACAGATGTAATGTAAAATCTGTGAGGGAGTATTTACACCGTTAACTTGTATTCCATCTGGATGTGTGTCGTATGTCTCTCCCCCTCCCCCCCTCCCTCACCCACGTCAAAAGAAAGGTACCCCTTTACACAATTGAAGACGCACTGGGACGTGGTACTAGACCATATTTTAATTCATAAAGTGCCATGAGATGGTTAATCGACTTAGGCCTAGCCGACTTCCCGTATCTGCCATTGACCTTTATATCGCCGACATGTTGTCATAGCGAAATTAAAATATAATACAATAGTTTTCCATAAGCAACCTGCTTTAAGTTGATACTTAATACAATGTTCTGATACCATATTAACAACTTTAAAGTCATAACTGTAACACGCGCCTACTTACCATTTTCTTTGCGTGTTAACAGCTACAATTTGTTCGGCCCTGAATCTGGTAAGAGACCAATCGGCACTTGCTGGGTCATGTGATCAGTACCACGCCCACATCTGTACTTCCCAAGATATTCCCAGGTACACATTTTAGACTGGGTCGGTCAACCTGGGAGCTCTGGTCAGTTTGTACAGTGCCCCTCGATGGGGATTCCAGCCCCCCCCCCCTCCCGTCCTATTGCCGAGCGTCTAGCCACTGCGCCACCACCACTCCCTCCTCCTCACCCACGTTACTTACACTCCTCGGGGAAAGAATCGCTGAGGTTTTAACTTCGAGGTGGTTCAACCACAATGCCTCAGAAGTTCTGTACAAAGCGTTTGAAAGACAATAATCTCCCAGGGGGAGACGTGAAGGCCATTATTTCTGCCTGTCTGCCATTGATCAGAAAACCGCAAGGACTTTTGAACTAACATTTGAAAGCCTTTTATGCTTATTGTCAAAGTGAAGAAAATTCTGGGTTGTACATGTTCGTTGCAGGACTATGCTGTGTATGATTTAGGGCTCCTCGTCAGCTAAGTAGCTAACACTGATTGAGCTGACCGTTCCGTATGAGTCAAATATTGAGGAGCAGCATACGTACACACTGAAGAAGTACGAGGACATGGTCGTAAGTCTTAGGCTGGAGGAGTACACCGTCAGGCTATTCGCCGTTGAGGTAGGCACCAGAGGTCTAGTCTCCCACTCTGTTTGATGTGCTGAAGCGAATGGGCATTACAGGACAAGCAAGAATTCTGGCCCAGAAACAACTGTGTGAGGCAGCCGAAAAGGCCTCGTGCTGGCTATGGAATTGTCGGAACCTAAAGTGGGATGAGTCTCGGAACTAGTATGGTTAGAAGCCGTAACTGCAGGACTACTAAAAATATCTCAACCAAGACCACAAACTTGCAACGTCTCGTGTCAGCTCTTTAGCCTTTCCTCCGAGCGTTGGTGGCGAATCTGAGTGCAGTCAAACCATGCAAATGTCGGCCGAAGTCCAACCTCCGTAACATAGCGATAAACATCCGTAAGTCGCACTCCAGCTGCAGAGACCAAGAGCTGGGTCCTGAAACGTAAAGGAAGTACCGGCTTCCTAGTAGAGTGCGACACCGTGAACGGGACACGAGGAAGGAACACGGCAACGGAGTCGAATGGAGGCGATACCTGCCGTGGCGAGGGATAAAGCTGGCTCCCCACGACCACATGTGCTAAGGGGCAAACACAGGCTGCACGGACTCCCCTCACCGAGGGAAGGAGGGCTTGAGAGTGAACATGGTAACAACGAAGGGACAAACAACAACAGGGATAACGAATGTGACCAAACGTCTCCACAGCAGGTACAAGACGCCCGGAGTCATGACCCGGACGGGACCGCCCCCAGAGAGTAAGAGTATTAAGCTCCGAAATACTTGGGGAAGGGGATACCCTTCTGACGATCAGAAACCACCTGCAGGGTTTGCTCCGCGACGGAGTGTTTACGACTAGGGCTAGAGGAAAACACGATTCCTTTGTATGCTTCTGTTTCAAAGCTTTTTACACTTCTTATAGACACTAGGCTAGACTGCTGTGTACACTTTTTAATGGTTTGTCGCAACACATAGCTTTGTACACTTCTTTTTGAACGAGGGAATAGCCGGCTCCTTTGTACACTTTTTTAATATTGCATATTTGCTACTCAACTGCTATGTATACCTCTTTGAATTTATTCTTGTGCATGTAAACAATTGGAGCCTTCCGACGAACTACAAGCTGCGTCGGGCACAAATAAATGAAAAGCCAGCTTTACGTTCACGATTAGTTAAGAGACGGTCCTTCTCGAGACTTTTTATCCAAATATCGTACAATCATTGCCTTTCTACAAAACTTGGGCTTCGTGCTGTGGCACATTCTAAAATCGACTGCCTCACTACATCTTTTCTGCTGGGAAGAACCACTATAGGGTTAACCACGCACAGCCTTTCGAAACAATCAACGCCTGACACGGTGGGTTTAAGCATATGACCATACTTAGGGATCAACCCCATATCAATCGCACCGAACAATAGACGCTACATGTGCACACAGGCCAGTGAGACATCGCACAGCGCGCCCCATCCGGGTCCCAGTGACATGTAATCCGCTGGACGCCTACCGACAAGCTACTGCTGCGCCGGGCAGGACTGACCGTAAAGCTATGCCAGTTTACTGACTGCAGGACCACAACTCGGTGAGCCCTTCTCGAGACCTTCGTCGGACAAATATCGCTCGATTTCTCGCTCACATGGTTGTCCGCTTCGAGCTGCGGTCACATTCTCAAAACGAATGCCTCGATAATTTGCGACGGCTGGGAGAGACCACTATCGGGTCCACCACACACCGCTTTCCGAGACATGGAACGCTAGACGCTGGACTGCTAGTCACGAACCAGACAAGCCCTATAATATACTTAACTCGTAGCGTTGTGAAGGTCTCGTTACACTTCCAGTTATGCTATAACTGTGTGCTGCCGCAAATTGCTCTGTCGTGGCAGATAACTCGCGTTAAAGTTGACATACAAATATGACATTTAATCGTAAAAACTCCGCCGCGGAGCAAACACGGCAGGGGGCTTCTGATCGTCAGAAGTATACCCCCTTCCTCAATTGTTTCCGACTATTATTCTCTTAACAATCTCTAGGGGCGATCCCATCAGGGTTATGACTCCGGGCGTCTTTCCCCTACCGTGGAGACGTTTGGTAAATTCGTTGTCCCTGTTGTGCTTGTCCCTTCGCTGTTACCATGTCCACTCTCAAGCCTCGCGCGCGTGTGTTTGTATTTTTTTTCTTCTAAACCTGAAGATAGAAGAAAACTGACTCACGAACAGCCCGATATTTTGGACATATAAAATGTCAGAGTGGTTGAGAAATACGAGGGTAAGTTAATAAGGAAGCCACAAATGGCTGTAGAAATATAATTAAATATGATAACTTGAAACCAGTTTATTTTTATACATACATTGTCCCTTTATTTCTCAACATAATTTCCACCAACAATGATGCACTTATCCCATTGTTATATCAGTCCTCCCAAACCCGCTGCATAGAAAAGCGTGCCCTGTTCTCATTTACCTGCCATCCCACAGAACTGTGTGACTTACTTATTGACTCTCCCTCGTAACTTTTTCTACCCAGCTATGCACCGCTTTACGGGAAAACATTTGTTAGTATAAACACTGAAAACCCACCTTGGCGGGAGACATTTCGCGAATGAACGCCGAAGTTGAATGTGAAGTGAAAACGTGATTTAGAAAACAGAGCACGCAGTTCTATGCAGGCCAGTTTGGGAGGGACTGATATAGCAATGGGATAAGTGCATCATTGTTGGTGGAAATTATGTTGAAAAATAAAGGGACAATGTATGTAATAAAATAAACTTATTTTAAGTTGTTATCATCTTTAGTTATTTTTCTACAGCCATTTGTGACTCCCTTATTGACTTCCCCTCGTAACGACAATGGAAGGCTTGGTCCTCTAACAGAAGGGCAAGAGTCGACTATCATGAAGATGGATACATGACATTGAAGACACTTTGGGCATGCGGCTGGGGAAGACAGATATGATGGTGGAGACAGGGCAGTCAGAACACCCTGGGCGGACAATACATGAGGAAGGGGAACTGGCGCAGGTTCGAGAGTCTTTCCAGTGAGTTGTGTTGAGAGCGACGTTCTGCAAACACTTGCTATATCTTCTTCTTCCTCTTCTACGTTTCTGTTACGACAGGAGTGCGTCACATCAAGTCATGCACCTCTTCTACGTTCCTCTTACAACAGGAGTGCGTCACATCAAGTCATGCACCTCTTTTACGTTCCTCTTACGACAGGAGTGCGTCACATCAAGTCATGCACCTCTTTTACGTTCCTCTTACGACAGGAGTGCGTCACATCAAGTCATGCACCTCTTCTACGTTCCTCTTACGACAGGAGTGCGTCACATCAAGTCATGCACCTCTTTTACGTTCCTCTTACGACAGGAGTGCGTCACATCAAGTCATGCACCTCTTCTACGTTCCTCTTACGACAGGAGTGCGTCACATCAAGTCATGCACCTCTTCTACGTTCCTCTTACGACAGGAGTGCGTCACATCAAGTCATGCACCTCTTCTACGTTCCTCTTACGACAGGAGTGCGTCACATCAAGTCATGCACCTCTTTACGTTCCTCTTACGACAGGAGTGCGTCACATCAAGTCATGCACCTCTTTTACGTTCCTCTTACGACAGGAGTGCGTCACATCAAGTCATGCACCTCTTTACGTTCCTCTTACGACAGGAGTGCGTCACATCAAGTCATGCACCTCTTCTACGTTCCTCTTACGACAGGAGTGCGTCACATCAAGTCATGCACCTCTTTACGTTCCTCTTACGACAGGAGTGCGTCACATCAAGTCATGCACCTCTTCTACGTTCCTCTTACGACAGGAGTGCGTCACATCAAGTCATGCACCTCTTCTACGTTCCTCTTACGACAGGAGTGCGTCACATCAAGTCATGCACCTCTTCTACGTTCCTCTTACGACAGGAGTGCGTCACATCAAGTCATGCACCTCTTCTACGTTCCTCTTACGACAGGAGTGCGTCACATCAAGTCATGCACCTCTTCTACGTTCCTCTTACGACAGGAGTGCGTCACATCAAGTCATGCACCTCTTCTACGTTCCTCTTACGACAGGAGTGCGTCACATCAAGTCATGCACCTCTTCTACGTTCCTCTTACGACAGGAGTGCGTCACATCAAGTCATGCACCTCTTCTACGTTCCTCTTACGACAGGAGTGCGTCACATCAAGTCATGCACCTCTTCTACGTTCCTCTTACGACAGGAGTGCGTCACATCAAGTCATGCACCTCTTCTACGTTCCTCTTACGACAGGAGTGCGTCACATCAAGTCATGCACCTCTTCTACGTTCCTCTTACGACAGGAGTGCGTCACATCAAGTCATGCACCTCTTCTACGTTCCTCTTACGACAGGAGTGCGTCACATCAAGTCATGCACCTCTTCTACGTTCCTCTTACGACAGGAGTGCGTCACATCAAGTCATGCACCTCTTCTACGTTCCTCTTACGACAGGAGTGCGTCACATCAAGTCATGCACCTCTTCTACGTTCCTCTTACGACAGGAGTGCGTCACATCAAGTCATGCACCTCTTCTACGTTCCTCTTACGACAGGAGTGCGTCACATCAAGTCATGCACCTCTTCTACGTTCCTCTTACGACAGGAGTGCGTCACATCAAGTCATGCACCTCTTCTACGTTCCTCTTACGACAGGAGTGCGTCACATCAAGTCATGCACCTCTTCTACGTTCCTCTTACGACAGGAGTGCGTCACATCAAGTCATAGCACCTCTTCTACGTTCCTCTTACGACAGGAGTGCGTCACATCGAAGTCATACACCTCTTCTACGTTCCTCTTACGACAGGAGTGCGTCACATCATGTCATGCACCTCTTCGACATGCATTTGTGCATGGTTTGCTTCCTCTAGACAGATTCCATCCAAGGTAACGGGCACTTATTATATCAGACTCAATGCCGAAGGATAATATGTTGCATCTCCCCCGATGTGTCTCCACCTTGACGTGGTGGGGGAGCTTGCGTGTCCCATCGACCCCATTTGCTTGCCGATGGATTGAAAACTACATATCGGACAGCTTATGGGATAGGGACCAGACTAAGAGAGACACAACCTGCTGCTCTGCAGGTATAGACTGAGGATAACAGTCAAAAAGTTTAAAAGGTGCACGAAGGCAGACGTTTTTGGTCCGGACAAAACTCTTAAGGCTCCCTGTCGAGGGCTGTGGCTGAACGCCTCTAAGCCACAAACCCTCGGATCTGAGAGCCAGACCGATACCAGTCTACCGGAAACTCTTAAGGTTCACTGTCGAGGGCTGTGGCTGAACGCCTCTAAGCCACAAACCCTCGGATCTGAGAGCCAGGCCGATACCCGTCTACCGGAAAATAGAAACATGATACTGAGCAAGCTACATGCTCAGGTCTGATATATGTCCGAAGGCTCTCAGCTGTGGGATATGAGAGATTCCCGGATGAAGGGGCCTGGCCGTTTCCCGTTCACTGCTGCACGAAGGTAAGGTGCTGAGCCGGCAGCACATGTAGCCTACTTCGTGAGCGAGTACAAAAAAGTCAAAAAAGTGCCCCAGTCGAAGGGTTACGGAAACTGTCTGTATCTAACTCATAGAGAGTGTAGACAAAAGTGGAAGAATGTCTCATCAACGCGAAATGGAACGCACGGCGAGCGAACCTATTGCGTGGTCTGAAGTCACAAGCAAAAGCTTACCGAGTGGATGTCACTCGCAGTCTGACCGCTCCTGGTGTGTGATTGAGCGATCAGTGGCAAGTGGGATGCCCAACACATGGAAGTGAGGAACTAAAGCAGCAATGAGCAGGACGTGGAAACTCCTTGGGTGAGCCCAGTCTCAGAGCAATATGTGCCGGCTCTGCAATTATGGAAGCCTCCTTGGATAGC
Organism: Cepaea nemoralis; assembly: GCA_014155875.1. Classification (NCBI taxonomy): domain Eukaryota; kingdom Metazoa; phylum Mollusca; class Gastropoda; order Stylommatophora; family Helicidae; genus Cepaea; species Cepaea nemoralis. The sequence goes on along the minus strand of JACEFZ010004847.1, from coordinate 13,527 downwards.
GAGATAATGCCCATGCCTTCCCTTGAGGGCAGACCACGATATCGTTGATCGTTCTATCTTGACCAGCTGAGATGTGGGTGACATTACAACAGTCTAACGTGTCTCGAAACCAGAGGAAGGCTAACCTCACTAAAAAATGCCCGCCGGAAGTCGGAAGTGTCGTCCTACGGGTGGCAAACTAAAAATTGACACTACGCATTTACGTCCGAGTGAAATGTCTCGTCCGAATGTCTCCCGTGCTAGGAACAGCTCTGACTACCTAGTTTCCGAATGCCGCTCTTGTTCGGAACAGCTCTGACTAGGTAGTTTTCCGAATGTCTGTCGTGCCTGGAACAGCTCTGACGGGCGCAACGACAAGCACATGTGCGAAAACTCGCTGAGTGAATACCTTCTGCAGACCTGTCTGGTTTGTGCGGGAACGGCCCGGAGCGAACGAAAAGCCCAATATATTGAAGTGAGGAATTAAAGCAGCCATGAGCATGACGTGACCATTCCCTCGGTGAGCCCAGTATCAGGGCGCTATGTGTCGGCCCTGCAACTATGGAAGCAACCTAGGATGGCGGAAAATGCTATGGACTGTGCCTTCCTTCTCTTGAGGGATGACCGAAGTCCTCGACTGTTCGAACTTGACCAGCTGGGATGTGGATGGTACCACAAAAGTGAGAGTCTCCCAGGATTGCTAACCTGGTCAAAAATGCACGCGAAAGCCGGATGTGTGACCTAAGGGTTTTCAACCCAAGGGTGCCTAACGCACACCGCAATCACATCTGAAAAAACACTCCGGATGAACGAAAAAAAGAAGAGATATGTTGCATGATGTAAGCTCCCATTTAGACAGAAGGACGATATGTTGACATAGTAGTGTCGTCGTGTTATTTGTTTGCTTTCCAGTATCTTCCGCAGTTCCAATGTTTAGTAAATCGAAATTTCCATTGAAAGACTTGTTTATTTGTATACCGTTTTATGCAAACCTACTTTTTTGTTTGGCAGTGAAGCAGATATAATAGTGAAGCATTATGGCACTGAAGCAGATATAATATTGATGATAAAAAATATGAAACACACGGTCCGATTTCTTTTGTACTCCCTGAATAAATGTAATAAGAACTACACACATGCACATCTTTACTGTCAATGTTCAGTTCCTTTAATAATTGTATGATTTCGTCATGCTCCACATTGTCAAATGATTTTGTGTAGTCTAAGTAAGCTGGTATAGCTTTTTTTTCGGTCAGTCCTGCCGGCGTAGCTTGAAAGCTCGTCGGTAGGCGTCCAGTGGTTTTGCATGTATCACCTTGTACCGGGAGGGCGCGCTTTAGCGATGCTACTCTTGGCTTGCGTGTGCATGAATAGTCCGTCTGTCCGATAGATATCTGGTTGATCCTGCCAGTAGTCATATGCTTGTGTCGTCACTACGCTAGTCTTAAGGCTGAAAATTAAAGGAATTGAAGGAAGGGCCGTTTGCACGAGGCTCTAGGCTACCAGTTGTTTTTGAGAGCCAATATATACAGGGATAACTGGCCTGTGGCAGCCTAACGTCCACTGCATCTGCGTCCGTCTCCAGTTGTCTTGCCATGCTCGCCACTGGAACCAGATGGACGCGGACGAGTGAGTGAGGTCGAAGGAGTTGCGCAACCACTTCCTCACTATAATCCAATCTAAAGCGCAAGTCATTCGTTCTTCATCAAATATAAAAGATGCAAAGAATGAATGGTCCTCGTCATTCATGATGGACGAACATCGCCTTTTTTGTATCCTGTTCACAGCTTACGAATCCCCCAGCACGCTCCCAGAAGAAGACAGCTCTTCCCCTGGATAATTCTAATAAAGCTTCCCTCCACCCCACCCGGCCCTCGCTATCACTGCGTGTGTAGTCCTTGAAAGACGTACTATCCAACCACAAGCTGTCGTTAGTATAGTGGTGAGTATTCCCGCGTGTCACGCAGGAGTCCGGGGCTCGATTCCAAGTACATTTTTCTTTAACAGACATCTCCCGTAGCCGGTAAAAATTCAGCTGCTGACAGAAGTCAGCAAGTAATTGCGCTTGGTCAGTGTTTGAGCTGAGGGTGTTATTGTTGAATCTGTGCAACAGCTTACAGAAGACAAATCATGCCCTTGTGATTAAAAAAAAACAACACATACACACATGAAGTGTACAGAGGCGTATTCCTATTTAGAAATGTAGTTCTTCTTCGTTCGTCCGTTATGTATTTTGTTTTGGACTTAAATGCGTTGTATCAGTTTACAACAGAGCCGCAATATTTATACCTTTCCACTGACACATCCGACTTCTGCAAGCGTTGTTGACCGAGTTAACCATCCCGGTTTTTCGGACATTTTGCGGTCAATGGGTGTTAACGTCACCTGTGTCTCTCTATCCACTGTTGACCCACCACTGACCCGTAAATGCAGAGCCAACACATGACGTTCTGAGACTGGGCTTACCTAAGACATCAGCAAGTCCTGCACATGATTGCTTAGCCTCACTCCCGTATACTTAGCTTCCCTTCCACCCCATGTTTCACCTTCGGGGACCACATGCTTGCAGTTCGCAATTTTTGCACTTTGATGGCGCCCACACATTATGTTTGAACCAGGCTGGTATTTAGTAGGATTTATTTATTTATTATTTATTTATTTTTGGGGGGGGGGGGGGGGGGGAATTGGACATTTGAACCTGTCATCTAGTAGGAATTTGATGGGTATTAGAACTACTTTGTCAATCTAGTCGGGTGCACGTTCGGCGGACATCGTTTACCCATAATTTGGAGATGTGCTGAGAAGTGTCAGATGCGATTCTGATCACAGCATCTCTAGGGGCCACCAACTCCGAGATCCCCTGACAGTTCGATGTAGGCCAGTGATGACCCTTTTCTTTGGTGTACAACGTAGACGTTTGACGAAAGTCTTGCAATGGGTTTCGTAAAAAGCGTACAGGGTATACATTTATATGTTTAACAGCGGCCTAAATTTACTCAATGCCTGTGTCCGAAGTCACAACGCCACAGAAGTCTTCAAATGAGTACATTTATGTCTTCATAAGTGTAAAAGATGAAGTGTCAATCTTACAGGAGTGTAGACATCGTTATATTTATCAGTCAATAAGTGTACAGAGTACAGTACCAATTAAACTAAAATAAGTGTACAAAGCAGTACTTCTGTCAGTCAAGAAGAATACAGAACAGCATTTGCTTCAGACCTTCACAAAGTAACCCCACACCCTGTAAGTCTTTATGGCGTGTATAGAGCAGCATGCTTATCAGTAAAAAATATCTCTATAATATGTACAGGTAAATGTACGTCTGTTTCCAAGAAGTGTACATAACAGTATAGTCCCAGTTTCTAAAATGTGTACAGAGGAGTCTACACAGCAATATACTGATGTCTTCATGAAGCACGCAGAGCAGTATACGTCTCAGTCTAGAAAAAAAATGTAGAGAGCAGTATACATATCAGTCATCAAGAGCCACACTGAGTATTACAAATATCAATCTTCATGATGTGTACGGATCAATATCCTCTCAGTCTTCAAAGACTGGAACGTAAAATGACACTTTTACACGCTTGAAGGCGCATTTAGCATATAACATGAATCCCGTAACGTTATTTATCAACGAACACTCGTTATAGTCAGTGTCACGCCGACCATCTATACTTCCAATCCAATGCTTTGCACCAATTTTAGGCTCGGCTAGAAATAAGTGTTCGAGTCTCCTACATGGCTGGAAACCTAAGGGCAAATTAATTAGGTGAAACACAGGCCAATGAACGAACAAACTTTATTTTCAAAGGATTACAAATTGAGCACACAGGCCCGTCTTATATGGGCCCTTCCATAACTCATCTTTCGTACATCAAGTATCTTTTGTGCATGATACATTCACATAGGGTTAAAAACATTTTCAAATGAAAGTTGTGAACATAAACAATGCGAGAGAGAGAGAGAGAGAGAGAGAGAGAGAGAGAGAGAGAGAGAGAGAGAGAGAGAGAGAGAGAGGGGGGGGGAGTTACAGAGAGATCAAAATGCCGAGAAACAATCAAAAGTGCTGTATATTGAGGTTGGTTTGTTTGTTTTGGTGATAATGTATATACATTTTAATGACAAATTTTATTCATTGACAGCATATTTTCTCAGAGGGTAGAGGCACTGTTTCCTCAGCTTTTTCTTGCTCTTGCAGGTCAGCTCATAAGGTGTGAGAGTCCGACGCATGGCCCTGATCTTCTTCTGTCGGAGATCATTGGGCTTGTGGGCTTTCTTAAGGTAAAATTTACGCAGGTTCACCTCTTGTGTCTGTCTGATGACGGCGAGAACTCTGGCAACAGACTTTCTTACTGTGTAGACCTTGCCCAGTTGGCTGCAGCACCGCGTGTCTCTTTAGCCCCACTCAAGTTCTGCAACTCCTTCTTCAAATCATCCAGTTGCTTGAGAAGATCTTCCTTCTTCTTGCCTCGCGGTTCCTTTGCTTTGACATAAGCCATCTTGGTTAGTGAGTGACTGGCACCTTGCCGTCTTGACAGACGATAGTTTGTAAAATGGAGTTATACCTCTCCATATCGCAAAGCCTGGGCTGAATTCAGAAACCATATGTTGCCCATGGAGCATGATACCTCTCTCGACCTGTTTAGTTAACTCCAGAGGAAAGGTCACACCAATACATCTGGAACAAGACAAGCTGCAGAAGCTGCCGGATCAGCAGAGCAATGTTCTAACTGCCCGCCTATCGGAGATTCGATCCTAGACCAGTTGCCGACCTCGGCTTAGGGCCTGGTCTGCATTACCATGACATCTAGTTCTTACGTTGCATTTCCTGGAAATATGGTACGACTTGTAACACCCCCCCCCCCTCACCCCCCTTTTCCCCAAATTGCACTCCTCCTTTCGAAGCCGTTAGCACAATATGAGGTGTCGGGTTTGGTCATAACTGTCATTTACTGCCAACATAGTACCTTGCGGTGTATGGCATAGGGGTCTTTGAGCCTGAGGAATTAAGGCCGCCTGGCTAGTGCAGTCGCCGCGAACTGTGCATGTTAGAATTTTCTTTTTGCCCCCGACAGAAAAAAATCCCACACCTTACCGAGGGATCGAACCCGAGTCTCCCGAATGGGAGTCCGGCGTTCTATCCACTCGGCCAGCCGCTTTTTCTTATGTTTGGTGAGCGTCGTCCAATATTCGGCGCTAACAGAAAGCACATAGTACGGTCTACTGTAACCTGACTTAGACTTTCGCCTGCATGCAGTCGCCCAATAGCAATGTTCCTTAAATTTATCGATACAACCGCCATAAATATTTGCTTGAAAATTAACTGAATATGTGTGTGTGCGTAGCGTTATCCTTTCATAGGGTTGTTTCAGTTGCCTAGTCAGTGAATAGTGTTCACCCCAAATTTGCTGTCTTTACAGACGATAGTTTGTAAAATGGAGTTATACATCTCCATAACACAAAACCTGTGCTGAATTTAGAGACCACGTGTTTCCCATGCAGCATGATCCTTCTCTCGGCCTGCCTAGTTTACTCCAGAGGAAAGGTAACACCAATACGTCTGGAACAAGACAAGCTGCGGAAGCTGCCGGATCAGCAAAGCAATACTCTAACTGTCCGCCTGTCGTAGCTTCCATCCTAGACCAGTTGCCGACCAAGGATTAGGGCCTCGTCTGCCTTGCCATGACATTTTGTCTTTAGGTTGCATTTCCTCGCATTAGGGCAAGGATTGTACCCCCCCCCCCCCCCAGTCCCCAATAGCAATCTTCTGCCCGAAGCCATTGGCACAGAGCGCGATGTGGGGTGTGGTGAGTGCCGCCCAACTTTGGCGCTAATAGAAAGCAGGTAGTACCGTCTACTGCCATACAGTAGCTCAGTCATATCTAAGACCTGACATCTTGGTGAGTATTCCGACTTGAACAGACCGAGTCCTGTATGTAGCCGGGTATTACTGATATGTTTTTCGCTCGCTGGCTGTGAACTCAAGTGAGGCCCATACACCTGCTACTACTTCTAGTGTACTGGACTGATTTTTGTGTGTGAACCAGCTTTCCCTATTACCAGTGTCACTCGCCATCATCACCCACTCCGACATTTGAGGTACTTGTAATTTACGTCCCCAAAAATATTTGACCAAGTGTCGGGGTAGATGCCCCGCAACTACGGCTTAAGAGTTAATGCTCTCATCAATTTGGACATTAAGAATTCTGGGCCTTTACAGACCGGACAAAAATTTTCATCTTGACTATTTCCAGTGACCACATAATCAGTGAGAGAACAAAACATATAATGATTTGTCAAGAAGAATAGAAAAAATGGGTTATAAAATTATCATTGTTAAAAAATAAAGTCATTAATTTTACGCAAACTTTGAAGATACCTTATAATTGTTATCTCATCGTATATATTGTATATAGCTGCCGCTAACGTTTATAAAAAAATATAACAGATTAAGAGAAATACTACAATTATAAGAATTACGCTGCTTTCACAGTAATGTCCCTTGAAATTACTGTTATGATGTTATGTTCCTTTCCACTATTTTGAATACACATGATCCTTTCAGTGTGGTTTTATTGATGTACCGGGTGTTTGTGAAGTCTCACTGCACGTTGTATGTAGAACAAATCTGAAAAATAAAATATATGATGTCACCAAAAAAAAATGCTAAAGAATTCATTAAATTCGTTACAATAGTTACTGCTATGGTATAATACATTTTTTCGGAAAGTACCAATGCAGTATTCATTATAACAGGTGTTGGAAATGTCTACCACAGGCTTCAAGACATGGCTGTACATGTCTCTTCATATCGTCAAATACCTTCTATGAATGGTAATTCTTATTGCTTGTTTTAGGTCCTTAACTGAGTCTGCATTATATTTGTAAATATTTCCTTTTAAGAAACCCCATAGATAATAATCTAATAAAGTTAGATCTGAAGAACGAGGCAGACCAAATTCCACGTGATATTTTGCGATTTACGAAAATTTGTTCTAAAAAAAAACCCACATTAATGCTCTAGCTGTGTGTGCAATTGCACCATTTGGCTGGAATCACGGCTTCTTCAAATTTTGCGTTCTTCAGGGTTTTTAAAAAAAGGTTTTTAGAAAAAAGTCCGTACGGTACCGTTGGGGATTTTTTAAATGTTTTTGAAAAAAATTGGTTTAATAAAAAAAATTTTCTTTCTGAAAAGGGGGACACCATCCCTAATTTTTTCAACGTGTTGAATCTATTTAAATTTCATTGATTAAGTGTCTCCCCTTTCGATTATTTTGGGTTTTTAACGTATCCAGAAAAATGAAAACCAAAGCTTTATAAAAAAGAAAGTTAAAACCGAGGGAAATTTACTTGTCTTTCAGTTAAAAAAGCTTAAAAAACCCCCCCTGGGGTGGTTTTATTTGGATTGATTTTACCCCTCTTTTAGCTCAGACATCCCAAACCCGTATGGATTAACCCTTTTAATCCTTGTTTGAACTCTGTGCACTGGGGTTTTTCTGATACGTTCACTTATTGCGAAAATTTTCCTTAAATTTTCTTGCTTGGAATTTTAGGATTGTTGTTCCTTTTTTGCAAACCGCCTGGGGCTTGACTGGCTTGCCACGATAGATCTATCCCCCCCCTTTGCTCCCAAACCCCCTCAATAGCCCCTACTCTAAAGGCCCACACAACCCGGGAAAAGGTTTAAACCCCCCCCTCACCTAGGGGTTTCCAAAACCCCAAGGGGGTCGGAACCCCCGACAAACCCTTTTATAAACCTTTCACAAAGTTTAAAAAGCTAAAAACAAAATTTTAATTTTTGAAAATAAGTCAACCAAAACACAGGGGAAAAGGGTGGGCTGAAAACCAGTTAGAAGAAATTAAAAGGTACTGGTGCCAGTCCAAGGGTTTCATCTTCCATCATCAATCAACATATACACCTACTTTCCTTTCAGTGTAGGGATTACTGTATCGAGAAGGTGTCCAGCCGGACATCTCCTTCCTGACAGACTCATCAATTCATCAATCCCTTAACCCATGGACTGATCAATTACACACATTAATAACTATATGACTATAATGAATTATACTCCTGATAATTCATTACTATAGCATTAACCAAGGAGAACTCATGAATTGTCACACTTAAATAACAAACTCATTGCACAGCCATAGTGTCAGGTCTGGGATCCCTGCCCCAGATCCTGAGTTGCCCTTGTATTCACTGACTATCTTTCAGGTCAGTCATACCTGTGCCGGTCGAGCACAGCTGTGGTGGCCATCCACCATTACACTTTCCCACAGCTACTGTGGGTCCCGTGTACCTTGTCCCGTGACGACTTAAGTCACGTCATCCAATACCAAACTCTGACTCCACCTTTTTTTTTTTGGGGGGGGGGGGGGAATTATTCCTCTCATATACTACTACTTCACGGCAGTACTCCAAGTACTCCATGAACCGAGTCAGGGTTCCAGAAGAGTAGAATATTAGAGACAAACGGTTAGGTTCAAACCTCGATCTATCTAGACACCACGGCCTCGAATTACGGAGTGCCGCATCACCCTCGATCGGTATGTTCACTCATCGGATATGCACGATTGCATTGGGTCGGACCTGTAACCTAACAGGTTGGGCGTACCGGCCTACCTCCCAGTCAGCTACCTAGACAAACGTGTGATGGAACAAGCACGGTCATGCTAGCGGACGGACATGACAACCAGCAGTAATAATAGTATCATGAATACTTTCTATCAACTGTTATCCTATCGAGGTAACACCATCCGGCTTACACGGAATAACACTGCTATCTTCACACAGTAAATACACCACGGCTGATCTCACCTTGATTCCTCGAAAAATCACCATCACTGATAGAACAATTAAGTTATAATTCTAATGTCACGAAGCACATTACACATCTCTAATAATAAGCTCTACCTTATTATTTACAGCGTCTAGCATGTTGATGTAATGACTGACAAACTATCGCCTTGCATGCGTAATTAATAAACCCAACAAGTAACTGCTACACACTGTAAAGCACATCGTTCGGCCTATTTTATTTACACATCACTCCCTGTGGAATACGGCTTGTTCCGTCAGGTAACACATTACATCGCTGATCGATAAAGCCTACTTAAATATGCAGATAGCCTGCTGTAACTTGTAACGCTACGCGACGACTCAAGTTTCGACGGCAATAAATTCGTTCCGGGAGGTCGGCGAAGCATATAGACAACAGTTAAATAATATAATAAGTATTCAACTAACCTGTGATTGAACAATCACAAACTTGACTGCTGATGTCCGCTCTGGCCGCGAATATTGACATCAAAATTACCGCAGCCTGTTGGCTGTGAACTGTCTACGCTGAGGTCTGGTGGGCGACTGATCACGACTAAGTCAGTGCGCCTTCAAATCGCCTACACGGGCCGCGTGACTTTCATGACTCATGAAGAAAACCAGAGTCACGATAAGTTCCACCAACCTGTGCTGCATGAAGCACTCGTGAACTTAGAGATCTCTACCACGTACGCACTTGAGGGAACATTCTAGATTTTTCTATAAATAACTAGAATAGCTCCGCCCCGCACTACGTTTCTAGGGAAATCCCCTATTAATTGATATTAATTTCAAGGGAGACCAACGCCTCGCACTCCCTTCAAAGGGATATTATGCAGAGATCTGAAGATCTGCAGCCATTTCGTCAGAGTCTTGGATATCTATATATATTTCTTTAGACACAGCAGGCCTACCAGATAACGGAGCATTTTCCACATTTCCCATAGCAGGAAACTTATTCAACATATTTCTAACCATAATAAGATAAGGAGATTGTTTATCAGGAAATTGTGCTATAAGTCTTTGAACAACTATCCGTGTTTATCGACCGCCACAAAAAAGGAGATATTGGCATATGAGACTACGACCTCCAGCATGAGATGGAGGTGGAAGTAGTAACAGCGGCATACCGTTGGTTAGAGGAGACTACTGCAATACACATTGTATTCGTTACGGATTCAAAGAGTATGCTTAGTAAGGTGGAGAAAGGAATGTTTCGTGTGGAAGGCTATGGTCGCGTCAGAGGTCACAGATTGTGAGAATTATATGGGTATTTTGCCCTGTCCATGCGGGGGTGCATGGGAATGAACTTGCTGATAGGCTGGCAGGGAATGCACCTCTTGGTGGTAGGTGGCCTATTGACAAGAGGGGGGGGGGCGGTCATGCGTTTGTGGGACCAGGTGGAGAAGGCGCAGGAACAGATTGAGAACCAGTATGTGGAAAGAATGAGATTGCGGGGGATCGGTAAGGGTTCTGGAAGAATCTCAAAACTGAGAGGGAAGATCAGGAGAACTTTAAATCAGATAGAGGTGGGAACGATTAGTAGTATGAGTCTTCGCTGGCTGTTGAACGAGGGGACGGAGCACATATGGGAATGTCCTGAGTGCAGTGATGTCGGTTGTTATCTCAGCTTAACTCAACAGAGTGAGAATGTTGTTGGCAGCCAAGAACTGCTTGGTCAATCGTGCACAATGGGGTATGATGTTGTCCTGATGAAACGGCAGGATATGGGGTCGAAGAATTGCATTGACGTATCGTTGCGCATTCAAGATTCCTTCAATGTGCACTAAATGACAACTTCCGTTGTAACTGATCATTTCCCACACCAATGCACACCCACCACAGTGCGGTGGGACTTCATCAACGCAATTGTGGGCAAAACGTTAATTACGAACCAATGAACGAACGAAAATCTTTATTTTCAAAGGGTTAAGAATCGGGCACGCAGGCCCGTCTGACATTCTGCCCTTCTTCTCTATTTCCTCTCATACATTACGCCCACGGTAGACTCTTCTCCGTCTATCATGACGCTGCAACAAAAAGAAAGATTGTCACTAAACCAGACACATCTCCATTGATTGTCAGTTGCACTGGGACGATACTGGTTGGCCAAAGACGTCGATTTTGGCGATGGCCGAGCGTAAGGACAGGTTCTCGGTGAGGTCGTTGTGCCCGAAGCCCATCGTCATGCAGTCTATTCTGGACAGTTTGATCAGCACATGACGTTCTGCAGGAAATGACTGATCAGTTGAAGCTATGGCAAACCTGTCTCTGAGGTGACGAAGCCGAATTAAACTATCCTCAGCTGCTGTTGACACTCAGGGTCGTCCACTACGATATCGGTCTGCAACTGAGCCAGTGGCTTGGAACCGATGACAAAGTCGACTGATGGTACTCTGATACATATTTAGATGCCTGGCAACCTGACTTTGTCTTTCGACTGCTTGCAGTTGGCCAATAGGAATTTTCCTTAAATTTAAAAATAAAGACGCCATAACTATCTGCTTGAAAATGAACATAATTTGTGTGTGTGTGCGTGTTTGCGTGTGTGTGCGTGCGTGCGCGCGCGTGCATGTGTGTGTATGTGTGTTTGTGTGTATGTGTGTGTGTGTGTTTGTGGCTTTATCCTTTTATATGGTTTTATTTGCCTAGTCAGTGAACAGTGTTTAACCCAAATTTTGCTGCTGTCACATGCACACATCATGATCTGTTGTCAAAAATTGAGTCATAAGCACAATTGACCACTGCGATGTAACGATTACATAACGAACGTAGTTCAGGTCAATACATGCGTTTTTTATTTGTGCATGTAAGCTTTGAACTCAAGCTTAGTCCATACAAACTACTTCTGGTAGTGATCTACTGAACTTTGCGTGTTGATTATCTTCCCTTGTTAACAGTGTCCCTCGCCATCAGGCGAACCCACTCCGATTTCAGCAATACTTGTAATTCACGTCCCCAAGTCAAGGACCAAAGGTGTACATTGTGTGTTGTACTTTACATTTGTGAATACAACAAATACATTCATATACACATGTGATAATATTATATTTATGGCAAGGTACAATTACTTATACTCTTAAACATTATTTGATGATGCCAATGGTGAAGTAATTATCTACTCTCATGCATACTAAGATCTTTCAATAGAAACTCTTTCATACTCCAAGTATTCTCATGACCACTTAGTTTTATTTAAACAAGTTTAAAGCGTCCCATTTTACAAGGCAATTTATAAAGAGGTACGTCTGGCGTTTGTGCGCGATAGAGAGAGAGAGAGAGAGAGAGAGAGAGAGAGAGAGAGAGAGAGAGAGAGAGAGAGAGAGAGAGAGAGACTGGGAGAGAGAATGAGAGAGGGACATGAGAATGAGAGAGAGAGCAAGAGAGAGAGAGAGAGAGAGAGAGAGAGAGAGAGAGAGAGAGAGAGAGAGAGAAATAGGGAGAGGAGATAACAAACCCCAAAATAGACAGACAGGGAGTGAGGATCCTCCTTGTTTATTGTCCTGTATGAGTGTTTTGTACCGTACACTGTGTACATACAAAAGTTGTAATTGTGGGCACCCTTGTCTTACAGATCTTGTCGGCCTGAAGCTAGCAGTCAGTGAATGGTTCACTAATATTTTGCTTTCAAGGTTGTTATATAATATGTGTATCCACTTTCTATAGTACTGTCCTATATTGCAGTGTTCAAGGATTTTGTGCAAATAGGAGTGTGCGATTCTGTCAAAGACCTTCTCTTGCTCCAAAGATAAGAGGGAGGATTGACAGTCTTTCTGGTGTGTGTATGTTATAATGTCTCTAATGAGATGTGTGTGATTTTGTACATTCTTGTGTTGTACACTGCATTGCTGGTGTGGGTGTATTGGTGTTGGTAGAAATTGTCTGATATTGTGTGCCAGTAATTTCGCCAGAATTGTGTAATCTGTGTTAAGAAGTGAAATTGCTCTGTAATTTTTAGTTGTGTCTTGTCTGTCTTTGCTTTGTGTATAAGTCTTTTGTAAGACATGTTGCAGCTACTAGGTAGTTCTTGTTTGTTAAATGCTTCTGATAGACTTTTGGGAAAAGGTTACCTATGATAGGAAAGAATTGTTGATAGAATTCTAATGTTAATCCGTCTGGTCCTGGTGTCTTGTTTTCGTTCATTGCACTGTGTTAGGTCTTCTAATGTCAGTTCTATGTCCAGTGTTTCTTTGTCTGTGTCTGATAGCTTCTTTGTGTATTGCAGGAAGCTATCTTGTATCTGTGTGTTTACTGTTTCTGCTGTGAATAAGTTTGTATAGTATTGCTGAAATGCCTCTGTTATGTGTGTGGTTTCTGTTTATGTGATTCCTTGCATGTCTATTCAATCATGTGCCATGCCGGAAAGCGTGGGCGGTCATGACTCGCCATTTCACTCGATCACCAGAGTCGTGGATCAGCTCAGTGTTCCTGTCTCGACCATGCCATGTGGCCAAGCCATCCAGGTATTTTCTTCTCGGTCTTTCCCTTGGTCTGTTCCCTTCGATCTTGCCAGTTGTCCCTAAGTTCTCCAATCCATTTCTTCTCATAACTCATGTCCAAAATATGTTGACTGTCTACGTCTAATTTCTCTAAGCAATTTACGATTTTCATTTGTCTCCTGTAGTACTTGGTCATTGGTTTTTCTGTCTGTCCATTATATTCTTTACATTTTCTTCAGAAACCAAATTTCTGCAGCCATCAGATGTTTTTTTTCCAGCCTTGGGAC
>JACEFZ010004846.1:0-23103 GCA_014155875.1 Cepaea nemoralis | reverse complement strand
CCCAAAAAAAAAAGGGCTTTGGGGGTACCGATGCCTCTCCAAGTAAAAACTATTTCCCCAATCCCTGTTTGGTTTTAAACCTCTAACGGTGACGTTGAAAAAATGACGATACAAATGAACGACTGAGGATGCGCCATATGGTCACCAGCAACCTAGACTGGCATGATCCTCACAAACAAAGACCTGTATGTTGACTATGTATCTGTATGTTAATCGTATCCTCCAAGTGTTTGCTGTGTGAATGTAGCTGTTGTAATGTCCTTCACCCTTGACTCAATGACAAACGATCAACTTGACAAAATTCCGGTTCACTTCTCACAGACGAAAGCACCCATGTCACAGGGCTGACCGCTAGCCGCGCTAGGTCACAGGGGCGCGGCCATCAGATCAGCTCAACTGCGCTCTTGCTCGTTGTATGATCTAGGAGTAGGCTATACACTGAGTGTGTGTGTTCGTGCCCACATCAGATGACAACAACACGACAACCATCACAGTGAAAAGGACTCAAGTAAACTCTGGTGCAGTGACAATCAACAGTATATTGACTGTTGGCAAAACATCAATGAAGTACTCACATGTCTACGATGCTGATGCCTTCAGGCACTCACACCGGTCAAACATTGCCTCATCAGTCTCACAATGCACACTGTCGACCTGGCTACAGTCCTAACTGTCTAGGTTACCTTCATGCTATCTTACCCGATGCTAGAAGCATTTACACTATCCCACTCGGGTGTCAGAAGCTAAACCTGATCCATGACACCTCGTCCGATGCCTGCTCGTGTAAGTCGTTGCGATGTATTGTGCAGTGTCCTCATGTGAGTGGAGTGCATGCGTGCCTTGGAGGTACAATGTTCCAATGTGCCTGCTAGATGTGAGGTGAGTCCTCTCAATGCTGGCCACAAACTGCCTCACGACAACCGTTTTGTTGTTAATCTACGCACTTATGACGTCGCCCTTGTTCCGTCAAAGTGCTATATGGTGCTCTTCTTCCACTTTCATCTTCTAGTGCACTTGCCTACTATTTTAACTCTGTCTGGCTGTCATTCAGGCCATGACAACGACAACTGAAGTATTTACTCATCTCCGTAATCTAAAAAACAATAACTCATCAGGACTAGATGGAATTAGTAGTCGGATCCTTCGCCATGCTGCACCGGCGATCTGCGAGTCACTAACTTCTATATATAATCAACGTCTAACCAGAGGTCACTTCCCATCAGCCTTTAAAATCGCTAAAGTGTATCCTCATTTAAAGGCTGGTCCTCTAGACGATCGTCTCATGAGTAATTATAGACCAATTTCCATATTATCCTCATTATCCAAACCGCTAGAAAAGCACATCCACAAAACAACACTAGATCACTTAGTTCGCCATAAACTGGTAGTTGACAGTCAGTCAGGATTTCGGCCAAAATATTCTTGCCATACGGCACTAACAAACATGATAGAAAACTGGCATCAAAATATTAACAACAATACTCTATGTGGAGCGGTGTTTATAGACTTTAGGAAAGCATTCGATATGATAGATCATACTATTCTAATTAAAAAACTAGAAACAATGAAAGTAAGTTTTAATATAGTGACATTAATAAAAATCATTCTTATTAGACAGAAAGCAAGTAGTATCACACAATAAAGTTTTATCTCAAGCCATTACCATTAATATTGGAGTACCTCAGGGGTCTATTCTTGGCCCTCTATTATTTGCCATTTATATAAATGATCTTCCATTAAATCTGTCGTCGTCCTGCGATCTATTTGCTGATGACTGCACAGTATATACAAACGCTGTTGATCGTAATGTGCTAGAATTATCCTTGCAACAGGAAATAAATAGTGTAGTTAACTGGAGTCATGCAAACCGCATGCAAATTAACATTACTAAAACAAAGTCTATGTTAATAGGAACCAGGCAAAGACTACACTCTAAACTCGCAGAGAAACTCTTCAGCTGCACATTGGCAGCACGCCTGTAGAAAGTGTCACCGAGCACAAGACACTGGGTGTTATCATAGATCAAAATCTAACTTTTAACTCACATGTTCATGCTCTAGTTAAACAAATAGCCAAAAAAGTATACCAACTTGCCAAAATTAAAAATTTCCTTGATGAAAACACAAGAAAGATATTCTATACTTCTCATATACAAACACATATTGATTACTGCTCCACAGTCTGGGATGGATGCTCCAAATCAATAACAAAACGCCTATATTCACTCCAGAAAAGGGCAGTGCGTTTAATTAATGGTGAAAAGCTTACCGACAATTCTAACCTATATAAACTTCTCCGGTTACTGCCACTCCACAAGCGCCTGCTTTTTAATAAGAACTAATTCACAAAATCCTATTTCAAAATGCTCCAAGCTACCTTTGGCCATTGTTTAAATATAACGCTAGACATAGCGAACGACTAAATATACTTCATGTCCCTAACCTAGGATAGACTTATATAAAACAAGCTTAGCATACTCTGCCGCTCAGTTGTGGAACAATCTTCCACAAGAAATCAAAGACACCACCAATCATGATACATACATTCGCAACCTGTTTGAACACTACCTTAGTACAGACTACATGCCCCCATAACAAATAACACAAAAAAGACAATAATGGTAACTTATCTCAAACGACAACTAGCCAAAAAACATTCCCTTATGTATGGCACGTTACACCCTCCTTAGGTATTTATAATGCCCATGTTAAACACTGCCTCAGTGAGTCATTTGTTATTGATTATTTTTCATGCGTTTTAATGTTCTTTTGTTGTCAAAAGTTGCTTCATAAGTGATGTTGAATGAAAGAATGTATGAGAGGAAATAGAGAAGAAGGGCAGAATGTCAGACGGGCCTGCGTGCCCAATTCTTAACCCTTTGAAAATAAAGACTTATTATTATTATTATTATTATTATTATTATTATTATCATGTATCGTCCCCCAATGTTGATTCCTTCCATATCTTCAATATTCTGAAAATATTTTCACTGTACAGGGAAAACAGATCTGGAGACATTACACATCCCTGTCACACACCTCTCTTAATAGGCTGATATTAACCTACTTCATTATCAACTCTTATGGCAGCTTGTTGTTTCCAATATATGTTTTTTACAAGTCTAAGGTCTTTTGCATCAATTTGAAAATTGTCAAGCATCCTTATCATGTCGACATATCTCACTTTATCGAAAGCCTTTGTGTAGTCAATAAAGCAGAGGTGTAGATCTTTGTTTACTTCTATAGAACGTTGAATTACTGTTCTCAGTATGCACACAGCATTTACTGTACCCTTGCCTTCTACAAACCCACATTGTTCCTCTCCTATTTCAGGTTGTATTTTCTTCCTAACTCTTCGCATGATAATTCTTAACAAAATCTTCGTGATGTGATTCATTACACTAATTGTTCGATGTTCATCACATTCCAAGGCTCCTGATTTCTTTGGGATTGCAATAAATACAGAATTACATAATTCATGAGGTATATCTCAAGTATCATATATGGCATTCAGGAGTCTGGTAACTTCATCTATTCCGTATTCTTCTGAAACATTAATCATTTCTGTTGTGATGCTGTCTGAACATGGGGTCTTGCCAGCTTTCATATAGTTAAGAGCATTCTGAACCTCCATCTTCAAAATTGATGGTCCTTCATTATTATTTTGAATATCATACTGTTCTTCTCTGTTATCATCATCAAGATTTTTCACATAATCTGACCATACATGTAACATCTGATCTTTTTCTATTATGATTTTTCCATCTTTTGTCTGTAGGCAGCCTGCTGATGTATGTGTTCTTTGATAAGTAAGCTCCTGAATTCTGTTGTGCATTAGTTTGGTAGTTTTACTGTTGTGTTCTTTTTCAATTTCTATGCAATTTTTCTCGAGCCATGCTTCTTTTGCCTCCTTACATAATGTTCTGACTTTTTATTGTGAATTTCTTTATATTTGGCAAGGTTATTTTTGTTCTGTCTTCTTGTTTCCATTAGCTGTATAATTTCTTCAATCATCCTTGTCTGACGACCCACTTTCTTTAATTTTGGAATAGTTTTTTTTTTTTTTTTTTTGCAGCTGAACTGATTAAATTCTTCAACATTTCCCATTGATCATCCACATCTTGAAATAGAATCTCTAGATCAGGCAATATATCAAATTTGTTCTTTACTTCTATGTGGAAATTATCTTGTATTTCTTTGTCAGTTGTTAATTTGCACAAATCATAATTAGTGTTTCTGGTTGTATACTTGACTTTCTTTAACTTTACCCTCAGTGTGCCTGAAATTAACCTGTGATCACTAAACAGTCTGCATTCGGAACTGTTTTTACGACTGTTAGTGCATTTCGAAACCTTCTGCTAATCAGGATGTAATCTATCTGGTTTTTAATCCTGCTGTCTGGACTCCTCCATGTCATAATCGTCTAGGATGTTGTTTAAACCAGGTGTTTCCTACGACCATATCATGTTCTTTTGCCCATTCTACAAGTTTGTATCCTCTTTCGTTTCGCAATCCCAAACCATGGTTGCCTATACTGCATCCATCCCCTTGATTTCTTACTTTTGCGTTGAAATCACCCATTATAATATTTTTTTCTGATTTTTTACATTTCTTAAGCACGCTCCATGTCATTATAAAATGCATCTATACTTTCATCACTGCATTCACTTGTTGGAGCATATATTTGAATGACATTTATTTTAAAAGGTCTTCCGTTCAATTTTACTAATAGAACTCTGGCACAGCCCAATAACCTTTGATAGAATTTGATGTTTGCCGATCCAACATAATGGCTACACCTCTTTATCGTTCTTCTCCTCCAGAATAAATAATCTTACAATCCTCTCCTGTCTTGATCCCTGCTCCTCTCCTTCATACATTCCTAATATATTAATATTCTCTCTTCCCATTTCTTGTTTGATGTTATCCAATTTTCCATCCGCATTCATTGTTCTGACATTCCAGGTTCCTACCTTTAATGATAATAATCTTTTGCAACTAGTAGCCTGCTGACGGTCTGGAGTCATCTGGTGCACATGACTATCCCTACCGGGCGAGGCTGCTCCTATGGAGCACCCATTTACTCCGTTTCTCTGAATGTCGATGATATCGCAAAACATAATGTTCTTGGCATCTGTGAAGAAGGTAGTTTGCCATTGCTTTCCTTCTTAGCAGTGACCATACTGGTCAATGGCCGTAACCATTGTCTCCTCAAAAAAAAAAAAAACAAAGAGATCCTCTGCCTACCGTCGTGAAGCCAGAGACCATATCGCACAACTATCTGTCGGCTGTTCTTCAACCTCATCCACCACCTGAAACCATGGCTTCACGTAACCCTGATCAGGAGACTAAACGGGTACTCCACCTTGCCCAAGGACGAGCATTATCGTGCAACAAAATCACACTGCGAGAAAGCATGCCGGGTTGTTTATTCTTAATGGCTTTTTGCAGCGTGTCTAAGTGTTTGCAAGTAATGGGTAGAGTTGATATCGACACCAGGTTCTTTAAAGTCGGCCAGCAATAGCCCTTCATGGCCAAAAAATGCGCTTCAGCATAACCTTACCAGCGAAAATCTGTAACTTGAATTGTCTGGCTTTTAGTGATCCAGCATGCTTCCATTGCATGCTCTCTCTTTTGCTGCTCGGCTCAAAGTGGTGATACCATGATTCATCGCCTGCAACTATGCGGAAGAGAAATGCGTCACCCATCCACTCTGAATCGCAACAAATGGTTCAAACACTATCCCATGCGTTCCTCTTTTTGGAGGTCCGTCAATATCTGTGGTACCCACTGTGAACACATCTTCCGATATTGCAGTTTCTTAAGAGCGATCTTTTGAATTGTCCCAATTGACACATCACATTCTTTCGCTAGCGAACGTATGTTCAACAACGGTTCATCTGTAGTGCTATATCAATTTTGGCGATGGTTTTTTTCTGTTGCAACAATATGCGCTTGACCCGGCCGTCGAAGATCTGTCGTGAACTGACGTACTTTCCGAAATATTCGTGCCCATTCTGTCACTGTTGTCTTCGACACATATTTGTTACCGTACGCTGCCTGAATTTGTCGATGAGTGTCCACTGGTAGACATCCTTCAAATAAAAGAAACTGAAGTCACCGCTCTTTGAGCTTCTTTGGGCAGATTTTGGATAAACCCGGCTATTTACTCCACGGTCAGAAACAGAACACATGCATCATGGGACGATAAGTACGTGCTCTTTTATTCATTGCTCAGTACTTATCACATGACTATGACATGTTCGGCCTGTCTCTCTGGCTGAGGGGTTACAACACTTTCTCCGTAATCCCGTTTATCACGCAGAGTCTCGTAGCGGGAGAGAACTGGGAGCGGTTCGACCCCCGCTGGTGACTTGCGGGATACTGAGCCGGCCGCCCAGAAAGCAATGGCAAACTACTGAGCGTAATCTTGCCAAGAAAACAACAGACAGCTGAAAGATGCTGCTGTTGACAGCGATGTCCTGTAAAGGATATGCAAAAAAAAAAAAAAAAAAAAAAATGACATGTTCATGTTCAACGCACGCAGTTACACGTGGTGCGGCACGAACGGATTTCAAATTAACGCCCCTTATATGATGGCAGCACTGTTGCAAAGCGGTAGTAATCATACTCTACAGTGGACTGATGGATGATCCTAACTTCAAATTGTCATTGTGGTGCCGATGTGTATATGAGTTGAGTTGAGTTAAGAACCGACATGACAGTACTCTAGACATTCCCATACGTGCTCCTCCTCATCTGCAACAGCCAGCGAAGAGTTCCAATACTAATGGTACCGGTTGCAGTCTGATTATGCGTCCGTCTAGTCTTTCCTCTGTATTTTGAATATGGAATTGACACTCCTTACAGCACAGTTATCTCCAAGCCGTGATTATCTGTCCGCTGTTCTGCACTATTCACACGATTCCAAAAGGTCCCAATCACATCTACCTTATCATGCATCAATGCCCCACTAAGTGGCGCAGACTCGTGGTGCTCGTTTCCCACCACACCAGCATGTCCAGGAGAAACAAAATTCAACGGACGCTCTCTATTTGTTGAATAGACACCTACTAGTCTGCACGAAGCATGCCTGTCTTCACCTTTCTTATCATACTTTTTGAGTATGTCACCAATCACAACATCCGGGTGCTGGTTATTCATCAGCCAGTATTACGCAGCCTGTGACTTCCTCCTACCTCCATTCTCAGACTAGATGTTGCGGTATCATATGCCAGACTCTCCTGCACCAAATAGCGTCTACCAACCTTTGCCAAGAACCACATGCACTTATTATACAGCACAGAACCTATATAGCACAGAACCACCTGTGTAGATGGGGATTTGTATATGTGGAAATATGGCTAGACAAATGGGCACCAGAGCATGCTCAGTGATGTTACAGGTCAGTTACTGCCCACATCTGCTATCTAGTGCCGACTGATCTCACTTGATGGATCTTAGCACTGTCTTGTTGTTTGTCCATCAAGAATGATGATGACCATTCATTTCATCCAGTGGGGTTGAAGGTGTGGAGCCGTGGGTTCTAAGATGGCTGATAAGGCCTATTTTGGCTCGAAATGTTCTTTGACAATGTGGACAAAGAATGCTTGACGTCTCTGGAGGAGGATTTCCTGCAGTGGTTTTTCTGGCCTGCCTTTTCTTCACAGCTCTTGCAGTCCTGGTTGCCTCACATATGACTGCACCTTTGCGCAATGATGCACGCCACGAATTTCGGTCTCTGGCTGCAGCCTCCCAGGTGTCATGATGAATTCCAAAAGCATTCAGTGAAATTTTCAGAGTGTCTTTAAAACGTTTCCTCTGGCCACCTTGGGAGCGTTTACCACAACGCAGTTCGCTGTAAAAAATTCGTTTAGGGAGCCTGTGATCTGGCATGCGAGTCAAGTGACCAGCCCAGCGAATCTGATTCTTCATCAGTAGAGTGTGGATACTGGGCATGGATGCTCTTTCTAGGACTTCAGTGTCTGGAATCTTGTCTTGCCATTTAATCTTCAGTAGCTTCCTTAGGCAGACTGTGTGGAAGTGGTTTAATTTCCTAGCGTGTCGCTGATAAACAGTCCAGGTTTCACAAGCATATAGCAGTGTGGATAATACAACTGCTTTGTAGACTTTTAGCTTTGTTTGCAGGCTTATTCCAGTTCTGTCCCATACATTCTTGTACAGTCTGCCAAAGGCTGCACTGGCCTTGGAGATTCTTGCATTCACTTCGTCATCGATTGTGGCAGCTTGTGACAGGGTGCTGCCAAGATAGGTAAATTTGTCCACAACACTTAGTCTATGATCATTCACTTTGATATTCGGCACAGTGTGATTATTCCCTGGAGCTGGCTGGTACATAACTACAGTCTTCTCCAAGTTGATATTGAGCCCAAAGTTGGCACAGGCATGTGAGAAAGCTGAAACATTATGTTGCATGTCCGCCTCTGAGTTGGCGTATAGAGCGCAATCATCAGCAAACAGGAGCTCTCTGACGGTGCCGCTGTTAATTTTGGTTTTAGCTTTCAGCCTTCTGAGATTGAATAACTTTCCATCCATACGGTAGTTGATGTCTATTCCAATGTCGTCGTTCTCGAAGGCATTCATCAACATGGCTGAAAACATGAGGCTGAACAGTGTTGGTGCCAGGACACATCCTTGCTTCACTCCATTGGTGACAGGAAAGGGTTCAGACAGTTCACCATTTTCCTGTACTCTTGCCTGCATGCCGTCATGAAATAGCCGCACTATTTGGACAAACTTTCGTGGACAGCCATATTTTGCCATAATCTTCCACAGTCCTTCTCTGCTGACTGTATCAAAAGCCTTGGTAAGGTCAATGAAAGTGGAGAACATTTCGCAGTTCTGTTCCTGACATTTCTCTTGCAGCTGCCTTGCAGCGAAAATCATGTCAACAGTTCCACGTTCTTTTCTGAAGCCACATTGACTCTCAGGAAGAAGACCTTGATCGAGATGGGCTGTGAGGCGATTGAGAAGAATTCTGGCGAGTATCTTCCCTGCAATTGAAAGCAAGGAGATGCCTCGGTGGTTGTCACAGGATTGGCGGTTTCCTTTACGTTTGTAAAGGTGGACTATTGACGCGTCCTTAAAATCTTGTGGCATGGTCTCGTTCATCCATATGTTTGTGAAGACTTGGTGAAGCTGCTCTGTTAGGACCGGCCCACCTGCCTTGTATATCTCTGCTGGGATGGAGTCAGGACCAGGTGCCTTGCCGCTGGAGAGTTGCTGGATGGCTTTGTTTATTTCCACTATGGTTGGCAGGTCATCAAGAGTCTCATTGGTGGGAACTTGAGGAAGGCAATTGATGGTTTCATCATCGAAGAAGGAAGTTGCATTTAAGATTTTGGTGAAATGCTCTGCCCAGCGTTGGAGGATTTCTTTCTTATCGGTGACCAATGTTCCCCCGTCTGCACTGAGGAGGGGAACTATGCCTGGTGATGAAGGACCATAGACCGCTTTCAGTGAGTCGTAGAAGTTTTTCATATCGTGTCTGTCAGCAAAGCCCTGAATTTCATCAGCTTTGCTGCTCAGCCAGGAGTCCCGCATGTGCCGAAGTTTCTGCTGCACTACTCTCTGAATGTTCTTGAAAGCATCTTTTTTTTATGTTGACTTTGGGTCATTCAAATGTGCCTTGAGGAGAAGATGTTTCTCGGCCAGCAATTGGTTGATGTCTTCGGAATTTTCATCAAACCAGTCTTTATGCTTTCGGGGGCTGGACCCAGGATTTCCATAGCAGTGTTGTACATCGTGTCCTTTAGGGCTCTCCATTCTGTTTCTGTATCCTGTTTAGCTTCAGCATTGGGCTTGAGGCGGTCTTCCAGCATATTTTCAAACGACTGCTGCATTTTCTTGCTGTTTAGGCGGGTGACATTTAGCTTTGTTTGCATTTTCGCCCCTTGAGGACGCCGTGGTGGCCTGATGTGGATGTTCATTTTCGAGACAATGAGACGATGGTCTGTCCAACATTCGGCACCACACATGGATTTTGTCACTCGAACGTCTTGTCTGTCTCTCCTCCTGACGATGACATAGTCAATGAGGTGCCAGTGTTTCGAGCGAGGGTGCATCCACGATGTCCTATTTCTCATGGGGAGACGGAAAATTGTGTTCGTAATCAGTAGATCATGTTCGGCACATGTCTGAAGGAGGCGGAGTCCATTGCTGTTACAATTTCCGACTCCATGCTTTCCAATAATGCCACTCCAAGAGGTGGTGTCCGTGCCTACTCTGGCATTGAAATCCCCAAGGTGTATAAGTTTATCTCCTTTGGGAACAGATGTTAATAAATTGTGCAGGTCCTCATAGAACTTATTCTTGACATCATCTTCGTTGGTCATAGTTGGTGCGTAGACACTCACAATGGTTGCGTGCTTCCTTCCATTCAGCAATATGTGACGTTGGATGAAGAATGACTTGCGCGATGACTTGGATTAAAGTGAGGAAGAGTTGCGCAATTCGTCGACCTCACTCTCTCGCCTGAGTCCATCTGAGTCCAGTGGCAAGACAAGTCGAGACGATTGGAGACGAATACAGGTGCAGTGGATGACCAGGGCGCTCTACGTGCCTTGCCGTGCTCATTACGTTCCACAACGCTTTGCAGGTAAACGCCGTCTTGCCCGTTGAATCAGGAATGATTTCTTCCGCGCAGTCTGCCGAATCCTGTCTTCACATGCTGGGTAGGCATACCCTAGTTTACCTCTTGGTTTGACACCAAATCGGATACCCATGCCTGGTTTAGCCAGCCTCTCACAGCTGTTGCCCGGGGGTGGCCGCTGTCGCATGCTGACAGCTACTAGGAGCCACAGGCACGAGCTGGGTGTCAGACTTGGAGCAGTGGGGGATGGGTCCTGAAAGGACATGAGAGCCATCCTTACCAAAGGTGCTACCAATGCCTGACACCCCGTACCCCCCTATTGACGCCGTGGTTGCCTGATGTGGATGTTCATTTTCGAGACAATGAGACGATGGTCTGTCCAACATTCGGCACCACACATGAATTTTGTCACTGTATTCCCCAATGTGTCACATGACAATAGTCACCATAAGTTTTCACACGGTCTTGTAGGATCTAGACACGATACTTTGTGTTGTCTGTGTAAATATTGGTAAATGTAAATCTAGCACGAAAGAAAGTCTTCTTCTTTTGCCGTAAGCACTAAATTAGAGTTTAATAAATGGCACCCTGTCGGTTGCTGAACTGGCTGAGATTGCCTTATGCAGTAATTTGTGTGCAGCTGTTGGTTTTCTAGTTACTGCCGCTTCCATCGACGCTGAACTGTAATTTTAGTGGCGGCAGTGGCTTCATGCATGTATGACTGTGTGTACTGTTTGTTTGGCGGGATTGCTTTCTGTTTCACTTTTTACATGGGACAATGTGGAGCATTTCGTATGATATTCACTGGCACAAGAACGGAGAATTGCGGGTGACCCTTTGTTGTGAAGCTGGAACTCCGAATAACGATTAACTATATTGGAGTGAGCAGCTGGGGTTGGAATTAAATTATAAGAAGACACAGGTTAGGGTCGTCACTAGGAAGAACGAAGTACCACAATGTAATATACAAGTAAATGGGAATATTCTTCAACAAGTGAATCGGTACAATTATCTCGGAACAGCCATAACATCTGATGGGAGATGCCTTGAAGAAATTAGAACAGGAATCGCCATGGCGAAAGTAGCCTTTAGCAAGATGAAAAACATTCTGACCAATAAAAAGATGTCAATTGAAACGAGAAAAAGAGTGTTGAGGGGATATATAGAGCATGTTCTTTTGTATGGATGTGAAACTTGGACAATGTGCAGTCTGATGGCTGCCGAAATGTTGTTTCTGAGGAAAATGCAAAGAATACCATGGACAGATAGAAAAATCAATGACCAAGTACTCATCATCTCTCATCATCTCATCATGTTCCTCTTGTACCTTGCGGCGTCGAGGTGAAGTATAAACTTCGTGAGATTATGGGCTTCATATATCGATATTCCCATGGACTCTGCTATTCCCTCCGTCCAAGGTTTACGTGGTCGGCCTCTTCCTCTGTTTCCATCTGGTCTGTGCATCATTGCTTGTTGTGGTATGCTGTTGACGTGTAACCTACTTGCATGGCCAAACCATTTGACTTGCTGCTTTCTAATAAAATCTAGTGCTGCTTTAACCCCAACTTTAGTCCTGATTTCTTCATTTCTGATCTTATCTCTTCTTGATGCGTTGAATATTCTTCTCAGGAACCTCATTTCTGTTGTGATTCTTCTTTTATCTTTTTCTGTCATTGTCCACGTTTGGCATTGGTAGCATAGAGATGGTAGTTAGTTGTTATTGATACATTTTTGTTCTTTAGTATTGGTGCCATTTGTCCAATGAGTTGGTTTGCCTTATTGCACCTATTTTCGATTTCGTCTTCTGATCTGCCATTTGATGATATTATACTTCCTAGGTATATGAAACTCATTACTTGTTTCTACGGATGGTCATTTAGGTGAATTGTTGTTGTTTGTTCTTCTTTAGTTATAGTCATTACCTCTGTTTTGCTTGTGCTAATTTTAATGTTATGTTCCCTACACATTTCGTTTAGACTATTCATGTGGTCGTCCGCAAACAGGAGTTCTCTAATGGTTAGATTTGCAGATGGTTCTTCTTCTGTGTTCTCGTCATGCGGTATTCTTGCTGTCTCTGCTTGGCTGGTTTCTTTACATATGTTGTCTATATATGTTATGAACAAGAGAGGGGACAGGACACAACCTTGTCGTACTCCAGATCTTATGGTGAAGGGTTCTGAGGATATGCATTTGGGTCAGTCCGTTTATACTTCTTAGTTTTTCTACGAGCAGTATGAAGATCCCCTGCCGGCTTGCTAGGCCAGTCGCAGGTTTAGGACACTAATCTGACCACAGGGAGTCCATCCCCTATGGCGAGCCATAGCCCCGTTAGCCCATGACCTCGCGGTCATGATTGCCCGGTCTGCACCACGTGGAGGTGGTGATTGACTTGTGTACTCTGCGGGTCATCGGCAGGCTACTAATTTTCACTTTTCACACCTCCTGGGAGAGGCAAGCCGATTCTAACCTTGCTGGCTGCAGGGCCAGGCGCATTCCACACCTTGCAGACCAAGTACTACAGGAGACAAATGAAAATCGTAAATTGATTAGAGAAATTAGACGTAGACAGTCAAATTTTTTGGACATGTTATAAGAAGAAATGGATTGGAGAACTTAGTGACAACTGGCAAGATCGAAGGGAACAGAAAAAGAGGAAGACCGAGAGGAAAATACCTGGATGGCTTAGTCACATGGCATGGACGAGACAGGAACACTGAGCTGATCCACGACACTGGTGATCGAGTGAAATGGCGAGTCATGACAGCCCACGCTTTCCGGCATGGCACATGATTGATTGATTGATATTGGAGCATTGGCCCACAACCATCCATGCCAACCATTTGTTCCATCGTTGGTTGGAAAGTGCCTGTCTTAATATATGCTTCTGTTTGTAGCATATCAGGTGAAAATTACATATCTTAATTTAAATTGGTTCGGGTTGTGTAAGATCACTTCTGTTGCATAAGCAAGTCACCTATATGAATACAGATTGCGCAAGCACAGTGCACGAAATGAACAAAAACTATAAAGGATTATAAAACAATTCTTTGAGTTTTTATTTCTAGTGCGAGGTGTGAACTCTAGCATATTCCGTCTGCTCAATTAATTTTCTACTCACGGATATATATATATATATATATCTGCCTGCCTGCCTGCCTGCCTGTCTGCCTGCCTGTCTGTCTGTCTGTCTGTCTGTCTGTCTGTCTGTCCGTCCGTCTGTCTGTCTGCGTAAAGTACACCTTTTCCAGTTAACTATATTTATTAATTGGGTGTTATATACCGGTTGTTCGAAAAGTCTCACTACACTGTTCATGTAAAACAAAGTGGAATAATGAAGTACATAACGTCATTTTAAAAAAAAATGTGATCCCCGTCCATCGTGACGTAATATGCAGCGAATGTCTGTCGTCTGCTGGGATAATTCTTTGTCTACAAAACAGAATGGTGTGGTCAACGGAAGAAAGAATTTGCTGCGTTGAACAAGCGTTTCGAAATGGCGGTCGATACGTACGGATGGTTGTTCAAAGATTTATAGTAAGATTTCCTGATAAGCAACCTCCTCATCGCATTACCCTTAGAAAGTTGATGAGTTTCTTTCTAAGGGAAATGTGGAACATGCTCTGCGATCTGGTAGGCCTGCTATGTCTGACAAAATATGGTTAGGTATTCAAGACAGAATCCTGACAAGTCCAAGCAAGTTCTTAAGGAAAACCGTCGCAACTAGTGAACGTATCAGTGAACACAGTGCACACAATTCTTAAACAATGATTACATTTTCATCTACACGGGATTTTTGGTTGTGTCTGAGCTAAACGAATGTGATAACCAATTCAAGGTCAACTACTTCACGTGGTTTCAGCATCCTAGCTAAAAAAGACGGGTCAATTCTCAATGTAACATTCTTCTCTGGGGAGACATTGTTTCATCTATCTGGATACGTTAATTGCTAAAATAATCGCATTTGGAGCCCTTATAATTCCAATGTATATCATGAAGCGCCTTTACACGATGAGTAAATTGGGGTATGGTGTGCTGGCAGTAGAAAAAGGTTTTATTGGACCACTTTTCTCCAAGAACACTATAAATGCCGATCGGTACCGCACTGACACTCTGGAACCTTTTTTAGAACAGCTAAATGAACGTGAAATTGAAGAATCGCGTTTCAAGCAAGATTGTGCAACTGCACAAATAACTAGGGCATCACATCGTTGTTTTTTTTTTCTGGAAGAAATTTTCGCAAATCGCATAATATCACATGGAATTTGGCCTGCTTGTTCTCCAAATCTAACTCCATTAGATTATTATCTATGGGGTATCTTGAAAGGAAATGTTTACAAAAATAATGTACACACAATTCAGGACCTGCAAGAAGCAATCATAATTCATTGGCACCTTGCCGTCTTGACAGACGATAGTTTGTGCTCTAAAAAGGCATAATAACTTTTAACTATGGCGGTAGCGAGTGTGACTGATAAGGCCAATTTGCGCTGTAAATGTCCGTTCACAGTGGGTGCATGTGAACACGTGGTCATTTCCACCATCATGCACCATCTTACGTCTCAAACGCTTGGTGTGTGACTTTTCTGCAATAATTTTCTCCTTTGACTTTATTCCATTTCTGATATTTGCCCTCCATGCAACACGTTCAGCGGCGACTTGCTCCCAATGTGCATTATCAATGCCTGTATAAATCATGTCCCGCTTACACACATCTTTGTATCGTAGTAGAGGCCGACCCTGAGATCTCTTACCCATCTGTAATTCACCAAAAAAGATATCCTTTGGTATTCTACCATCATCCATCCTCCTAAGATGTCTTATCCATCTAAGTCTACGAAGACTGAGCATGGAATAAACTGTCACACAACCTGATCTTTCCAATACTTCAGTATTTGTGATTTTGTCTTGCCACTTAATACCAAGAATTCTTCGCAGACACCGCATATGAAAGCTGTTTAAATTGTTCTCTTGGTGTGAGTAAGTTGTCCAGGTTTCACTGCCATAGAGAAGAGTACTAAGGACTTTTGTTTTGGCAGTAAGCTTCCTGTTCTCCCAGACTCTTTTTCTTAACCTGTTCATTGTTGTTGCTGCCTTACCAATCCGGATGTTCATTTCCTGATCTAGGGATAATTTGCTATTTACCACTGATCCTAGATGATATGTAAAATGGTCTACTATCTCTAGTTCGGCGTCGTCAATAAAGATTGATGGTACCCCATGTGCACCTTGTGACATAATCTGTGTCTTCTTTTTGCTAATTGTTAAACCAAATTCAGAACAAGCATTGGAGAATGCAGATAGTAGACATTGCAATTCTTCCTCAGAGTGGGTCGTAACTGCAGCATCATCTGCAAAAAGCAACTCTCTGATCAGTACCCTCCTAATTTTGGTCTTAGCCTTCAATCTCTGAGCATTGTAGAGGCCGCCATCTGAGCGTGAGTGAATGTATATACCACCATCCTGATCACGAAATGCATATTTCAGTAGAAGTGAAAAGTATATTCCAAAGAGGGTGGGAGCTAGTACACAACCTTGCTTAACTCCACTCTTGATTTCAAATTCTTCAGAAGTTGCACCATCAAACTTGATTATACCCTTCATGCCTGTGTGGAACGATTCCACAATGGACAGAAGAGTTGGTGGGCAGCCAATCTTCTTTAGTGCCTTGAACAGACCCTCACGACTGACCAAATCAAATGCCTTTTTGAGGTCGATGAAGGCAATAAACAGTGGTTGATTCTGTTCACGGCATTTTTCTTGCATTTGTCGCAATGAGAATATCATATCAGTGGTAGACCGGTTCTGTCGAAAGCCACACTGTGATTCGGGGTAGACTTGATCTCCTAGGACTTGAAGTCTGCGCAGAACAATTCTGGCAATTACTTTTCCAACAATACACAGAAGTGAGATACCCCTATAGTTGTTGCAGGCGCTCCGATCGCCCTTGTTCTTGTACAGTGTTATGATGCTTGAATCTTTGAAATCCTGTGGGACTTGTCCTTCACGCCAGCATAGCTCTATTAGCTGGTGGATCTGTATAGTGAGTGTGTCTTGCCCACTCCTGATAACCTCTATTGGAATCCCATCCTTACCTGGAGCCTTGCCAGATGCAAGTTCATTTATAGCACACTTAACTTCTGTTATGGTGGAAAGTGTGTCCAGGTGGTCAAGAGTTGGTAGAGCCTCTATGGCGTTGAGGGCATCATCCGCTAGTTTGGTCTCACTTGAGTAAAGCTCCAAATAGTGCTCTACCCATCTGTCCATCTGCTGTTTCTTATCAGTGATGACTTCTCCAGTCAAGGTTTTCAATGGTGCACTTCTTTTGATCACTGGACCACAGGCTTTCTTTATTCCTTCATACATGCTTCTTATGTCTCCCTTATCACTTGCGATTTGAATGGACTCACATAACTTGAACCAATAATCATTTTCACACTGCCTGGCAGCCTTTTGCACATCCTTCCTAGCTTGCCTTAGCTCTCTCAGAGTGTTACGCGTTGGCTTTCCTTGTTTCTTAAGAGAGCTTTCTTCTTCTTATCAATCAAGGGCTGCAGAGTCTCGCTGTTGGCCGCAAACCAGTCCTGCCTCTTATGATTCACAGTGCCGTAAACCCCTACGGCAGTTTTATAAAGAGTTTCCTTAATTTGACCCCACTTTTCATTTACTGTACAATTTTCTGGTGTATCAGTGAAAGCGTCTTCAAGTTGCTGTTGAAACTGAAGCACTTTTCAGGATCATGAGTTCAGGATCATAATTACCATTCAAGAAATAACAACAGACACGTTGCAGAAGGTGTTTGAAAATATCAAGAGACGTTTACAGTCATGTCTTGAAGACTGTGGTGAACATTTCTAACAGCTATTATAATGAATATTTCATTGGTAATTTGCAGCTTCCCCAAAACATCATTAGACCGTAGCAGTGACTATTGTAACCAATTTAATGAATTGTTAGCACGTTTTGATGACGTCATGTTCTACAAACACCCAGTGTCTATTTTGTAATCATCGATATATATTTAATGGGCTCAATGTACCTGTTTTCCGATCACCGATATATATTTAACGGGAGCAAGTACCTATTTTCCAATCACCAATATATATTTAATTAGCTCAGTGTACCTAATAACCAATATAACCACCGCAATGTTTAAATGAGACTTCTTAGTTTTTCGCCCTCATTCCAAAAGAATAGAAGTCCCGGGAGTTAAGTAGATGTGACTATACTATATTATATTGCAGCATGCTGTACTAATATGTACACATCTATTATATAGTATTTGATATTATAATTTTTGTTAGGTCTTAGATACTATACTATACTATACTATACTATACTATACTATACTATACTATACTATACTATACTATACTATACTTACTGTACTGTACTGTACTTACTGTACTGTACTTATTGTACTATACTGTACTGTACTATATTGTACTGTACTGTACTATACTATATTATACTGTACTGTACTTACTATACTATACTATACTATACTATACTATACTTACTATACTATACTATACTATACTTACTGTACTGTGCTTACTATACTATACTATACTATACTATACTTACTGTACTGTACTGTACTTACTGTACTGTACTTATTGTACTATACTGTACTGTACTATATTGTACTGTACTTACTGTACTGTGCTTACTGTACTATACTATACTATACTATACTTACTGTACTGTACTATACTATACTATACTATACGATACTATACTATACTATACTATACTTAGTAAACATCCGCTACAAATAAGTTGCATTCAATGAAATATGATGATTGATATAACTTTCAGAAATTGATCTCTCACAGGGCAGCGTGAAGATCCTGGTCAGATGTGACAACGCAACTGACAATATCACTCTCCACGTGGATGGACTCAAAGTGGACAACACCTCCATCACACTGGCCCCTCAGACACCGTCAGGCTCCGGGGATCCTAATTATAGCAGCAGTGTGGAAGATAAAGCCAGGCATTTCTTTATTGTCCGGTTGGACAAGGACATGGAGGTGAGTGCATGTTGCCCCTGGTGGTGTAGGTTGTTAATTACTGGTGTGTTCTCCGTTGGACAATGAGACCTACGAGTAAAAGGTAAAAATGGACACTGTCAAGAAACAACATCATGCTGTGCCATGCCAATAATCGTGGGAGGTCATATTTCAGAATCTCACACGACCACAAAGGTCATAAAACAGATCTGTGTTCTTGTCTCGACCATGTCATGTGGCTACCCAGATATTAACTTTGTGTCTTCCCCTTGTTCTTTTAACCCTCAGTATATCCAGTTGTCACCAAGTGCTCCAATTTATTTCTTCTCATAGTTAATTTCGCTCTAATCAGTTTACGGTTTTCATTTGTTTCTTGTAGGACTGTTTTTCCTGTCCGTTTACGGTATTCTTTGAATTCTCCTCAGAAATCGTATTTTCACTGCCATTATATGTTTTTCAGCTTGTGTGTTCATTGCCCATTGTTCGCATCCGAACACAAGTTTCATGTAGGACTTGTTCAATGGTGTTTCTATCCTTTCGCGGTATTCTTTGAATTTTTTTTTCAGAAATCACATTCCCAGTCATTCGTTATTTTCAGCTTGTCCGTTCATTGTCAACGTTTCACATCCACGCACAATTACAGGTTCTGTGCAGCACATACACACATCAGTGGGTTGCCTAAAAATCAAAGATGGCAACATCATAATAGAAAAAGAACAGATTTTACGTGCGTGGTCGGATTATATGAAAGACCTTTGTGATGATACAAGAGAAGAACAATATGATCATCGGAATAATAATGAAGGACCATCAATTTTGAAGATGGAAGTTCAGAATGCTCTTAACCACCTGAAAACTGGCAAGACCCCAGGCACAGATAACATCACAGTAGAAATGATCAATGCCTTAGAAGAATATGGAATAGACCAGATAAACAGACTGCTGAACGCAATATACGATACTGGAGAAATACCTCCTAACTTGTGTAATTCTATATTTATTGCAATTCTGAAGAAATCAGGAGCCTTGGAATGTGATTAACATCGAACAATCAGTATAATAAGCCACATCACGAAGATTTTGCTGAGAATTATCATGCAAAGAGCTAGGAAGAAATCAATCAATCAATCATGTGCCATGCCGGAAAGCGTGGGCGGTCATGACTCGCCATTTCACTCGATACTGGAGAAATACCTCCTAACTTGTGTAATTCTATATTTATTGCAATTCTGAAGACATCAGGAGCCTTGGAATGTGATTAACATCGAACAATCAGTATAATAAGCCACATCACGAAGATTTTGCTGAGAATTATCATGCAAAGAGCTAGGAAGAAATCAATCAATCAATCATGTGCCATGCCGGAAAGCGTGGGCGGTCATGACTCGCCATTTCACTCGATCACCAGTGTCGTGGATCAGCTCAGTGTTCCCGTCTCATCCATGCCATGTGGCCAAGCCATCCAGGTATTTTCCTCTCGGTCTTCCTCTTTTTCTGTTCCCTTCGATCTTGCCAGTTGTCACTAATTTCTCTAATCCATTTATTCTCATGACATGTCCAAAACATTTTGACTGTCTACGTCTAATTTCTCTAATCAGTTTACGATGTTCATTTGTCTCCTGTAGTACTTGGTCATTGGTTTTTCTGTCTGTCCATGGTATTCTTTGCATTTTCCTCAGAAACCACATTTCTGCAGCCATCAGATGCTTTTCAGCTTGACTGCTCATTGTCCAAGTTTCACATCCATACAAAAGAACAGGCTCTATGTATCCCCTCAACACTCTTTTTCTCGTTTCAATTGACATCTTTTTATTGGTCAGAATGTTTTTCATCTTGCTAAAGGCTACTTTCGCCATGGCGATTCTTGTTCTAATCTCTTCAAGGCATCTCCCATCAGATGTTATGACTGTTCCAAGATAATTGTACCGATTCACTTGTTGAAGAATATTTCCATTTACTTGTATATTACATTGTGGCACTTCTTCCTTCCTAGTGACGACCATAACCTGAGTCTTTTTACAATTTAATTCTAACCCCAGTTGCTCACTGTGTACAACAACCGCAACTACTAATTGTTGCAGGTCCTGCGCATTGTCTGCAATCAATACTGTATCATCTGCATATCTAATGTTATTGATGTTTCGTCCTCCAATGCTGATTCCATTTATATCCTCTACATTTCTGAAAATATTTTCACTGTATAGGGAAAAAAGATCTGGAGACATCACACATCCCTGCCTAACACCTCTCTTAATTGGCTGATACTGTCCCACTTCATTATCAATCCTTATTGCAGCTTGTTGTTTCCAATATATGTTTTTTATAAGTCTAATGTCTTTCCCATCAATTTGTAGATCTGCAAGCATATCCACCATGTTGACATGTCTAACTCTATCAAAAGCCTTTGTATAGTCAATAAAGCAAAGATGTATATCCTTGTTTACTTCTATAGCACGTTCAATAACTGTTCGCAGCATATACACAGCATTTACTGTA
Organism: Cepaea nemoralis; assembly: GCA_014155875.1. NCBI lineage: Eukaryota > Metazoa > Mollusca > Gastropoda > Stylommatophora > Helicidae > Cepaea > Cepaea nemoralis. The sequence goes on along the minus strand of JACEFZ010004846.1, from coordinate 1,984 downwards.
CCCTTTCCTTCTACAAACCCACATTGTTCTTCCCCTATTTCAGGTTGTATCTTCTTCCTCACTCTTTGCATGATAATTCTTAGCAAAATCTTTGTGATGTGACTCATTATACTAATTGTTCTATGTTGATCACATTCCAAGGTTCCTGATTTCTTTGGGATTGCAATAAATACAGAGTTACATAATTCAGGAGGTATATCTCCAGTATCATATAATGTGTTCATCAGTCTGGTGACTTGCTCTAGTCCAAATTCTTCTAAAGCTTTAATCATTTCTGTTGTGATGTTATCTGCACCGGGGGCCTTGCCAGCTTTCATATGCTTAAGAACATTTCGAACCTCCATCTCCAAAATTGGCGGTCCTTCATTATTAAATTTAATATCATACTGTTCGTCTCTGTTATCATCATAAAGGTGTTTCACATAATCTGTCCATACATGTAGAATCTGGTCTTTTTCTATTATGATTTTGCCATCTTCAGTTTTTAGACACCTTGTTGATGTACTTGTTCTTTTATTAGTAAGTTCCTGAATTCTTTTGTGCACTAATTTGGTATTTTGACTGTTGTGTTGGTTTTCAATTTCTAAGCACTTTTCCTCAAGCCATGCTTCTTTTGCCTCCTTACATATGACATAAGCCTGGGTCACTGACATTGAGGTGAGTGACCGGGCATGAGGAAGAATGGAGATGAGAGTGGGAGACAGTAAAGCGACTGACCTGGCTATGAGAAAACAGCCAGTACTGAGAAATAATGGGGGGGGGATATGAAGGGAAGGCCCCAAGGGGGATGGGTCGAAAGAGAGTTGTGTTGTGTGAAGTCAAGAGACTGGAAGGGCAGTGAGAGAGGAGACCGACTGCGGGGCAGGTCGTTTCAGAGAGAGCTCCGGGTTGTGTTGTTCTGCTAGTTGTGAAGACAGGCCTGAACCCAGAGTGGGTTCTGTATTGAGTGTAGGCCAAACCCCAGAGTGGGTTCTATAGTTGAGCAGTGGCTCCAACCCAATGTGTGGGTTGTATTGTGTGAGATCCAGCCGAGGATTGTAGCTGGATTACCTGTCTTGTGGATTGAGATTAGAAGCCAGCCGTGAGAAGGCATTGATGTGTGCTGGTTAAATTGTGAGGAGGATATTTATATTCTATGGATTACATTATGTTTCTGGATGTATAAACATGTTCCGTTTGTCCGTCTTATTTCTGTAATAAAGGATTATGTGCGCCAACGGAATCTTGTTTAATGCCTGGTGAATATGCACTGCGGGGGTGAGTTACATTGCAAGACAGATATCTCCATTGACACACCATGAGTATCGTTACCTAGACAACGACCATCACACAATAATATCATGAGCATATCATCGTAAGAACTTCGTGATATTATCATCAAGAAAACGTGTGACATATCTGGGCGCTCGTCACTTAGTAAGGAGTATCTGAGGGCTACGTCCAATTAAGAACATTATAGACAGTGTTGTCATTCTGAGATGTTTGTGGGCTCTTCGCGGAGAGAGGGTGGACAGGGGAGTGTGTCCACCGTATAAACACTTAGTTTGTCTCCGTGCGGGAACTGGCTACGGCAGTTCACGTCAAGCCCACTACAGGTGAATTGGAACCAACCATATCGCTAAAGCGAGTGGGGGTGTCAAAAAACAGCGGCAGCACAAAAGTCGGTGATAAAGACACGCCATACAGACTAACCGGGAGAGTCCATTACGGTGACAGGTAAATTTGGTACCAGGCAGGAGGACTGAAACCAGCAGACGCGGCGATGAAAGACCAGTGTTGAATCCAGAGTGGAAAGCGTGTGTGTGTGTAGAACATCCGCTGTCGGTGATAATGACAGGATTGGGAACCAAAGATAATTGACAGGTGTGTGTGTGTGCGAGGCAAGCGCACCGTGTTGTCGCAAGTTGACTGGTCAAGATTTTTCGACGCAGTAAATAGGACGGGTGGAAAATGGTACAAAATTTTTCCCGGACAGCAAAATGTG
>JACEFZ010004845.1:0-22576 GCA_014155875.1 Cepaea nemoralis | reverse complement strand
GTATTGGTGGATTTTCAGCTAAATTGTATTTTAGGGGATGTGGTACCTAGTACTGCAGCTAAAGTTGTATGTATATGGGATGTGGTAGCTAGAATTGCAGCTAAAGTTGTATGTACATGGGATGTGGTAGCTAGTATTGCAGCTAAAGTTGTATGTATAGGAGATGTGGTAGCTAGTATTGCAGCTAAAGCTGTACATATATAGGATGTGGTAGCTAGTATCGCAGCTAAAGTTGTATGTACGTGGGATGTGATAGCAAGTATTGCAGCTAAAGTTGTGTGTATATGGAATGTGGTAGCTAGTATTGCAGCTAAAATTGTATTATATGGGATGTGGTAGCTAGAATTGCAGCTAAAGTTGTATGTACATGGGATGTGGTAGCTAGTATTGCAGCTAAAGTTGTATGTATAGGAGATGTGGTAGCTAGTATTGCAGCTAAAGTTGTACATATATAGGATGTGGTAGCTAGTATCGCAGCTAAAGTTGTATGTACATGGGATGTGGTAGCTAGTATTGCAGCTAAAGTTGTATGTATATGGGATGAGGTAGCTAGTATTGCAGTTAATGTTGTATGTTTATGGAATGTGGTAGCTAGTATTGCAGCTAAAGTTGTATGTATGTGGGATGAGGTATCTATTATTGCAGCTAAAGTTGTACGTATATGGGATGTGGTAGCCAGTATTAAGCCAACCACCCCCAGTTGCCGGCATGCATAGTATGTTGCATTGCTACTATTCTTTGCTTCCCCTTTTCGGCCCCGGCAACAGCCAGGCACAAGAGATAGAGACCCAAAACTACACAGAGAAGAGAATAAGAGACAAAGGAATAATAAAGGGTGGAGGAATGGAGACAGAGGCAGACTGACAAATAAAGAGAGAAAAGGAAAGGAGGGTGAGAGACACAAAGAGAGATAGAGAGAGAGGGGGGGGGGCAGGTGAGAGATGGGCCGACGGAGAAAGAGAGGTAAAGATCAGAAAGGGAAGGAGGGATACATAGAGAGAGAAGCAAAGTATATGAGAACACAAAGATCTATATAAAACAAATGACCAAATATAGAATAGTTCCTCTGGACATGACCAAACATATTTTCCTTTATTCGTTCTGTACACAACAAAATACCAATTACTGAAAAGTTCATCTACACATCTTAGAACCTGTATATCTTTTTGTTCATTTTTCTTATTACATTGTCTACTTTTCCTATTTCCCCTAGTGCTCTCATATTCTATGTGCTAATTCTAACATTCTCTCTCTCTCTCTCTCACACACACACAAACACACACACACAAACTTTAAGTCTAAAACATTTAGGCAATGAATAAATGAATATAGAGTAAATCTTCATATAGATACTTTTTGAAAATGATGCAATACAAATATCACATTTATAGGGTTTTTCTCAAGTATGGCTTCTCTTATGTCTTTGTAGATTTCCTATTTTAGAAAATGCACTAACACAATCATTACATTTATAAGGGCTCTCTCCACATCTTTTTGGGTGGTAGGTATTTCTATAGATGAGCAGTATGATAAGCTAAAAGTATTATAAATAAACTATCTCTCATTTTAGGAGCATGCAAAAAGGAAACAGACCTGTACATAGTATTTAGAGATGTATAAATTGTGTGGAAGTGAATCACTGACAATGTGCAGATTAGTGAGGAATTATGTGGAAGCAGCAGAAATGTGGTTTTATAAAATGATAAGAACACAATAAGCAGACAAAAAGCAAAATGAAGATATCTTTAAATAAGTTAAATCATAAAGAAAACTGGTTACTTGCTTCAGAAAACAATCCATGTTCTGTGAGCCTGTCAAGAGAAGGGTAAGCTAGAGTAAATCGTGACAACAGGAAAGTTAGAGGGGAAAAGATGCAGGGAAAACTAAAAGAGAAGATGATCGACAGTTTGTCATCATAGGATGTAATATCAACTACATCAGAAATGATTAGCAGCACACACAAGACAGAAGACTAGACATACAGACTAACAGATGAAACTGTCTACACAGCATGGATTTTCTTGTGTAGTGACAGATGACAGATTTGAGCAAATGAAGCACCACAAACATCACATTTGTAACGTTTCTCTCTAGTATGAATTCTTTTGTGCCTTCTTACGTGACTCATTAGATAAAATGCAGCACCACAAACATCACATTTATACGGTTTCTCTCCTGTGTGGACTGTTTTGTGCATCTTTAGAATATTTAGAAATGCAAAAGATGCAACACAAGTATCACATTTATAAGGTTTTTCACCTGTATGAGTTCTTTTATGTGTTGTTAGAGACCCAGATTCTGAAAATTCAACACCACAAACATCACATTTAAATGGTTTCTCTCCTGTATGGGTTCTCGTGTGCCTTATTAAATCATGTGATCGAGCAAATGCAGAATCACAAGTATCACATTTAAATGGTTTCTCTCCTGTATGAATTCTCATGTGCTCTTTCAGATGTGCTATTTTTGAAAATGAAGCAATGCAGATATCACATTTATAAGGTTTCTCTCTGGTATGGATTCTCTTATGTCTTTGCAGATTTCCTATTTTAGAAAATGCACCACCACAAACATTACATTTATAAGGGCTTTCTCCAGTATGGATTCTCCTATGTCTGTTTAAATTTCCTATTTCAGAAAATGCAGCTTCACAGACATCACATTTATGAAGTCTCTCTCCTATATGCATTTTCTTATGTTCTTTCAGAAGACATGCTAGAGAAAATGCAGCAGCACAGACTTTACATTTATAAGGTTCTTCTCCAGAATGAATTCTTTTGTGGGCTCTAAGATTCCTTACATATGGAAATGAAGCATCACAAACATCACAGTTAAAAGGTTTCTCTCCTGTATGGGTTCTCTTGTGTACTTTTAGTGAACCCATTTGAGAATATGCAGCACCGCACATATCACATTTATAAGGCTTCTCTCCGGTATGGATTCTCTTATGTGTTAATAGAGAAGCAGAAAGTGAAAATGCTGAATCACAAACATCACATTTATAAGGTTTCTCTCCTGTGTGGGTTCTTTTATGTATCATTAAATTATTTGAGCGTGAAAATGCAGCACTACAAACATCACATTTGTAAGGCTTCTCTCCTGTATGGATTCTCTTGTGTCTTATTACATCAATTGGATGAGCAAATGAAGCACCACAAAATTCACATTTATAAGGTTTTTCTCCTGTATGGATTCTCTTATGCTCCTTTAGATAATATGGTTGAGAAAATGCAGCTTTACAGACATCACATTTATAGGGTTTCTCTCCTGTATGGATTCCCTTATGCTCTATTAGAAAACACAGCTGAGAAAATGCAGCACCACAGACATCACATTTATATGGTCTTTTGTCTTTAGAGAATATTTCATACCTGTTTTTATTATCAAGAACTGATGAATCAAATGTATACATACACAATTGTTTGTCTATGTTTAGAGGACAATCTTGTGAAAATGTAAGATCATGAACATCACATCCATAGGATTCTTGTTCTGTGTGGATTAACTTGCATTCATTCAGATGTTCTTTATCTGTGGACAACGAATTACAACACCTATAAGACTTATCTCCTGTATGGAATTTGTTACACATTTGTAGATTTAAAGTGCAATCGATTACTCTGACACACTCGTTACATTTGTGAGACCTCTCCTCCGTGTGGATGTTATTACTGGTATGTACATCCTTCTCACTGTGTCCTGGGGCTATTGTTGATACAACACAGATTTCTGTAATACACAGTCACACAGAATTAATTTAGTTTGATTTAGTTTTAGTCGACGGAGCAACATCACGGCACACGGGTGTAACCCATAAGTGCTCTATCAGAACCCCTGCCAATCCCCCGCAATCTCATCCTTTCCATATATGGGTTCTCAATCTGTTCCCCCACATTTTCTATGTGGTCCCACAGACACATGACTGCTAGCCCCTTGTCCATAGGTAATCTACCACCAAGAGATGTATTTCCTGCCAGCCTACCAGCCTGTTTATTCCCCCGCACTCCCGCATGGACAGGGCAGAAAATCCCTACAATTCTCACAATCTGTGACCTCAGAAGCGAGGTGAGCCATTCCACACGAACATTCCTTTCTCCACCTTACTAAGCATACTCCTTGAGTCCGTAATGAATGCAATGTGTGCTGCAGTTAATAGGGAACTGCACTAATAACATCATGATAATGGTTGGAAGAGGATGTGATTCCTGGGCTCATTGTCTGCTAAGTGGGGGAAAGATTGGCCACTGTGCAATCAGGCTTACAAAATATCATGGCACTATCATATCTCAGGCCCATAACAGTAAACTGCTTGGGGACACATGTATTATTACAACTGTTATATTCATCAGGATCTGCAACACTTAGTAGATGTGATTGTTGCACACAGTGTACAACTTGGGTTAGATTTAAATTGTAAGAAGACACAGATTATGATCGTCGCTAAGAAGAAGGAAATACCACAATGTAATATACAGGTAAATGGGAATATTCTTCAACAACTGAATAGGTACAGTTATCTCGGAACTGTCATAACATCTGATGGCAGATGCCTTGAAGAGATTAGAACAAGAATTGCCATGGTGAAGGTAGCCTTTTGTAAGATGAAAAACATGCTGACCAATAAAAAGATATCAATTGAAACGAGAAAAAGGGTGTTGATATACTATATAGAACCTGTACTTTTGCATGCATATTTTGCGTGGACAATGAGCAGTCAAGCTGAAACAGATCTGATGGCTGTGGAAATGTGGTTGCTGAGGGGAATACAAAGAATACCATGGACAGACAGAAAAACCAAAAACCAAGTCCTACAAGAAACAAATGAAAATCGTAAACTGATTACAAAAATTAGACATAGTCACAATATTTTGGACATGTTATGCGAAGAAATAAATTAGAGAACTTAGTAACAACTAGAAAGATCGAGGGGAAGAGAACTAGGGGAAGACAGAGAAGTAAATACCTGGATGGCTTGACCAGGTGCTGTGGTCGAGACAAGAAGACTGAGCTGATCCATGACTCTGGTGATCATGTGAAATTGCGAATCATGACCGCCCACACTTGCGGGCATGGCACATGATGGGTGGGTATTCATTACGCAGCAGGTCCTGTACAGAATATCACTCTCATTATGGCCCACCAATACAAATACATCACCATAATCATCATCATCCAGTGCCTTGTCGACTGGCACTGGCGATCTCCCACAGCATGAATGTTTGCTCACTGACACTCTTCAGTGCCATGATACAGGGATGACAAGAATTTGCTCTCACTGTCTTCCTCTATCTCTCTTTCTACAAATGGTGTGGTGGAAAACCAGGTGGTGGACATATTGGCAGGGTCTGCAATGTTGGTACACGATAAGACAAACATGTCTTTATGGCTAAGTGGTTAGACAGTCTGTCTTGAGCTCCAAAGGTTGTGGGTTCAATTCCAGTTATACAGTTTACAAATGCATTTTTCTCTGAGACTCATGGTGGTCGTCGCTGGAGCTACAGAGTTCGAACTTTGTGCGTCGCTTTCAGCAGGCCACCCTGCAGAAAGAGACTGAGCCATATGGGATAAAACCCGGTGTAATGAAGTAGATCATCTCAACTTTTAAGACATACATGGTCAGGGCCCATTGGGATCATGTGACTACTATGGAGGAACAGATAAATAATCTTAGCATGGAGAGAATGGTGCAGCAGGGAATTACCAGAGGATATGCTCGACACTAAGTACTCTGAAGAAAGGCCAGACGGACACATAAGAGGCTTCAAAATGAGGTATATACTGCTAGCAGTGTTTATTGTCTGTAGTATCTAGAATCTAAGCTCAGTCAGATTAGTTTGGTTTACCTTCCACGTATTTATTGGAGATATTTGCTAATCAGCATTAATTGTTCATGGTTGTTTGCGTAGGTTGAGGTAGCCGGTCGTTAATCGCTTCTTACGACCAATGCAGTATGGGTCCTCAGTCAGTTATCAGTTATCAGTTGGGGTATCTTCATTGCACTCCGGACATGTCCATAGCTGAGGTCTGAGAGACTGAGACTGAGTCAGTCATAGACTGAGGTCCTCAGTCAAATAATCCCAAGAGCTTTGTTGACTTGTTCATAATTGGTTGGATTTGGGAGCTAAAGTAGCCAGGTTTGACATCCACATGTTAAAACTGGTTTTATGTAACAACTCATTTTCTAACACAATGACACTGATTTATTGCATAATTTGCTGTTCTTAATTTTATCAAATACAGTTTTTGTTTGAACCATTCTGTTCTTTATCTCTGTGATACATCTTCCTTCTGATGTTGTCCATGTGACCCTGGGAAATCACAATAAGCTAGATTTACTCTAAGCTAGAGTAAGCTAGATTTACAGTAATATGACTTGCACAAAAAAACATTACACCAGTCTTCAAAATATCTTGTCATCTTGATGAACGCAGAATATCAATATAAAAACAGCTGTATGCATTATATAAGCTTCACTTCCACCATTTACCTGTATCATTGACCAATAAATGTGATGGCTTTATTTCAACAGTATCTGTGACATCTTCCTGGTACATGCCATCAGATTCATCAATTTTCATGACAATATCTTCTTTTGTGTCTTTTTCTGAAGATTCCTGATTTAATATAAATATGAATTCATTATGAAACTCCAGGAATTAAGATAAAAATGTATCATAATCTAAATAAAAGATGAGCAAAGAAATTCAGACTTGATGTATGATTAGATATATGAAAAATGCAATGCTATTAAATGTGTTATTACATCTGTCTAACAAGAACTGATAATTTTTACAAATGTCTATAAATTATTTCAACAAAATTATTCAACAAACGAAGAAACCTAAGATGGGATGAGTCACAAACTGACTATCATTTGCACTTGTTTTTATATATTTTTCTTGTGTATTCATCATCAAGTGAAAAGAGAACATTGAGAACATTTTAGAAGAACCTCTACTGAATGGGCCTCACTAACTCTGCCTCTTGCACATGTGGAGCACTCATTGTAGAAGAACCTCTACTGAATGGGCCTCACTAACTCTGCCTCTTGCACATGTGGAGCACTCATTGTAGAAGAACCTCTACTGAATGGGCCTCACTAACTCTGCCTCTTGCACATGTGGAGCACTCATTGTAGAAGAACCTCTACTGAATGAGCCTCACTAACTCTGCCTCTTGCACATGTGGAGCACTCATTGTAGAAGAACCTCCACCGAATGGGCCTCACTAACTCTGCCTCTTGCACATGTGGAGCACTCATTGTAGAAGAACCTCTACCGAATGGGCCTCACTAACTCTGCCTCTTGCACATGTGGAGCACTCATTGTAGAAGAACCTCCACCGAATGGGCCTCACTAACTCTGCCTCTTGCACATGTGGAGCACTCATTGTAGAAGAACCTCCACCGAATGGGCCTCACTAACTCTGCCTCTTGCACATGTGGAGCACTCATTGTAGAAGAACCTCCACCGAATGGGCCTCACTAACTCTGCCTCTTGCACATGTGGAGCACTCATTGTAGAAGAACCTCCACCGAATGGGCCTCACTAACTCTGCCTCTTGCACATGTGGAGCACTCATTGTAGAAGAACCTCCACCGAATGGGCCTCACTAACTCTGCCTCTTGCACATGTGGAGCACTCATTGTAGAGGAACCTCCACTGAATGGGCCTCACTAACTCTGCCTCTTGCACATGTGGAGCACTCAAGCAAACCCCTCAAAGTATGCCCCATAAGACTGTCCTGATTTCACCAAAGTGAGGGAGGAAATCTAACCAAGTGGAGCAAACCTTTAAAACAAAATTTGGGAGGGACCAACGATAACCTTAAACAAATCATCCTGTTTATGACCTATGTGGACAGTTAGAGTATCGCTTTGTTGATCCAGCAGCTTCCGTAGCTTGTCTTGTTCCAAACGTATTGGTGTTACCTTTCCTCTGGAGTAAACTAGGCAGGCCAAGACAGGGATCATGCTTCATGGGCACCACATGGTCTCTAAATACAGCCCCAGGCTGTGTGTTATGGAGAGGTATAACTCCATTATACAAACTATCCTCTGTCAAGATGGCCAAGTGCTGGTCAGTCAGTCATCATGGAGTATCTTGTTTTCCCATGTTATATTTATTAGTTCAAGAACCATTTCATCCCCCGATGGACCAAGTAGGGTAATATGCCATATGTCTAGGTGCTCCCAGAAAACTCTGCGGGTAAAATAGGTAAAGAGGTCAAGTAAATGACCATTTTACATGCCTATAGGCGTACTGGATATATTGTGCTGGCTCCCACATTATAATAGACTAACCCACACTTGATGGATAATGTGGTCTTCTTCTTCATAGACCTTCACATGTCAACATGAATGTATCCAATAAAAACAGCAAACTTGAGCTGTTGACCTCTCCAACCGTAATTTGGTCAACATCTCCAACAGTGATTTGGTCAACATCTCCAACAGTGATTTGGTCAACATCTCCAACAATGGTTTGGTCAACACCTCCAACAGTGGTTTGGTCAACACCTCCAACATTGGTCTGATCAACACCTCCAACAGTGGTCTGGTCAACATTTCCAACTGTGGTTAGGTCAAAATCTCTAACATTGGTCTGGTCAACATCTCCAACATTGGTCTGATCAACACCTCCAACAGTGATTTGATCAACATCTCCAACAGTGATTTGATCAACATCTCCAACAATGGTTTGGTCAACACCTCCAACAGTGATTTGATCAACATCTCCAACAGTGATTTGATCAACATCTCCAACAGTGATTTGGTCACCATCTCCAACAATGGTTTGGTCAACACCTCCAACAGTGGTTTGGTCAACACCTCCAACATTGGTCTGATCAACACCTCCAACAGTGATTTGATCAACATCTCCAACAGTGATTTGATCAACATCTCCAACAGTGATTTGATCAACATCTCCAACAGTGATTTGATCAACATCTCCAACAATGGTTTGGTCAACACCTCCAACAGTGATTTGATCAACATCTCCAACAGTGATTTGATCAACATCTCCAACAGTGATTTGGTCACCATCTCCAACAATGGTTTGGTCAACACCTCCAACAGTGGTTTGGTCAACACCTCCAACATTGGTCTGATCAACACCTCCAACAGTGGTCTGGTCAACATTTCCAACTGTGGTTAGGTCAAAATCTCTAACATTGGTCTGGTCAACATCTCCAACATTGGTTAGGTCAACATCTCCAACATTGGTCTGGTCAATGGTAACAGTGGTTAGGTCAACATCTCCAACATTGGTCTGGTCAATGGTAACAGTGGTTAGGTCAACATCTCCAACATTGGTCTGGTCAACATCTCCAACAATGGTTAGGTCAACATTATGCTGGTTGCCTTTACTTCCCATGATGTTTCCTGGTACTCATGTTAGGTTGTGTTGACCCTGGAGCCCAGGTCAAGTTTTTAAAATCTCAACGGGATTTCAAGCACATGACCAGACATAAAAACATATAGTCACAGAACTCTCAGAACAATTCTAGCAATTAGCAACCTGTCTGTGACAAACTGCCAAGGAGACCTCAATTTCCTTCAAAACAACAATCAAATATGACACAAGAATTGTAGTATATGAAAACAAAACACAAAAAGATGAAGAAGAGGAGGAACAGGGGCAGAAGAAGGCTAGGGGATACAACAGCATTTAAACAAAGAAAATAATTAATTACCTGGGCAAATTGTGCTGTATCCATATTTAGTTGTATTCTGTTTTATTTACTAACAGAATGTCACTGTTTGTTGTTGTTCTGAAAATTAGAAGGAAGACTATTTGTCAAGTTACTACTTTTAAGAACACTTTTCTAAAACACAAAAATGACCCATTTGTTAATCTTAGAAGCAGAACTGCAGGGAAACCCATAAAAGAGTACTATCCATCACATAGACAGACACATTTCCAACAAAATCCTACTCCATGCCTGAGACAACTAAACCTATCCTCAACTTGTCCCTCTGGACATTGAGTTGGAGTCTGTTGACAAGGAAATACCAAAAAACCTGAGGAAGAAACCAATCTAGGCCTCAACAGCCAGTCTATATGTGCTGTGCTGAATCGTGACCTAGTTACTTTCTAAATGCCTTTCGTCAGATGGAAAGAACCAGTACCAATCTTGCACACTTGGCTGGTTTCTGAGCTTGGAGAGGGGAAGGAGAGTTCTGCAACAGTCTCTGTGGAGATAGTGCTTTAGTACTGGGTTGGAAGGAGAATCTCTACACCGACAAAAGCAAGACCTTTCATGTCCTCGATGACCTGAACGTCCATACATCAGAGTTAACATTCAAGCCAAGTCTTCCAGGGGATTCACTAAACAAACACCCAATCCTCGTCTTCCACCCTTGCATCCTAGTTCATAATTGTCTGCCACCACCTCAACACCTCCACTCTGCCACCACCTCAACACCTCCACTCAGGCCCACATTCATAGCACATCTTCAAGGAGAACTTGTAGAGGTCTGTTGACATGACAACACTTTAAAGATATTCTCGCCAAAAGCAGCTCCAGCCAAGAATACATTTACCCAAGACAGTTACTTCAGACTCATTGGCAAAGGATGCTAAATGACTGGCATTCGAGAAACAAGCAGGAAGCGAGTGGACTGATTTTCTAAATATTTTATGAACATCTGTTTAGGAGATTTTCAAATCCATTTCTTTTAACTTCAACAGCTCCGACCTCTACATTTGCTGGCTTGTATGTCCGTGAAATGTGACCTATATTATGTTAATCAACATTTCAAGTCCTCTATTCAATGTTCTAATAGTTTCTTCACAGTCTGTGCCTTATTTTTTTTTTCTTTCAATTTTTAACTTGCAACAAACAATGATTTGAAGATTGCTGAACTCTATTTTCATTATTTTCACTCTGAATACAATTATTGTTGACTTCTTTCCAACTGTCATTCTGAAATAACATGATTTTCTTTGGTTCAATGTTGTTTGTATCATTATTTCATTGATGTTCATAATTTGTGTCAGATTGTTTGGGATTGTTTAGTTGAATTGGTTAGCTGATCTACCTTTTTTAGTTTTGCTCTATTTCACATTAGGATATCAATTGCAGGGTTATGAAGAAAAAGGACCTTATACACACCCTCAGGTGCACTGGACACAAGGTGTTACACCCGTATTTATATAGTCCAGTTGGCACTCATTGCGGTCTTAATGGCTAAGGGCTTGCAGATACGATTCGTTAGCCCACTTACCTGCATTCAAAACACAGCTGCGAACTATTTGGCAGCAGACCATGTTGCATGGGTTTTAACGTGCTGGTATAGGAGCTGGTTGTTCACAAAGCAATGGCAAACTACTGAACATAAACTTGCCAAGACATCAACAACAGCAGTAAAATGCTGGTGTTGACAGCGATGTCCTGTAAAAAGGATATGAAAAAAAAAATGGGCACTTTGTGGGTGATGTGGTATCACACCAGATGACTTTACTCCCCGGGGTATTCCCTGGTTCCTGGTTTAGGCTGGGTCAACCCGGGATCCAAGGTGGATTTTAAGAATGTTAATAAGCCCCAATGAGGATCGAACCCATCATCATAATGCCGGTAGACGGGCATCTAGCCAGTATGCAACTGAGACTACAAGGTTATGATCACCACCATTTTGGAGAACTGTGGCAGGAAAATAGCCAGATCTGTTACTGTTCTGCTGTTTTCATCAATTAAAAAAGAAGCCATGATTTGGTAGAATTTAGGGTTTTGACTGCAAGTTTAACTGTCTTAATTTCAGCTTAAAGGTTTGACAGTGCACGTCAGTTGCAGAACATATTTTCACACTAGAATGAATTTTAATCTAATACACATGTCTGCACCATGAGCATATTAAAACTGATAGGTCAGCCAACAGCAACTGAACACACATTGACAGGTAAAAAAACTGGTCACCCAACATCATATGCAGTAATGTAGATATGATGACCTACTACTTCACATCCTAATGGCAGCATCTGGCATGGAACTAGAGAACAACTAGCGTTATAAATATATACTATAGTTTAGTAGTATAGGCAGCATTGCCGAGAGGCTTAAGACGCTTAAACTTCCTGTGCACTAACGGCAGGGTAGTGGGTCCATCCCACAAATGGTCAGCTGCACTTAAGTGTTGACTTCTTGTTCAGAAAGGAATGGCAAACTACTGAATGTAAAACTGACCAGAAAAGCATTGAGCAACCTAGGTTTATCACAACATCCTGCAAAGGACAATGTCACAATGTTTGAACTTGACTCACTCTCTCAATCAATAACTCAATAAATCATTAAATGATATGAAGTTGAACAGAGAGTTAATTCACACATTTTAAATTATTTATAAATCCTTACGGATAAACTGACAAGTGTCTTCAATACAGCACCGTCAATCAAGATCCTCAACCTGTGGTTCCAGAATCCAGACTCAATCTAATTACTACTAATTCTTTTACTAATTACTAACTAATTACTAAGCTAACGACTAACGATCGATTGTTTTCATAATCGAAGTGACTATTCGCAATAGAATTGCGAATATAAAAAAATTATATTCGCAATGGAATTGCGAATATAAAATAATTATATTCGCAATCGAAGTAGGTCACGTGATTATTCCTATGCATGTGTCCACATTACAATATTTTGTTGATCCATTAACGTGTCCTCAGTAGCACAGTAGTTAGTGTTTCCGCCTGGTGCACGGGAGCTCCGGGTTCGATTCCCAAATCGGGAGGTGACGTTTTTTTTTCTTTCCCATTTTCAGGAGTTAGGTGACACCAATGCTTGTCTGATGATTTCGCTTTAGGCATATGTTTTCTACGGATTTTGTGTGTATTAGGTGTTGTTTATCTTGCTCCGCAAGAACCTGCACACTGGTCTTTCTGTTCTTATCTGTCCTCTACTTTTGTTATCTTGGGAAAGGAGCTTAGCCACCCGAACACGAGTTCTCTCTCTCTCTCTCTCTCTCGCTCGCTCGCTCTAAGTCTCGATCTCCCACCTGTCCCTTTCTTGTCTTTACCACTCTTTAATGTCTTTCAATACATCTTTCTCATATCTCTGACTCTCACACTATCTTCGTTATCTATCTTTCTCCTCTCTCTTGTCCACCTACTTCAGATATACCGGGTTTTCCTGCACTTTATAATATGCGTAGCATTTCCTTATCCTTGTTTATTTATTGATTGATTGATTGATTTAGGAACCGACATCACAGCATTCGGGACATTCCCATAAGCGCTCCGTCTCCATCCTCAGCAGCCAGCGAAGAGTTCCAACACTAATAGTTCCAGTAGCAATCTGATTATATGTCCGTCTCGCCTTTCCTCCGAGCGCCGAGCGTCGGCCAGATCCCCTCGTCACACCTCGTTGTCTCATTCTTACCAGACCATGGTGCTCCATCTGCTCCTCCGAGGTGTACACGTGCTCCCACAAGGCCGCAACCACGTCTGCCTTGTCATGCATCAATACTCCACCAAATTTTGCCGAGCCAGCCAATCTGTCCGCCTGTTCATTCCCCAGCACACCGGCATGCCCAGGAGAAAAGATCCAGGTGATGCTTACTACCCGTGACCTCTGAAGCGAAGCAAGCCACTCTGCACGAAGCCTACCTGTTCTCACCCTTCTCAGCATGCTTTCTGAGTCAGTTACAATCACAATGTGTGTATGTATCGTGTTTTCTATCCAGCGGAAAGCTGCACTGACCGCCTCCACCTCCATTCTTAAGCTAGATGTAGTGTTATCATATGCCAGGCTCTCCTGCACCAAACGCCGACCATTAGTTTTTGCCAAGAACCCCCAGGCACTTCTCCTACCTCTCAACACTGACCCATCCGTGTAGATAATCACATCACCCGGGCGAGAATTTTCCTGAATTAGTTGCTGAATTTCCACTTCCGTGGCCCCTGCTGGCCACTCCCTGCACAATGTTATTACAACTCTGCACAAGTCTGACTGCACGGCTGGCACTCTGACCCACTCCTCTCCTCGCCTGATGTTCTCCAAGGGGCACACCTGTCTGATCGTATCCTCCGCCTGAGCCATCCATGATTTCCCTCTTATCAGTCTCTGACCCTTAACTACGTCCAGCGCCTCATGCCTCTTGTTTATTTATTAATTAATGAGGAACGAACAGAAGTAAGATGTAAGAAGAAGAGTGATTCATTAATAAATACGGAGAATTCGGCAGAATTAAACTCGCAACAGTGAACATTCCTATTTTAATTTAAATTAACCACCTTCTTAGACTTCTTAATGGCCCAAACTAAAATTGACTAGTAAGCAGACGATGTGACATGTTTGTTACTTCCCGCAAATCGATTGCGAATATAATTTTTTTATATTCGCAAGTCCATTGCGAATATAATTTTCTTATATTTGCAATTCCATTGCGAATCGAATGGGCCTAGTGCCTCCCTTTCAATCATAATTTATGAAACATTAATGATTAATTATCATTAGAGAAATTTCATTGCAACATCTAAAACTACCACTACCATCATTCGTCCAGTGAAACTCTCAAGGAAACACGTATTTAATTACAATATCTGTAATGCGTCAACAAACCGAGAGCACGGCGATAAACGTAAATAAACAGTGTCCACTGTGTTATTCCCTTTCATTATTTATATTTTTTAGTTACTTTTTCTCAACGGAAATATCTATCTTCACGAAACCGTTACAATAAACATCATTAAAAATATAATATAATCTTTGATGTTTTTATATCAATAATTAAAATGGGTTGGACTACATTAAATATGTTATATATTATACATGTAATTAATAAAATGGTGTTTCCGCCTTGTCGTGGTGGGGGAGCTTGAGTTTCTCAATGACCCTGAGAGCTATGCCGGCGGTAGCGTAGCTACCAGCAGGGCCTCCCAAGCCGGACAGGTCAAAGGGTAGAGAACAGACAAAGACTGAAAGAGAAACACCCTGGTCCTCCAGGTTGAGCGTTGAAGCGTAGGGTTAACATCCCCACCTTTGTAAAAAACCATTTTGTTATGAAACAGATACATGAGTCTCGAATTCGGACTGACTTATTTGGACGTCGATCCTGGGACGTTAAAGGACTTTTGAGATTTGGAACATGGAATGTACGGACACTATATCGGAATCAACGACTGGCAAGAGAAGGTCAACCAGAGAGACGAATGGAGACAGATTGTATCTGCAGCAAAGAACCTCAATGGCTCGGAATGCTGAAGAAGAAGAAGAAGAAGAAGAAGAAGAAGAAGAAGAAGAAGAAGAAGAAGAAGAAGAAGATTAGACGCAGTTATATAAGTTTTCTCTTGATTTGCGTCCTCGCATTGCATTATAATTAATAAATTATATCAACAATAATCAATTCAAAACAATGCATTGTATTTATTAATATCATTTAAGTGAATTTAAACAAAAAAGCCGCAAACAATATGTTGCACGATTCATTCATCATCATCATCCATCATCATCATCTTCCACTTCTGCCGTCAAGCGTCGTGGGGAGGAATAATTTGCGTTTCAGCGCTCGGTGGGCGGCATTGGATAGTGTCATTCCGTGTGATTGTACAATGTCTTTGATGTCGTCAATCCATTTTCTTCTTGGACGTCCTCGTGGTCTCGTCACAGATGATCTTTGATGTAAGGCCAGTGATGGTAGTTGCTGGGGTTGCATTCTAACGACATGGCCAAACCACTTGATCTTCTGTCTTTCAATAAATGTGGCACAAGGTGTTGATCCCACTGTCTGTCTGATAACAGCATTTCAAAATCATTTCTTACTCGGTCTCGGATTGTTAAGTTGGCAGCTCTCCTCAGACATCTTATTTCGCAGGTGTTGATTTTGCGAAGGTGGAATTTGGGTACCTCTTAATTTGTTAAGGCCTTATTATATTTGAGCAATCGTTTATTGCTCATCGAATACATTATACGAAACACTTTTTGAGTTTTTATTTGTAAATTCTTTGTCCATAGTTTATGAGTCGTCGAGAAATCGACGCTGGGGTCGTTTTATAGTATAGTCTGTAGACTGCACGTGGATTCCTAAAGACTGATTGACTCTCTGTGGGCCCTCCGTGGCCAAGCCGTCTGCCTCGGGCTCCGAAGGTTGTATGTTCGAATCCGGGCCGTGTCCTTCGGTTCACGGGTGCATTTATTTTGGAGACTCCTGTGGGTCGTCGCTGGAGCTACGGAGTTCGTGCTTTGTGCGACGCTTTCCGCGCTGCGGAAAGAGACTGAGCCATATGGGATAACAACCCGGTGCAATGAAGTCGACCCTGTCGACTTTTAAGCGACTTTTTAACTCTCTGTTCCACCCACACTGGAGTGGTAGTTACTCCATTTGCTAACTGTCTTTCAGTTCTTGGCACTCACACTGGAATTGATAAATGCAGTTTGATTTGGTGTACGGAGACCAAGGTTCTTTCACAGATGGACTAGTTATCGGGGTGGTTTTATAATATATTTGATCATTGGTTCAGCATCAACAAAGAATGTTTGGTTTACTTCTGTTTAAAGTCCTCTTGAAAGGTTAGCTGACAAAACGCTTGAAGTTTGGGAACCGATGATACTGTAGGGGTAGATTTAGGTGGCTGGCAGTGACGCTTGATGAAGTCGGTCGGATGTCCACTAGATTGTTGAGCCAGGTTAAGGATGTCCAGTTCTTTTAGTGTGTCATCGGAGCAAATATCTCTGGCTCAATTAAACAGAGTCCTTACCAGATCATACTTATACAGGATGGGTGCACAGCTTATTAAATTCTGGTCCATGTTTCTTTTTTATAGACTGCTCTTTGGATTGTGCCATTCTCTCGTGTCATTGTGTTCGTGGTCAATAGACAAAGAGATGTTTTTGTGGGTTCGATTCATGGTGGAGTGAAACGATCCTGCTTGTTATCTGTGATGAATAATATAATATATCATCCACATAACGGCGGTATAGCAACATGTCCTTAGTATTTGAAGCTCTTTGTTCTTCAAAGTACTTTTATGGAAGTCCACTAGAACTGGACCTGGATGACTCCCATTGGCCACTCCGTTAGTTTGGGGGATGTTTTAAGAAAATTGAATTTACTATTAGATGTGCACAGTAGTAGGAGTTTCTCTAGTTTGGATGTTGGTAGGCCAGAATAACTTAAATTTCTTCCCAAGAACCAGTTCGTCTATTTTGGTTACTGTTATTTCGCATAAATCATATTAACGATTTCCCAACTTATACTTTTGCTCTACCGTGTCGTGTCTTCCTTTAAAGTGTCGTCCCTGGAGTGAGGGGAGTCAACACCCACATTATAATTTTTTTCCCCCTATCAATATCCTGGAGAATCCACCAGCTTCCGTCCAACACACTCCATCAGCCCATGGACACCTTTTCCTATCACTCTCTCACTGTCGTACTATGCCCCCTCTCATTCTTCCCCAATGCAACATATTCAACAACTCTTGCTTCTAAAAATTAATAAAGATTAATTTATTAAAAGAAAAGTGTAATGTACGTGAGACGTGTATGCGAAGAAAATGTGTGATGTGTTCTATAAAGTGTGTAGGATCGGACTCTCAGATAATAGCATAGTCAGTTCATCCTTGCAAGGACACACCACAGCACGTTAAGTAAGAACAAGTCCATCTCACCCGGTACTGTATCTCTCCTGCCGGACACCGACTGTCATCTGTAGCTACCTGGTAATCCATCTTCCTGATCATCCGAAATAGATACTGTTTGTAAATTACAGCTGATCATGGACCGGTTGCCCACTACGCACAAGTTCCTATCGGTCCTAAAAATTGTACGAATCCGTTGTTGTGTGTACTTAGGTATCACTGTTATTGTTAATATACTTGATCCTAACTAATGTCTATCTAGTTTCCAGTATCATGTCTTTTGTACTATTTCACTAGAATATATCACACCATGTGACTATTATATTTTAATGTTCTTGTTTAGTTACCAATGTTCTTATGCTGTGTGATGCCTCAACAATCCTCACCCATCTTAGGGGAACCTTGACACGCAGGAATCGTCCTATTGGTTGGCTCTTCTGAGCCATGTTATGGTGAACTCTCCTGATTATGAGTCCAGCGTAAACATAATACCATCTTTCTTCTCGGACGTTATTCCTTTTTCGTAAGAAACATTTGAGTGTCCAACTGGTGTTATGTCTAATTGAAGTTACACTTCATCAAAACCAGTGTTGAACTTCCTCGTAACTGGTAAGGAACCTGTGAGAAAAACAACACATCTGGTGATAGTACTAGTCACTGATCCTACCGGCTGAGTGTAAGCCTATTGCCTTGCTCAGTTATTTTACAGCTAACTAAACTCTGTCATAGAGCATATTAGCTCCTCACCTACGTCCGAATCAGGCTATGACAAGGAAAGACCAATAACAGAGCGCAAACTTTCAGTGGGCAACCCACTGAAAGATCCCTCCCCATTGAGCACATTCCCCATCTCCCAACCCATCTTAAATCTCTTCAATTATCACCCCGCTATCCTATTCATCCTAGCAGAACTAATTATCACTTCACTACTCTAACTAGTTTTCAACTAACAGTGCTAATCATCACACTCTAGTTTTAACAAGACGACTGCCTATATTAATTAGGACTAATTAGACTATATAACTACCTTATGCAAACTATCCTCATTCCCGAATGGCTGCTACACTTTGCCATAACGACACACGCTAGTTAATTTTAAATTAATCTAACACTGTAGAGCTCTCCCACAAACACGTCCATCCTAATCCACGGTTATGGTCAACACTGTTTCTCCCAATCATGGTTTATGGCAAGACCTAAAATTGGTCACGTGACGGTATTCTTTATGTCCACACAGGTGTTATTTTGGGCAGATCATCCCTTGTCAAGAATCTATCTTCCCTGGCTCAATCAATGTCAGAGTTGTCATCACTTGTTTTGACTCCCACAACAAGCTAGCGAGTTCCTGTGTGCTCCCAACAACGGGTTTCCACAACAAACCGCCAATCTTCTGTCGAGTGGTGACAACCCCAGCCGCCATTTCGCTTGATGTTCAGAACTCTAAATGACAGACGGACTGTTTTTCTCCCGAGCTGGCCACTTCCGCTTAAATCCAACCTGTTTATGAACTGTCAAAGCGATGTATGGACTCATCTCAATCACTTCCCCTACACATCTGCAGCTGTTATTTTTGCCCGACCCGGGATGGTCTGATATCTGATTGTAACTAGGATCTGACGGGTTCTATCTGTATTATCATTATCTGATTAACTCATGGCGATCTCGTGACATAGGCTCCCTCTTAAGAGAGTAGTCCATCTCACTCTTCTCCACCATGAGTTCAATCCAGATGATGCATTCTTCTTCTTCAGGAGCTGGGTGTCTTGACAAGAAGTCCGCTCCAACATTTTCCTTTCCAGGAATGTACTCCACTGTGAAATTATAAGGTTGAAGTAGCAACGACCACCGCATCAAACGGGCGTTGAGCTTCTGAGAAGTAGCCAGGAACATCAGGGGCTGATGATCCGACTGGACTCGAAACTTAACTCCATACAAATATGGCTGGAATTTTTGCACTGCCCATACAAGAGACAGGCACTCTCTCTCTCTCTCGACGGTCGAATAATTCCTCTCAGCCTGGAGTAGTTTCTTGCTTGCGTATGCCACAGGTTTCAAAACCGAAACATCGTCTTTTCCTTCCTGTAACAAGGCTGCCCCAATCCCAATCGCACTCGCATCCGTTCTCAACACAAATGGTTTGGAAAGGTCAGGGAGCTGTAATACAGGTTTGCTGACCATGGCCTCCTTTAACTGGCTATAGGCAGTCTCACATTCTGGTGTCCAAATGATTTGGTCCGGGAATCCCTTTTTCAAGGTTTCCGTCAATGGAGCTCCCAGTTCAGTGAAATGTGGGATAAATTTGTGGTAGAACCCACACAACGAGAGAAAAGATCGCACATCCTTCTTCGTTTTTGGCCTTGGTGCATTTCTGATTTTCTCCAGGTTCTTCTCTTCTGGGACAATGTGTCCTGGAGTCCCCTCTGCCGTGCGTCCACCTTGACGAGGTAGAGGGGCTTGAGCGTTCCAATGACCCCAAGAGCTATGCCGACGGTAGCACAGCTACTGGTAGGGTCACCCATGTCGGACAGGTCAAGGGAGAGGGACCAGACGAAGTGACGCACAAACCTGCTGCCTTGTAGGTAGACTGGGGACAGTCAAAGGCTAGGGAAAGCATCCTGAACAAATGCTTGTCGAAATCGGATGTACTGAGCCACAGGCTTGACAAAGAAGTGCAACGTAACTTTATCATTTCATGATGCCACAGATGAAAATTAATCGTTATGGTGCTAATCCCGTGAAGTCCCATCAGGCGGTGATAGTGTCGGGCCCCCTGCCTCGAGGGGGTCCACCCATGACTACTGGTGGTCACCTTCCCCTGTGCTGTGGAGTCAAGGCACAGGGAGTAGGTTAAGAGCTATTGACCAAACACCCCGGACACTCAACATACTACAATGGAATGCAGAAGGAGTTTATAACAAGAAAGCCTCCCTAACACAGCGTCTTCATAAAGATAGAATAGATGTGGCATGCATTCAAGAGACACACCTCAACGCCAATCGCACATTTTCAGTCGAGGGATATCAGGCCACACGTTTCGACCGCGAAGGACACAAAGGAGGAGTTGTAATACTTACACGAAATACAATACCTTGCAGCGAAGTATCTGTGATCTCTGACAACCAAACTGAAATTATAGGTGTTGATATAATGATAAAGGACGTGAAAATAAGAATTTACAATCTATATAGCCCGGCAGATAAGGATCTTACACTCTCAAACATGGAAATAACTGACACAAATTGCATTATTATCGGAGACTTTAATAGCCGTTCAGAAAGATGGGGATACCCAGATACTGACAAAAGAGGAAATGAAGTGGAGGACTGGGAAATAGACTCAAATCTCCATCTACTCAACAAAGCAGATGACACACCGAGCTTCTACTCCAGAAGATGGCTTACCACTTCTACTCCAGACTTAGCTTTCTGCACAGGAGACATCCTCCACAAAATCGATCGCCATGTGCTGAACCAATTGGCAGGTAGTGACCACAGACCAATCAAGCTTGTAATAAATATGGAGTATGTTCCACAGGAGCAAAAGCCTTTGCCCCGTTGGAATTACAAACGAGCAGATTGGGACAGATTTGCCATACTAACAGACAAATATTGTGAAAACGTAAATACACGATATGGCAACATGAAGCAAATGGTGGAAAGTCTAAACAGAGCAATAATACAGGCGGCCACTGAGTCTATTCCAAGAGGAGTGAGGAAAAATTACAAACCATACTGGACTGAAGAACTACAAATTTTGGAGGACAAAGTTGAAGATGCTAGGAAGACCGCAGAGAGAGAACAAACAACTGAAGCGAACATCTCTCTCAAAGCCATCTCAGCAAAATATAAAAGACAGTAAATCAAACAACAAGAGATTGTTGGAGGAAAAAAACAGAAAACCTGAATTTTGACAGGGATGGGAAACAAACTATGGAAACTAGTGAAAGCCATGAACAATGAAGGACCTAGAAACAAACAAATAACAATTAAACAAGGAAATGCCTTGCTTACAGGAAAAAAGGCTGCAAATGCACTAATGGAACACTATGCCAGTGCAAACCACATTGATATTACAAGCCGAACAGAAGAAAGCAATCAAAGATAAACAGATACATCATACATATACAGAGACAGCAGCAGAATATATGATGGCAAATCTAACAATGGAAGAAATGGAACAGGCAATGAAT
Source organism: Cepaea nemoralis (assembly GCA_014155875.1). Lineage (NCBI taxonomy): Eukaryota > Metazoa > Mollusca > Gastropoda > Stylommatophora > Helicidae > Cepaea > Cepaea nemoralis. Next base: position 808 of record JACEFZ010004845.1, on the reverse strand, counting down.
ACCCTAAAAAAGAAGACATCACCAGGAAAGGATGGAATCACAAATGAAATGCTAATAGGACTAGGCACTAAGGCAAAAAAGAAACTACTAGCAGTCCTAAATTACAGCTGGAAGAGGGAATAGTCCCACAGGCATGGAAGGAAGCTATACTAATACCAGTCCCAAAGAAAGGAAAAGACCTGGAAGAACCAAATGGCTATCGACCTATCAGTCTTACTTAGCTGTGTAGGAAAATTAATGGAACGCATTATCAATGGCAGGCTAACATGGCATCTGGAAGAAAACCAACTCTTAACACCATCACCAAGCAGGATTCAGAAAGTACAGATCTACTGAAGATCAAATAACCTATATAGCTCAGGAATAGAGGATGCCTTCCAAGAGAAAAAGCACACACTAGCAGTCTGGATAGATTTAGAAAAAGCATTTGATAAAGTATGGAAGGAAGGACTGAAAGTAAAACTGCAAAAAATGCATGTTTGCGGGAAAATGTACAAATGGATCAGCCACTACCTTGAGAACAGAACTGCCAGGACAAAAGTACAAGGACAAACCAGCAAAATGATGCTGTTGGAGCAAGGTGTCCCCCAAGGAGGAGTTCTTTCACCAACATTATTCCTAGCATATATAAACATCACGGAAAATTTTCCAGCCAGAGTACACACATCATCCTTTGCAGATGACCTAGCCATATGGACATCTGAAGAATATATTAGTACAGCTAACAGCAGAATACAGCAAGCCTTATTAGCGCTAGAGGACTGGTCAAAATCATGGCTAGTGAAGATAAGTGAGGAGAAAACAACAT
>JACEFZ010004844.1:20000-23106 GCA_014155875.1 Cepaea nemoralis | reverse complement strand
GACAGTGTTGGTGTCTCTGGGGCGGTCACGGCTGGCAAAGATTAGTTTCATTTTCGTGCCAGGGCATGCGGGTGTCCAAGAAAATGAGCAGGCTGACAAGCTTGCAGGTAAGACTACTGTAGATGGCGGTTAAGCCAAGGACCAGTCTGAAATACTGAATTCTCTACGAGAAGTAAGACTTTTACGAGAACAAAGTGATGGCTGTGAATCTACACACATGGTCAAACTGCGAGAGTAGCCAGTTAAAAGAGATGTGGCCAGACAAGAACACTACGCGGGAAGCCAAAGAATATTAATAAACCAACACAGAACTGGTGTCGTGAGCTGTTACACGCTGCGGGATTTGCTGAGGAGGGGATCAGAGCACTTATGGACTTAATGGCTGGATGTGCAATGAGGATGGTCTGTCGACTAACTAATTAACTAACTAACCAACCAAGGAACCAAGCAACCAAGCAACCAACTAACTAACTAACTAACTAACTAAATAGCTTCATTTGCACTAAGGGCCTCGTCGACCAGCGTGGGTGATCTTGCTTCTACACGTCTTGATACCAACGGGATGTATCAGTTCACCACTGCTGCAAGGAAGGTACCCAGATCGAGGTTGATGAGCAAAATGTAAACGGTCACATTTAAACTCTTTCAAGCATTGGAATCATGAATAAATGTATGTGTGTTTATGTGTGTGTTTGTCCTGTAACGTCAGAAGCAGGAGGAGAAGCAAGATGAGAATCAAGATGAGAAACAGAAGGCGCAGTAGAAGAGGAAGCGAAGGAACTGCAATTACATATGGTTGGTAATAAGAGCATTCACCCACAAATCAAAGACACCAGGATTTATTTCCTACTGTACATCTTCCAGCCTCTCAGCTCTGTGACCATTTCATGGCAGAAATAAGCAACCTCTTCGCGTGTTTTTATGTATTACAACCCGGACAGACAAATCCAGTTTTAGAATTCTAAATTTAACAACACAGAGAGCTGCGGTATCGACATGGCAACAACGCTTACCTGTCAATCCAATGGTCATGTATTCGAGCTATAAAGAGGGTTGATATTATATATATATATATAATATATATATATATATATATATATATATATATATATATATATATATATATATATATATATATATATATATATATATATCTGGCTTCGCAAATTGGCATAGTCTAAAAAGCGTACTAGAAAATATCATGGGACATCAAAAACAACATGTGTGATATTGACCTCGTTACCCACAGAGTGCAGATTGGTCTATACAAATATAGGACAAGTAACATATACCTATAAAGTCCCATGGTTAAATTAAAGGTTCTTTGCTTTATTTGTGACTAAATCTAAATTGATTCTTTGTGAAATAGTCGTTATTTTCTTCTTACAGTCCATGCCGTGTGTCCTTGGTCATTATTTCTATCCACTGCCCTCTGTTTCCTATGCCGCCAATATTTTCTGATACTGATGTTCCTCAAAAGGAGACGAAGCCTTGCTACATACCTTTGAGAACAAAGTTTTAAGACGCATCTTTGGACCCATTAGGGATACACAAAGAGTGGAAAAGAAGAAATAACAAAGACATTTATGATCTGTTTAAGTCCCCGCTAATCACTGGTATCATGAAGGCGAACAGACTACAATGTCTTGGGCATATAGAAAGAATGGAAGATAATAGGGAAACAATGCTCGCTTACACTCAGGAAATAAATGACCGTAGACCCCGAGGTAGACCAAGAAGACGGCGGAGAAATAATATATATACAGACCCACACTCACTTGGAATCAATGACTGGCAAGAGAAGGTCCACCAGAGAGACGAATGGAGACGGATTGTATCTGCAGCAAAGAACCTCAATGGCTCGGAACGCTGAAGAAGAAGAAGACTCATGCTCCTCCATGCCATATGGTCTAACTGCCCAGCATCTTTTCCCTTCACCTCCCATGCTTCCCTTCCCCTCCATCTCTCCTGCTGTGATTCAGCACTCCAGCTTTCTCCTTCTTATGACATGCCTAAAGAAAGTGGGCTAACTTCTTCAGATGCGAGTAACCAGTTCTCTGTGTGAGTGAACTTCTTTCAAGATAACTTAATTGTTCTATCTATCCGTTCACGGTGTTCTCAGCATTCTTCTATAAAACGACACCCATCTCCGCAGCCTCCACATAATTCTTCACTTGTCTAGTAATTTACCATGATTCGCTTCCATGCCTCAGGATTGGCTCACTACAACTCTAAAGAACTCTATTCCTCACCTAGATTGACCAAAATAAAGTACAGATAATATTCTTCATCTTATGAAATGTTGTCTTTGCTTGGAAAATTTTTAATCATCTTGTTTCAGATCAGTTTTATGCACTTTTTTCGTTGCAATAGGATATGCCAGTTTTCATTGCAATAACCGTTACTTCTGTTACTTAGACTACGTCCTGTGTTTTGATTTTATGTTACAATTATGTTATCATTTCTTGTAACATTGTTTCATTTTCATCCAATAAAACTGTATCATTAGCATAACGCACTTTTTTACGTTATGCCCATCAACTGATATTCCCATCATGCCTTGAATGAATCTCAGTATTATATCCCTGTAAAGGTTGAAGAACTTTGATAGTACACAACCTTGTCTAACAACTTGTTTAATGTGTTTAAAAGTGCCCAATTGGTCGTCAGTTCTTAGGGCTGCTCGTTGTTGCCAATATATGTTGTTGTTTTGTTGTTGGGGTGGGGGGGGGGGGGGGGGGGTTAATTATTAGATCGTTGCCATCAATGTTTACGATTGCCAACATCCGATTAGTCCCTTCATGTTTAACCTTATTAACTACTTTAATGTGGTAAATAAACCATATATTAAGATCAATGTTCCTGTCTTTCATTCTGTCTGTTAATGTTCTCATGATGTATAAGGCATTGCCCGTAGCTTTACATTCCACAATCAGCACTGTTCATTTCCAATTTTGGGTTTTATTTTATTTCTTATTCTTCTCATTATAATTCCCATTAGTATTTTAGTGACACAACGTACCATGTTGTTCACAATCTGTTGCACCAGATTTCTTTGGTAGAGTTATGCCAGTATATTTCAAGAGATGAAGTCCACTGTTGTAGA
>JACEFZ010004844.1:0-15000 GCA_014155875.1 Cepaea nemoralis | reverse complement strand
GAACTCCGTAGCACCAGCGAGGATCCTGAAATACTTTGGGTATATTTTTAACTCGAAATTTTGCCTGAGCAGCGCCGTTAGGCTACTCATTTTCAATTTCCAACTGCCAAGGGATTTTGTACGTGCGCAACAATACACACAGGCGTCCGATCTCACTACCCAGAGACTAGGGGAAATTATATTACTAGAAGTCCACGAGAAAAAACCCGGCCCTCACTGGGGCTTAAACCCGGGACCTCCAGCACTCGAGGCGGACACCATACTTAGAAACCACGCAGCCCCCCCCCCCCCCCCCCCCCTTTAAGTGGGGTAGCCAAGAATAAGAGCATTCCTGACTTCCAAGGTGCTGACCTCATCTGGCAGAGGACTGACGAGAACAAGGGCAAAGCCCTCTTCAAACGTTATCTAGAGCAGAGAAACCAGACAGGCTAAAGAGGCCGTATTCTCGCCAAGGATGTCATCTCAGATAGGTGCAATGCCCAGAACATTTCGGATGAAGACATAGTGGCAGTGAAGGACATCAAGGCTGTGCTTCCACGATTAAAAAAAACAGCTTTTCAGGGCCAGATAGCATAAGATATGACGACATCAATATGTGTACCGACAGTGAACTAGAGAAATTAGCAGACATGTACAACAACAGTAAATTGAGTTCTCGCATCAAGGAGGAGTGGTTACACAGCTATATGTAACACTTGCCGAAGCCTGGCAAAGACCACACAAAAAGGATATCGAGTTATAACCATGCAGAATACAATATTCAAGCTGCTGGAGAAGTTAATTGCCAGAAACATATCAAACCAGCTAGATAGGCAAGGTGTTTTCCAACCTATCCTGGGAGGATATCGTCCAAAAAGATAAACCTGGACCAATGCAGCAGATTCTACCCATGATATCTATGAATGTTTCCACTCAGGCATAGAAACCTTTGCTGCATCGATTGATCTTGAGGACGCGTACAACAGAGTACAATTGGATCTTTTAATGCTTCAGCTTCTTAAACTCATGATAAGTCATTTCCTCCTTAGTTGGATCGCTGCAACCCTCTTCCAAAGGAAAGTAGTCTTTAGATGTGGCAGTTGGACTTCAGAACCAACAATAATATATCATGGCCTACCACAGGGATCACCATTATCTCTGGTGCTGTTCAACACCTACACTGTGAGAACCACCAGCGAGCAAATCATAGGACCGGGGAGGACATTATCGTATGCAGACGATGTTTTAGTATATCGTCAGGGCAAGGATATAGATCAGGTTGCTGTGGAACTACAAACCGAACTCAATTGCATAAGCACTTGGTATGTTGAAGCTCAGGCAATGGTCAACCCATCAAAGGCAACAGTGACATGGTGCTCTTTGAATAACCATACTGTCAACACCCCACTGCCAACTGTAAATCTGTGTTCAGAGACGAGGAAAGAACGCAGGCAATGAATTACCTTGGGATACGATTTGATCGAAGAATAGGTTATACTGAGCATGTAGACCAGGCGACAACAAAGGCCAAGCGGGGTTTGGCTTCGATGCGGGCGATGGCGGCGGCAAACTGTAAGCAGCGCCATCTATGTCTTCTTTACGAGGGTCTGGTCCTTTCTGTTTTGGAGTATGCGATGGCGATCCTGACTCTCAGCCATAAGCAGATAGAAAGGATGGAAATAATACAAAACGAATCTATGCCGAAGATTTTCCATATCAATCTCCTGCGGAAATACGAGGAAAGACCCGGAGACAAAGCAGCTCACCTCATGGCAATGGCAGTTGCAATGGAGACTGAAGTGGGAACCAACGAGGGCAGGGAATGTCCCCTGGTACACCAGGAAACCTACAAGGATGTGCAGGTGAACCCTGATCTGACCTCCCAGGAGAGGGAAAAGATTGCCCAGGTTCTCGAGTCTCATCAGGAGATTAGTTAGTTAGTCTTTCCTCTTGAGCCTAAGGCGGCGCATAGGGCAGAAGTCCTGTCTCTCCATGCTTGGCGGTTCGCTGCTACCTGTTGTTGTTGTTGGTGGCGGCGGCGGCGGCGGCGGCGGTGGCGAGGCGGCGGCGAGGCGGCGGCGGCTGAGGCGGCGGCGGCGAGGGCGGCGGCGGCGGGGGCGGCGGCGGCTATAGTAATAATAATAGTAGTAATAGTAGTAATAGAGGCTGTATATTCTAGTAGTGAGCTTTTCAAATGTCCAGTGTAGTCCTGCCGTCCCTTGAGGGATGATGTCTTTGGCCGATCTAACTTGACCAGCTGAGATATAGACGACACCACAACAGTGAGAGTCGAATGTCCCTCGAAATCCTTGGAAAGGTCAACCCGGTCAACAAACACCCGCAGAAGTCGGATGTGTTGGCCAAAGTGCGCAAAACTTGACACAACGCAAAAACGTCTGAAAAACACTACTGATGAACGCAGAAGAAGAAGTAGTAGTAATAGAGGCTGTATATTCTAGAACTAGAAGTGTTTTGATACTATTCCAGTGTGGTTCTGGTTTGAAAGTCTATGCTATTTCATCTATTGTATACTAGTGATGCTGTATGATTTGGTATTGTAGCGTTTCTCTTAAATATTAGGTTCGTATTGTATTGTTACTATGCTATTGTGATATATATAGCCTGTGTTGTGTGTCAAGTTGATAAATGTCATACCTGCCAGCTCTTCGTATCTGTGTTTTGACTTGGTTTCCTATTACGATGTAATGTGCAAATACACCATTAATATCCCCTACCAATACAATATTCATGCATCTATAGTGGTTGGTGTCATTTTGAAACATAGTCTACATGTTATCTCTAACGAAATATTTTATTATATTACATATGAAGTGTTATATCAATAAAGTGATTATGATCTACATGGTTAGAGGTATTTATGGGAGTGGAAATTAGAATAAATATATTATTTACGTAACAATTATGTAATAATTGCATTAATTAGTTAGTTGCAGATACTTTACAGGACGTTTGTAGTCAACACCAGTATTTTGCGCTGTTATTGTTGTCTTATCAAGTTTACGTTTAGTAGTTTGCCATTGCTTTTTGAACGACTGGCACCCATACCATTTCGCAAAAAATCCAGAGCAACGCAGTCTGCTGCCAAATCGCGCGCATCTATGTTTCGAACGCTGGTATTCGGGATCACGAACAGCGTCATTAACTTCTTCGCCACGGAGCCTGACAATAATTACATTACCATGAATGAATACACACAAATTAGTTACATTGTTATGATTTAATTTGTTATTATACACAAGGTCAATGGACATATTATCACCTGCATAATAATTACACTATAAAAATATTAATTAAATGTATGGACACAAGAAAACTGACTTCATTGTAACCATTTCATCATGTATATTATAACAAAGTAAATCATAGCAGTTCGCCCAATATGTGCAACTATTAATTCATGGTAATGTAGATATTGCATAATTGATAATTTAATAATATATTTATTCTTATTTGAACTCATATTCACCTCAAAGCGTGTACATCTTAATCATTTATAGGCCATATTAGTACATTCAAATATGCTTAAGTATATTCTAAAATGACATCCATAGAGGTCATATGTATTTACTTAAGTTTGAATCATCATATTATATAATTATATTGATACACGTTTTATATATGTACTGACGTTTTTTGTTGTTGATATTTTATGTAATTATATTAATACACGTAATATTTATGCACTTAAGTTTGTTTCATCATATTATGTAATCATATTAAAATGTCTTATTTATGTACATAGGTTTGTTTCAACATACTCTGTAATGATATTCATTTGATCGACTAGTTCTATTTCTTGCTTTCGCCTTTGGTTTCTCGCCCACAAATAAGCTAAAACAGCAATAATCACAGCAGCGACAACCATAGATGCAGTAATTCCTATTATGAGAGGTAGGACCTCTGTTGTGGTACTCGAAGGTTGACCGTCCTTTTCTCTCACCGCAACATGACTTGGATCGGTATTGCTCAAGATCTTTCCTGTTTCTAATTGCGTTGACTTGCTTCCCTCACTGTCATTGTTATTGCCTTTGTTGTCACTGGCAGAAGGTTGGGAGCCACTGTGTCTCTCACTTGTATTGTTAAACGTAGAAGTTTGTCCAAGGGTATCGCTAGTTGAATGATACTCTATGTAATCTCCAGCTGTTGACATGATTTCCTCGGTCGTGCTGCCGGTATCGTCACCAGTGTCTTTTGCATCTGTAGTAGATGGCATGAAAATTCCTGTTACATGAGTTGACCAATCCGTCATGTCTATGCTGTCACTGGTAGAAGTTATGACAGCTGATGATATTATTCGTCTGTGTCAGTTGTGCTTAGGCCAAGAACGACACTCGGTGGATCTGAGGCTGACTCTGATGTTGTTTTCACAGCTGTAGCTCTTGAAGTTACTGCTGATGTTGTCCCAGCTGTTGAGCCAGGTGTGGTGATATCGTTTGTGGCTGTTGTTATTGTTGATACCGTTGTTGCAGTGGTTGTTGTATGTTCAGTCACTATTGTTGGTCTAGTCAACTTTACAGTTGTAGTTGTTGGTTTCGTTGACGTAGCTGCTGTCCGTGATCTGGTTGATTCAGATGATGCTGTAGTTGATGCAGCTGATGTTTTTGTTGGCTTAATTGTTGTTGTTCTTGTTGGTGTAGATGATGCACTTGTTGGTGTTGAAGTGGTTTTTAATGTTGTTATTATGGTTCTGAGGCGTAGCGTTACCACCGATGTGGTGGACGGTGCTGGCGTTGTGGTTGTAGCTGTTGACGCCGATGTCCTAGTACTTGTTGGTTCCGTAGCTGTTACTGTTACAATTGTTGTTGGTGGTGATGTCGAGGCTGTAGTTGTTGCTGGCGTTCGGACTGTTGATGCTGTTGATGAAGCTGTTGTTTGTGGAGTTGAAACTGTTGTTGCTAACAGTGTTGTTCTTATAATTGCTGTAGAATCGGATGTTGGTTTTGCTGTTGTTGTTATTGGTGTTCTTTCTGTTGTCTTCAACATCTGTGGTTCCTGATTGTTATCTTCGTCATCAGTACTCGTTAATGTTTCTTAGGAGCAGAGATTACACTAGTGTTAACTACATTATATATTTAATCTACTATAAACAATATAATAATATACATTACGATATAATTGTAAAGTGATTACATCAGTAGGTTAAGTTAATGTGAGGCTTATATAGCAAAGACATGACCATCTTACAATCCAGGCTACATATTGACATCTGACTGAAGATGTGACACAGGAATAAAGAACAGAATCCATAATATGCAATTACTCGTTCACAAGAATTAACACTGTCATAAAACGCAAAAATCTACTGACTGGAATGCTGTGTGAAACCTGTTTTACAGTTTGGATATTATTGTCGGATAATCATTAATAAAATGGTTAAAAAAACGGAAGTTGTTGAAGTATGGCTTTTGATAAGAATATCCTGATCAGATAAGTAATGTATGGCCGAATGGATAAGGGAGCTCTCTCATAAACTTCCGGTGTGATGGTGCCGAGGTAGCGTGGTTCAACCGCTATACTGATCAGTGGACTAAAATGCGGATTTTCTGTCGTTAAAATGTGGACGAAAATTACAAGTCCCTCTAAAGTAAGAGTTAGTTCGTCCCATGGCGAGGGACATTAGTAATATGGAAGAGGAAATCCACATGTACAGTTCAGTCCAGTGCACTAGAATTAGTAGCAGGGGTATGGACAATGCTTGAGGGCAAAGCGAGCGAACGCAAAAATAAAGAGGAGAAATCAAACAGGATTGAGTTCTGCTGGTTATACAGATCAATCTTACAAGAAATTGTAGCATTGTTTAACGTGTGTTTACTGCTTTGTTGCTTTGTTTGGTTATTAATCTTACTACAGCTACTGCATATGCAGTCAACATGGTAATTTTTATAAATGGCGCATAGAACTTTAACTTATTGATATTGTTACTATACAATAGCAGCAACAGCAAGAACAACAACAACAACAACAACATCAACAACTACTACTACTACTACTACTACTACTACTACTACTACTACTACTACTACTACTACTACTACAACTACAACTACTACTACTACTACTACTACTACTACTACTACTACTACTATACTACTACTATTACTACTACTGCTGCTGGTGCTGCTGCTACTACTATATACTATACTACTCCTACTACTACTACTACTACTACTACTACTACTACTACTACTACTACTACTACTACTACTACTACTGCTGCTAATACTACTACTACTCCTACTGCTGTTGCTGCTTCTACTACAATTAGTTCAACAACATCAACAGCTACTGCAATTGGTGCTTCAACTATTCAACATGAACTACAAATACTGTTGCTTCTGCTGCTGCTGCTGCTACTGCTGCTGCTGCTGTTACAGTTGTTGCAGTAAAAAATGGAAATGATGTTCATGCTGCTTACAATTTCACCCACACATGTAACATGAAGTAACATGATTTAAAATTACCTATGCATGTAGGAGGTTGGTCACTCCACCTGATGCCATCACACATGAGGGTCTCAGGTCCAGATAAAATCAGCCCAGCTCCACAGGTAAACTTTAGAACACCTCCTTTGTACAGTTCTTCAACTATGATGTTAGGAACGTGTTCAGGCTTGCGGCATGTGGTACCTGTTCAGAACATAAATCCACACTGTTAACTCACTTCATAAGTATTTGGAAAGAAAGTGATTGCAAAAAACAAAAAAAAACGTCTAAATTCCAGTGATTATAATCACGATTATTATGATTCCCAATTTAAGAAAGGTCTTTTAAAGTGTGGACACAATTAAGTAAATTAAATACCAGCCAAGGGATTACTTATCGCGGTTTTCTGAATGACTCACCCACAAAAAGAATGAGCAGTCACGGCGCTGTCGCAGTTAATACCTGTGTTTGTATTTTATTCTATCTACGGCCTGATATGCAATCTAAAATAAAAAGACAGATGTAGGTGATTCTTGTTTGACAGTCTAAATCAGGGGTTGCTTACATTTTTTTTAGACCACGCGTACACTCTATAAAGCAATGCATTGGTTTTCCAATCCGTTCATTCATATGAATAACATGTCAAACATGAATGAAATGAAAGTTTACATTTATTACTAATTTAATTGAACTTAGCATCAAACAACGTGATGTGCTGTTATTGATGATTAGCTGGTAACCAAAACAACATGCATTAATGTGTTATTCACCACACGCTCGGTCCTGAAAAATAGCGTGTCCCTTAAGCAACGTCTCATTTCGGCAAGTATTAAGACTTCATTGTTGTAATGCTAATTTCGTAGAGTAAAAGTAGCTGTACGCTACAACATGTCTTTAACAAGACATACAGTACAAATAGAACGGAGAATGACCCGCTTAAAAGACGATTCACATTATATAAGCTCTTTACATATCGTGCATTACATTAATATATCCCATGTGCTGCTCAACGTCATCATCTCCCTATATAATGATGTATACGAAAATAGGGCAACATAAACACCACCATTAAAGTATGGATATAAGCACTCCCCCGACCATCACGTATATGTCCCTATATAAACAAATATTAGACCTATTTACCTAACTGACGCCCAAGACAGGCGAACCCTTTTGAGTTTTGAAGCAAGGCATTCATGTCCTGTTGTATTTCCGTTCCATTAAAACCCAACTTATGATTATTTTTTTTTTCCGCATATCCTTTACAGGACATCGCTGTCAACATTAGAATCTTTCAGTTGATTGTTGATATCTTGGCAAGATTACGCTCAGTAGTTTGCCATTGCTTTCTGAGCGACTGGCTCAATACCCCTAAGTTACCCACGAGGAGAGAACCGCTACCAATTGACGCGCACGTCATGTTACTTACGAGAGAATACGGGATAACGGAGAAAGTAGTGTATGATCTGGACCAGGGAGACCGGCTATGATTGGTTACTGGGTTTAAAAGAAAGGCAAGAGGATGGACTTCACTGCACCGGTGTTTATCCCATATGGCCCAGTCTCCCGTTGAAAGTGTTGCACAAAGCACGGACTCCTTAGCTCCAGCTTCTAACCCCAGGAGTCTTCAATAAAATGTACTCGTGAACCGAACGACGTGCCCCGAAATCGAATTCAAAACCTTCGCAGCTGGCGGCATAATCACTTCGCCACGGAGGATCCATGGTTATTGGTTAACAGAAGCTTCGTCACAGCATTCTGAACGCATTCATGAGTTCTCCTTCTACCACCGACGTTTCAGCATTTCAAATGCCCAGCCACACACCCTACCTCGAACGGCGTGTATGACAGTTTAGAGTAAGTTACTATTCTTTGCTTCATTTAAGGGTTCCGGAAACGCACGGGACAACGTTTTTAGTTGCCTCTTACGACATGCATGGTAGATTATAGTGTTACTATTTCTTCATTCCCCTCGGGGTCCTGGTAAGGCTTAGTATGTCACACATAGATTGATGTACCTGATGTATGTCAAACATAGATTGATGTAAAGTATGTCAAACATAGACTGATGTGCAGCATGTGTGTCCAGCACAGATTGATGTGTCTCACGTATCTCAAACATAGATTGATGTGAATCACGTTTATCTAACGCAGATTGGCAGGCTTGGCCATGGGAATGTTATTCCTACGGAAATCCCATGGGAAAGATCCCATGGGATGGGATGGGATGGGACAAGCATAAATGACCATGGGATGGGATGGGAGAAAAAATATGTCCCATGGACAAGCCTTCACATTGGTGTGACTCAAGTATGTCAAACATAGATTGATATGTCTCACGTGTGTCAAACACAGATTGGTGTGACTCAAGTATGTCAAGCATAGATTGATTTGCCTCACGTGTGTCCAGCACAGATTGATGTGTCTCGCGTATGTCAAACATAGACTGATGTGTCTCACGTGTATCAAACACAGATTGATGTAACTCAAGTATGTCAAACATCGATTAATGTGTATCACGAGTGTAAAACCCAGATTGATGTGACTCAAATATGTGAAAAATAGATTGATGTGTTTCACTTGTGTCCAACACAGATTGATGTGTTTCAGCTACTACAAACTGAGTTGAGTTTAATTGAGCTAAGAACCTTTTCGTACTTTTCTTCTCATTTGACTTCCGCACTTTCAACTGTAATTTTTATGTTGAAATCCTTCATTGGTTATCACAATCTGTCTTGGTTTCACCCTTTCTAATGCTGCTTAAAGAGTTTAAAGACTACTGTAATAATCTATAATTACATCCTATTTTGATACAGTTCCTGGCCCATATACTTGTATAATTATTATGTACCTATTCTGTGCCTTAATTCTATTACTGAACGACTAATAATTGACTTGACTGTACCCAAGAAGTGCTTTAGAAGCGTTCTGTGTCAGGTGAAAACCAACCAAATTCCGCCCATCTTGTTGTTTCCCGAATATATTCTTGAATTGCATGCTTGTGCCTGGGCTTGACCAGGTCACGCCAGTTTGTGTTCTGGAATTCCGGTTATATCAACTGTATTTCTTACTATTTCCCTGTCAATCACACTAAGATTTTCCTTGTGAATACTTATGAATTCCACGTTCCTATCCATGTTATTTTTTTCCTTTTTAAGCCTGATGGGTGCTTTCCATAATAATACAATGGGTCTTACTGTTGTCACCTCGACTAGCCTTACTTGCTCTGACATGGACCTCGTTCCCAGTTCGCGTAAATAACCTGCCTACCTCACCATAAGATCTGTGAGGTTCTTGAAGGGTTAAGAAGATCTATATCTCTGTATTGAAGTACTTTCTCTTCTGCCTGCCATCTTCAAATAGAGCATAGACACGCGACCAACTCGCGAAGGTCTTCGTAGTCTTGCTCATGACTGGGTTGATTTTGCAGCTAAAAGGTTGTACTGAATGAGGACAACACTCCTTAGTCGCATTTTAAGACACACATGGCAGGTTACAATGTTCTTATTCTTTGCTTTCCTTATGGGCTCTGATAACACATGGTACTTCAGGAGGTAAACTCACAAAGACAGGTGTTTACCATCAGCAGGGCAAGACAATCGTCACAATATGGTCGAATTAAGACCGGAAGTTCGGAATGAAGCTGTGAACGTCAAAACTGATAAGATTCAGTTTGGTAGAGACAGAGACCGACATGGCGAAAACATAAGGAAATAGATGGGGGACCTTTATATATACTTAGAGTTTTTAATGTAACTGCATCAGTGCATGTTTGTTGTTTCTCTGCTGACGAAGGCTTTAGCCGCAACGCCTGTTTTCTCACTTGTAATCGCGTTCTAGTAAAAGCTGAGCTAATCTATTTCACGTTTTCTTGATTCACGCATGAAGGTGTCATGAACAAAGTGGAAAATGATTACCTGTGATGCTCTGCACGGAAGAGGTGATGATGATGATGATGATGATGATGATGATGATGATGATGATGATGATGATGATGATGATGATGATGATGATGATGATGATGATAATGATGATGAAAAAGTTTGAAACAGTTTTTAGGATTTAAAAAAGAAGACAAATCTTGAAACTTTGATAGTATATATATATATATATATATATATATATATATATATATATATATATATATATATATATATATATATATATATATATATATATATATATATATATATATATACGCACACAAGGAAGGACCTAAAAATGGAAATTGGTGAAGAACAGTATGAATTTGTGGAAGGGAAAGGTACAAACAATGCAATTTACTCATTACGAACACTATTAGAACGATCAGTAGAGACAAAGAAAGACATATATTTGTGTTTCATAGATTATACTAAGGCATTTGATAAAGTAAAACATTATGAACTGATTAAAATATTTGAAGATATTTGCTTGAACCAAACAGAAGCAATTAAAATGGGAAACAAAGAAGGAAATTATGAACACATAAAGTTGGGAGTAAGACAGGGTGTGTTTTGTCACCGGATCCCTTCTCCCTCTATAGCGAAGTAATAATGAGAGAGATCAAAGAAAAGCCTGGAATATTTTGAGGTTATAATATAAATAATATGCGCTACGCAGATGACACAGTATTAATAGCAGTTAATGCAACAGATCTACAACCATTGTTGGACACTGTAGTAACTGTGTGGAAAGAAAGGACACTCCTTGAATATCAAGAAAACAGTAACAATGGTGATATGAAAGAAACAGGTGACACCCAAATGTGAAAAAAAGATAGAAGGGAAAATTCTTCACCAAGTAGATAGTTTTAAATATAAAGGGACATTTATAACATCAGATGGAAGATGCACAACAGAAATTAAGAGCAGAATAGGGCAAGCAAAGGCTGCATTAAAAAAATTAAGAATATCTTATGCAATAAGTCACTATCATTGAATGTAAGAAAGAGAATGCTAAAAAGCTATATAGAAACTGTTTTGCTGTATGGCTGTGAATCTTGGAATATAAATGAACAAATTAGGAAGAGATTGGAAGCAACAGAGATGTGGTTCCTTAAACGAATGTTTCGAATTCCTTGGACTGCCAAAGTAACTAACGAGGAATACCTTAAAGATGCTGGCGAAACTATAACATTATATACAACAATAAGGAAGAGACAAGCATCATTTTTTTTTGGTCATGTGATGATAAGAGAGACACTGGAGAACATCATGACAACTGGAAAGATCGAGAGGAAGACAGGCAGAGGCAGACCACGAGAAATGATGCTTGATGGATTGCTACGGTGGCATGGAGGAATATCAACGGCAGAGTTGATCCAGAAAACCAAAGACCGAGATCTGTGGAGAGTCATGAACGCCTACGCCAGTCGGCACGGCACTTGATGATTATATATATATATATATATATATATATATATATATATATATATATATATATATATATATATACACACACACACACACACACACACACACATACACACACCAATAAGAAAGAGGTAAATAGCATTATTTGTTCATGTGATAAGAAGAGAGCATTCGAGAACATCGTGACGAATGGAAAAATCGTGGGGAAGAGAGGCACAGGTCGACCAAGAGAAACGATGCTGGATGGATTGAGACGGTGATATGGAGGAATATCAGCAGAAGAGTTTATCCAGAACACGAGAGACCTAGGTCTGTGGAGAGTCATGAAAGCCTGCACCAGCTGGCATGGCACTTGATGATGATGATGATGATGATGATGATGATGATATATATATATATATATATATATATATATATATATATATATATATATATATATATATATATATATATATATATATATACAGAGCCGGCTCCCTGGCTGAGGGGTTAGCAGCTTTCTCCGTTAACCCCGAATACTCTCGTGGTTGACGTGAGCGCACGAGAATTAGAAGTGGTTCGAGTCGCGCGAATGACTTTTGAGAGTATGGGGCCGGTCCCTCAGAATGTCGTGGCGTGCTGATGAGCGTAATCTAGCCTAGGAATCAACATACAACTGAAAGATGCTGGTGTTGACCGCAATATCCTGAAACAGGATGGAAACGCGGGGTGTGTATATATATATATATGCCGGTCTCCCTGCCCTAGTGGTTAACGTCTTTCTCCGTAATCCCGTACATCCACTTGAGGGACTTAATCTGCAAGAGAATCGGTACCGGTTTTCGCCGCGTTGTTAACTTACGGGGTATGTGTGCTGGCCGCTCAGAAATAAATGACACACTACTGAGCGTAATCTTGCCAAAAAAACAATAATTAGCTGAAAGATGCTGATGTTGACAGCGATGTCCTGTAAAGGATATGCGAAAAAAAATATACATGTGTGTGTGTGTGTGTGTGTGTGTGTGTGTGTGTGTGTGTGTGAGTGTGTGTGTGTGGCTGTATGCGTGTGCACGTTTGCTTATACATTTATAGATACATACCAACACAGGTAGGGATCTGCTGGCTCCAGTTTCCAGAGGGGTGGCACACTGCAAGCTTCACTCCAACAAGTTCGAATTTCTTATTACAAGAAAAGTTGGCGACAGTGCCTTTTCTCCGCAATTTTACTCGAAGGTTGGGTGAGTTGATTTCTGGACATTTTATTCCTGTACACAATAATTGAAGTAGTATAGTGATTGGAACATCTAGAACAGTGGTTCCCAAGCTTTTCAAGCTGAGGGCCATATCTACTATTATCGGTAGTTAAGCGGGCCACAACGTTATAAAACTATAAAAGTCGTGCAATATCATTCTTTCATTTCTTAACTGAAATTTTAAATCAGTTTTGAAAATCGATATTAATGTAATTAATTTACAATTGTAACTGTTCTTCATAACCAGTTACTTAAGTACAGATGCCAGTTTATCAATGTCTGATCACAAATCTGTCGTGCCCAAAGTCAAAAGCGCAGCTAGGTTACTGTCGGTGAGTCTGGAACGTTTCTTGTTTTTTTTTTTTTTTTTTTATAACGATCATTATGGAAAATGATTTCTCGAGGCCTGGCGTGGAACATTCTGACAGCTGGCGGGACACAAGTGGCCCGCGGACCGTGGTTTATGAACCTCTGATCTAGAGCATTGTTATGGATCCTATACATTTGGGGTATGGGAGATAGAGCATTTGTTTTTGTTGTTGCTGAAAGTCGTTGGTTTGTCATGCTAGGAAGTCGTTGGTTTGTCATGCTGGGAAGTCATTGGTTTGTCATGCTGGGAAGTCGTTGGTTTGTCATGCTGGGAAGTCGTTGGTTTGTCATGCTGGGAAGTCGTTGGTTTGTCATGCTGGGAAATTGTTGGTTTGTCATCCTATGAAGTCGTTAGTTTGTCATGTTAGGTAGTCGATGGTTTTTCATGCTAGGAAGTAGTTGATATGTCATGATAGGAAGTCGTTGGATTGTCATGATAGGAAGTTGTTGGATTGTCATGCAAGGAAATCGTTGTTTTGTCATGCTAAAAATATGCGTAAAATTGGGTGGAAATGCGGTGAAGCTATGAAAATGTAAACAATATAAAATGACACACTTTTTGTCATTTTATATTGCTGCACTACTTTGTGTCATTTTGTCATGCTAGGAAGTAGTTGGTTTGCCATGCTAGGAAGTCATTATTTTGTCATGCTAGGAAGAGTCATCTAAGATATCTAACACCGTATTATTATTATTATGTGGCGGCGTCTGCGGCCTATGGGTAGTGAACCCAGTTACACAATCCCGACATACCGGGTTCACAATATTGACATACCGGGTTCACAATACTGACATACCAGGTTCACAATACTGACATACCGGGTTAAAAATCCCGACATACCGGGTTTCAAGTCCATCTGGTAGCAGAAGGCGTTGCGTTATTTTCACAACTGTATGAGCGTTGGCCGTGCAGAAAGCCATGGCCAAGTGCTGAACGTAGAATGGCTTAGACAATCACATCCAATATGTGTCAGATTGATTGCGGCATCCTGTACAGGGTATGCAGTTGGTTTTAACGTGTCTCTATAGCTGGGGTGTCTTTGGTTGCAGACCAGAGCGCTCTGTCTTGTTGGTAATCACTCATCGTGAGTTGAGGTAGCCCATGGCAAGCATGTTGCTGGCAGCCTGGTAGTTAGGCGGTTCTAATTTATATTAAGGCATATTTGTTTCTTCTTTTAAACTAACCTGGATTCCCTGGTCTAAAATGGGTACCAGAAAATGTTATAGGAAGTAAAAGCAGCCAGCGTATTATACACCCCCTTACCATCGGGTGGTAATAGATCTATAACAATACGGGGCTAACACATTACAACCAATACTCGTCAAGACGTAGAAACGGGTCCACGTTGCATTCATGTGATGACATAGCGAACAAAACAGGACAGGCAAAATCTCCAGTTTATAGAAAGAAGAACATCGTATGCAACTGATCCCTGTCATTGAAGGTTAGAACAAATATTGTATGTTACATAGAACTAACTTTAACATATGGCTGTGAATAGTGGACAATTAGTAAATATCCCAAACATCACTTCAGGCATCAGAAATGTGAGTTTATCCCCCGAAGTCGGAGAGAATCTGCCTGCACGGCTGGGAACCACCAGTCTGCACTGCAATAAGCCA